>OZ023312.1:75001942-75019442 GCA_964007375.1 Ophion obscuratus
ACGAGCTCGAGTCGAGTGGCTTGTTCTTTTTTGCTTCCTTCTTTCCTTTTTTTTTAAGGCCGTCGGCTCCTCTATCCTAATACAAAGAGGCGCGAGCTGCGGCCAAATTATTATGATAGGTCGCCACCGGATTCCCGTCGGTTTCCTTTGATCTCACGCGGCGTTTAGCATGATCCCCCGATACTTAGGGTGGTCCAGCTCTCCCAATGCTTCATAGTCTCCTGCCTTAACGCGGTATATACACTGATACTACGTACTATTTTACAATATATGCGATATATTGTGCCTCAACACAGACGACGGATAGCACGTCGTGTGTAAACACGTATTTGAAGACAATCGTGCCGTACAGAACATGTACATTGCTGTGGTAAGGCAATATATGGCATGCACTGTAAAATGGTATGTAGCATCAGTGTAGAGGGAGAATAAAAAATTACGCGGATCAACGAAAGTGGTTATTCACAGGTGACAAACGTAATATTGAGATGATACGATGATGTAGTTGATTATTCGGAGTATTCGGTTGTTCGATGCATTGAATGATTCTTAAAATAATATACACTGATTGTGAGAGAAAAGTCAGTAATTCTTTAGGTAAGTGACTTCCGAAAAATGAGTCCAATTTTTTTTGCGATTTTCTCGTTTATTTGGTTATAAATGATTATATTCAGTCGGTGGACGCTGAAATTCTCCCCACCATAAAAAGTTATGGGGTTTTGAAGTTTGCGGAAACACGTGATAAAATAGAGCATTTGTGAATATTTTTTTATTATAATTTGATTTAATTTTATGAAAAGTCACTTATCTAAAGATAACGGAAAAGTCCATGGTGTTAACAAAAAACGTACATGGTAAAAGAGGGAATAGTAAAATTCCCTATAGTTTATAGATACCGCAATCATAATAAGGTCAACTCTTAAGCGGAAAGTATATATAAACATGCGATTTTGTTGGCGTGTTTGAATATCTATTATAACCAAAATAATTATTAACTATTGCAAAAGGATTGACAAAATAGATGTCGTTGATTTAGTGCTATCACAAAATCGGCGCACAAATACCAATGTTGCATGAAGGAAAAGCACCGTATATCGGATACTTTTGTTTGAAATTGAAAGAAAATTAAACAATTGCTAAGACCTTCAAATTTTATGATCTTATGATCGACATGTCACATATAACAAGATGCTGATAATTATTTTACACATTACATTTGAATATTTCGAGTTATATTATGTTTTACGAAAAAAGATAGAAATCATGGTTTTCGAAGAGGTTGCCTATAATCGGATATCCGATATAAGAGCCCAAACTTCATTTTTGTTATATCTGATTTTAGAGGACTGTTTTCATATAAAATAAGACTTATTGTAGAATTTTTATTTATTTTATAGTTATAAAATAAAACGTTTATTGTTTTCACTTTGCAATTATTATCAAACAATCAGTCTTGATGAGTTAATATTCCATTAAGTAGAAACATTTAATATTGATATTCAATATTAGGCTCGATTAAGTGTCCGATATTAAGGCGGGCAACCAGTTTAAAGGCTTAAATAAATCAATTTTTTTATTTCATAAATCGTTAGCAAAATATCTTAAGAGTACACCATGAAAATTTGAAAACGATATTCGGATTCCTTCTAACGATATGTATATAAATTATACAGAGTCTCGACTCCCAACCACTGTGACGGGTCAAGACATTCGATTTTATTTTGCTTTTTCTCAGAGTGTACATATTCGAGAAAATGTGAAAAAAAATTCAAGTTAAAATATTGAAAAGTGACCAAGTGACAGATGATTTAGTGAGAACAGGTAGGGCAGCGATTTACATATATTAAAACTTTCAATCGCGTTTTTCTCGAAACGAGATTTTTTCAATTTGCGGGAATCATAACTCAAAAACGATTCGATGGATCATCTTCAAATTTGAAACACGTTTACACGATATAATTTATTAAAACATGAACCTAAACATAGAAAGATTAAAATATTTAAAACATATTTGTTATTGCAAAATTCCGGGGGAAAAAAGCTGAAAATCGATCATTTTTTTCAAACACGTTCCAACATTCAATTCTCGATATTTTTTTTAAATTTAGGTTCATGTTCTCAATAAACATTTTAAGAATGTATAAAAATTTGTTGGACTATTTCAGACGCCAATTGCGGGCTGCACAATTCTCGCAAATCGACAACGAAGATGAGGAGACGCCAAGGGACACAGCGGATTACACCTTAATTAATGCATGAAAAAACTTAAAAAAAATTACCAGAGATGTATGAAAATATAAATAAATTATTGTCAAAGTTGCGGAAATTGCCGTTTTTTTACACTAAAAAAAATCCAAAAAATCAGCTAATTTTCGGTCTCCTAAAGTGGCTGCCCGCCTTAATCTTTGACATTGCCGAATATGAACAGTAATATTTTTGTACATATTGCTATTTTTGCGAACATTATATATTTATTGAGTAAACTGTATGCAAATATAAAATGCATAAAAAATAACAAAAACATAAATCATTTGGACTTATTTAAGGAAAACAACACTTTTTAACAGAAACAATATTTTTTTCACGCCGGCGAAAAGTAACAACAGTTCACTGTTGTGCCATTTTTGTTCTTAGGCAACGAAAAGTTTTGCCGTGGTGACATCTTACAACTAGTAATTAGTGTATAAAATAAAAAACAGATGTCGCTACAGGAAAACTCGAGATAGTCCACTATCCGATATTAAGGGGTTACCCCCACTTGCGATTTTGAAAAAATCGATTTTTTTTAATTGCATTTTTTTGAAGTATAAGTATCTGAGAATATGTCCTGAAAATTTCAAGTCAATCCGAACAAAAATTGACTGAGATATGAGCGTTGAAAGAGAAGAATCCGTTATGTAAACGACCGGCTAATTGAAACTTTAAACGCGTTTTTCTCAAAATGGCATTTCTGAAGTCGGTGACCAAGATTACTCGAACACTAATGAACCGATCTTCTTGAAATTTTGCAGGCTTATTTAATACATAAAAATGTAGTCTTTAATCGTTCGATTTTTTTTTTCGAAAAAATGGCCGTTTTATAGCCAAAAACGGCCGTTTTTTTTCGTTAAAATCGAACCATTAACTTTGACTGTCCGCCATTTTGTGAAAAATGAATATTTTTTAAAATCCTTCGATCGAAGACTAGTTTATACTTATATTTGACTAAATCCATCCGCATTTTTTTTTCAGATGATCCACTTCGCCGCAATGTTGGTCACCGCAAACCGTGTATATAAAAACATTATTTCATTGACGGCCATTTGCCACTAAACAATGTAATATTTTTCAATAAAATAATTACTGAAAGTTCTTCAAGATGTGTTCTTTAAGATGGTAAATTGATCGATTAAAAAAGTTTTGTAGTTTTCTTTAAAAAAATTCATGAAAAAGGCCTTTTTTGCGCTACAAGGGGTAACGCCTTAATGTCAACGTTTGTCGAGTATAATTTGTTTGAATACCTTATGAAAAGTGACTTTTCAAAGAAAAAAAAATGATACTTATATAGAAGACGTAAATCATTTGCAGTTGGAACAACCACGGCTTCGCATTGTCTGTTATGCTATGTCTGCGATCAAGATGTCACGAGCTCTCGACAGCTTAGTGGCAGCTTGCGTAGTATAAGCAGAAGAAAAGCAGGTAGGTTATAGGTTCGATTCTAAGTGTAGCCGAAATATTTCCTTAGAAATAAGTCATTACAGGAGGACAGGCAAAGAAGAATTATTATAAAAAATCATCAAGGTATAACTCTCAGTTGCGTATTTTATTTTATTTTGGATTTACAAAATATTCTATGCATTTGATGAATGACACACCAAATACTCATATAGCAGCTCGCATGTTATGAAATAGTACATATCACTATAAATATCATCGCAAATCACAGGCAATGTTTTTAATCAATGTATACATACATTTTTGTAGTCCCGTTCACTATTAGGATCCAGGGAGAGTGAATTTTTGGCAGCATCAGGAAATATCCATTTTATGAAATCCTACGGTATTATATAGCATTGAGCACTAAACGTATGCTTGTGAGATTGGTAGTTGCGTGTGAGCAGTATTTATGCAACTGCTAAAATATCGATAAGCAGTAGGTACTATATCATTGGCAATAACTATGCCTCTGCAATATAATTGTCCCCTCAGGGAATTATTAATTATAGTTAAAATATGGTTGAAAACACTATTCATTTATCCCAGTGTAGCATTCCGTGTTTTTCGTGAGCAATTCGTTGGCATCCCTCAATAAAGGATTTAGTTGGCCCACGTGATTTTTCGGGTGTGTATATATATGCATAGCAAGGGGCAAAGACACGATAAACCTTTGGCCAAACAAACCCACGTTAATTAGAAGCTGAACACCGATATGAACATATATCTCCCGGGTTGCACCAGGTCGTAGAGGGCATTCGACGCCTTATTCCACATTTCGTCTATATTCGACATACATGTTTATATATATACACACATACATACACACACATACACACACATAAAGTTTATAGCCCACGCTTCATTGCCTTCGACAGCACAAATTAATTTTCAAACCCACCAAAATTCAGTCTTAAGGTATTCTTTTCACGAATCCGAATATTTAACAATAAACTGATTTTCGTCCATAATTAAATAAAAATACATCCCAGTATACGCATTAGGGTGGCACAAATTTAAGCTGTTGCTTTCTTTTTCTCACCATGCAGTTGTCATTTGTAAAGAAAAAAAAATTCACAAAAGCTGCGGGCAGTCAAAGAACATTCAGAGGTCGCTCATATCTCCCAAAAGTTGAAGTTTTCATTAAAAAATCGTTTTTTTTCGTCCACTTCTCACCCATGAATTTTACGCTTCATAATTTAAAAATTAACCTCCCGAAAGCTCTTTCCGGCCAATGAATATTTTGTGGTCGCTCAACAAGGTTTTCGAAATGGAGAATTTCTGAATAATTCATTACAACTGTTTGTAAGAAACACCAATTGGACGATATGTGTTATTGTGTCTGTTATTGTGTTATTATGGCTGTTTCTAAAGAAAAAATAATGGATTGTTTTGAAAATTTGGAAATTGGGAAACTCTTGAGCGACCGCTACTTATTCATTGGCCGGCTAGAGCTTTCGCAAGGTTAATTTAATAATTCTCAAGCGTAAATTCATATGTGAAGAGTAGACGAAAAAAAAAATCGTTTTCTAAATGAAAATTATAATTTTTGGGAAGCTTCAGTGACCTCGAAATATTTTTTGACCGCTCGCAGCTTTCGCGACAATTTTTTCTTTCTTCAAAAAAGATAACTCCATGGTGAGGAAAAGAAACAAAAAATGGGGCCCAAAATTGTGCCACCCTAATGTACGTACATACTTTTATTTTAATGCTTATACATACTTTTATATTAACGCTGAAACAAATACATTGGCATAAAAAAATGATTCATCAAGTATGCCAAATAGGAACTGCGATGAATAAAATGTAAGTGAAATTGGATGGTGAAAGAAAGGAAAAAAAATTAGAGTGTGAGTTAAGGCCATTCGACTTCTTTCTTTGGGGTTTTCTGAAAGGAAAAGTGTATGCCAATGATCCACAGACCATTCTGGAACTCAAGGAATGCGTGGGACGTTTGCAAACAGTGACGAGGCGGCCATTTATCGGATATTGTCCTCCACGCATAACCTCCATGTTTGTTCCTTAGATTAAAATAAAAGTATTCGTACTTCTCAAATAAACAATGCGCTCTAGCAATCAATTAAAATGTCAGGTCATTTTGAGACACCCTATACGTATCCCACTGGTATTTCTCGCTGTTCAATTCGAACGCATTGGTCATAAATGTTCTTTGCTGAGCGGTTTCGTTTTTTTGTTCCTTTTTGAAATTCTCGTGAGTGAAGACTCGTCTCTACTGCGGTTAAACTTGGATGTATAGTCAGTAACGCGCGAATAGATTCCTCTCTTGTAATCTCTTTCCATCTCGCCCCTCGGCTCGACGTCTCCACTGCTGATTTTGCAGTCGCCGAGGTTCCGTAACGAGCTCCAGACACGGAATACGAACGTAAAAATCTTTTGTCTCTTTCTCTTTTCCTAACTTATTTTTCCGTCGCCACCCCCCCTCTCCCTCTCTCTCTCTCTCTCTCTCTCTCTCTCTCTCTCTCTCTCTCGCTCTCGCACATTTACAGACTATCGTCCCTCGATTTTTCGATTGATTCACGGGAAATTTTATGTGTACCATGAAAATATGAATATTCGTTTGTACCTCCGTTTCATTGAAAAACTGCAATGCAGGTAAAAAAACGGGCATGAAAAGTCGCGGCAGTGATTCGAGACGCGTACACCACCACTAAATAGCTGCCATGATTATTTCACCCGATTATACTCATTTCGGCTAATTTTTTTATACGTCCACAGCTTTTTTTAAGTAGAATTTTCTTGATCCTAGCATATCGAAAATTCGGATGAGCATGTTTTTATTTCTCCTTAGATGGTGACCAAAAACAATCGAGCTGCAGGTATATTCGAGTTATTGAGTTTCCATTGAATTAGGCCAGATCATGGCCGTGATTGCCATCATGACGTTTTTAGCACATTTAGCTATGTCCATCGGATATAGATGTAACAACCGTGCGAGGTATAATGATATACAATTCTGAGATATGAACATTCTGGCAGTCAAGTTAGAAAAAAGAAATCTACTTATTAATAATTCATTTATGACTCGCACATTCGTATGATGCGTTTATAAAAAAAAGATATCCTATTGAAAATATAAGTTTTCTCGACTATCGTGAGTGGGTAACCTTGACTTCATATCATATTATTAGAAGCTCTTAGGACTTGGAATTAATTCGTAGCGTTTTTTTTAACGAAGAAAAAATATTTATTTTAAATTAAAATAAAAGAATACGTCAATGAAAGTATTGCCCCTTGGTTCTACTACTTTTAATCATCTTTCGAGCAGGGTACGAATACCGTGTCGGAAGAATGCCTCGTCTTTAGATGCAATCCACGAATCGACACATTGTTGAAAATCTTCGTAAAAAGTGACCTTCTGCTCAGACAGGCAGCCATCGAACGAAACAAATGGTAATCAGACGGAGGGATATCTGGAGAATACGGCGGGTGGGGTAGGACTTTCCATTTAAGTGTTTCCAGATATGCTTGTACCGGTTTTGTGACGTGCGGACGAGCGTTGTCGTGCAGCTAAATGAATTTTTCGTGTCTTTCGGAGTATTCCGGCCGTTTTCCGTTCAATGCACGGCTCAAGCGCATCAATTGCAGTTGGTAGCGATCCCCAGTTATGGTTTCATTCGGTTTCAGCAGTTCATAATAAATTACAGCCCTCTGATCCCACCAAATACAGAGCCGGAGCTTATACCCATGGATATTTGGCCTTGCCACTGATGTTGATGGTTGGCCAGGCTTAACCCATGACTTTCTGCGCTTTGGATTGTCGTAATGGATCCATTTTTCATCACCAGTGACAATTCGATGCAAAAAACCGGGGAAAAAGCGGGAAGTAAAACTCCCCGTAAAAACACTTTATTCGGCACAAATGTTGACGTATTCAATAAATTATAAAGTATTGTTATTTTCTATTCAAAAAGAGGTTATGTACAGCAAATGATATTCAATGATAGCTGTTTCGGTAACAATGAAATACTGTACTACCTACGCCATCTCTTGTAAAACGCTACGAATTAATTCCAACATCAAATATTAGGTGTACAAATAAGTTTTAGGACAGCTTTCAAAAAATTCAAGATTTATTAAAAAAGAAGTAAAACACAGTTATTCATCGAAGTAATCTCCATCGCACTGAATGACCTTCAGCCATCTCTCAGGTAACTCGCGGATGTCTTTCGCAAAGAAACTTTCGTCTTGCGAGGTGAGAAATTTAGCGACCCATTTTTCCACTTCTTCAAATGTTTTGAATCGCACGTCAGACAAATCGTTCTGCATTTTCCGGAATAAATAATAATCGGATGGGGCTAAGTCTGGTGAATACGCCGGGTGTGGTACAGCTTCCCAACCATGCGCTAGTACCGTATCCTTGACCGGTTTACCCACATGAGGCCGCGCGTTGTCATGGAGCAGTTTTACTGGACGTTTTTCTTTACCAGAAAATGGACGTTTCTTCTCAATTTCTTGATTCACTTGCATCAATTGATGACAATAGCGATCGGTAGTAACTGTTTGACCAGGTTTGAGAAGTTCATAATACAGTACGCTTTTTATATCCCACCATATGCACAGCATGACTTTGTTACAATGAACATTGCGCTTTGGCGTGGATGTTGTCGGCTCGCCGGGGTCAACCCAATGATATTTGCGTTTCGGATTATCAAAATAAATCCACTTTTCATCGCCGGTCACAATTTTCCACAAGAAAGACTTTCTATGTTGCTTGTTGTAAAGACTCACACAAATGTTAAGACGGCTGTTTTTATTTTCTTGAGTCAGAAAGTGTGGTACCCACTTTGTTCCTTTTCGAATCTTACCCATTGCTTTTAAACGATAAGAAACAGTTTGTTGAGTTACTCCAAGCTGTTCCGAAAGTTGTTTCTCCGTCTGACAAGAGTTTTCATCCAGCAACGCTTGCAGTTCCTGATCGTCCACCTTTACAGGAGGCCCCGTGCGTTCACGGTCACTAACGTCGAAATCATCTTCTTTGAATCGCTTATACCAATACTCACATGTACTTTTAGATACAATGTTGTCTCCAAGAACAGAACATATCGATTCACACGCTTTCCTAACACTTTTTCCTTGATGGAATTCATAGCGA
The DNA here is from genome assembly GCA_964007375.1 of Ophion obscuratus. Taxonomy (NCBI): domain Eukaryota; kingdom Metazoa; phylum Arthropoda; class Insecta; order Hymenoptera; family Ichneumonidae; genus Ophion; species Ophion obscuratus. Next base: position 75,010,749 of record OZ023312.1, read on the forward strand.
ATGCAGTGTCTACTAAATAGCTTATCGGTCTGCATGTTTAATTTACAGAATTTATAGGTTATGTTTATGACTCCTTTACGTTTCGATACTGCATATCAAGCGCCATCTATGATAATTGAGCGGGACCTTTGAATTAATTTAGAATAGCTGTTATGATACAAAATCGAAGTGTCCTAAAACTTATTTGTACACCTAATAATTAATATACGAATCTGTAAATAGTATTGATCGTGTTCATCCTGTTTGCAATCATTGGGAATAATTAATTTCGCAAGCGAACTAAAATGACGTGCGATTTTTTAACACAATGAAAATGTGGTGGTTCTAATAGAGAAAATCATGGAAATAAATAAGTTATAATCGACGAAGAAATCTTTCTTATCAGTTAATATACATTCTGAACCTTTGCAAAAAGAATACTATTCATCTCAAAAACAAGCATGGACGTTGTGCAAAAAGTTGAGACAAATACATTTACGTAAATTGTGTTTGCCTCGCGAAATGTTTTTGAATCACGTTTTTTATTCGGAAATCTGTAAAAGTAGCTATCACCAAAAATATGAAGTTTCCTTATTGGGATAAATGGAAATAAAAACTAAATGAAAAAAATCACATTCGAAAAACAATTCAGACGCGGTACTATCGGCGAGCCTTGTTTTTGCTCACTGCATGTGCAGTTAAATATCGCGTACCTATATGTACATATCGATATAAATGAGTATTGAATTTTGACTGGTAGTTTGTGCCATTGTGGTCAGATCAAAAACTTTCCCGTCCACCCTTGTATATATACAGCCTTGGCCAAAAGTGCATGGCATCTTAATTTACTTGCGTCAGCGGTAAGTTTTCTTTCTCGTATGCATGAGCCGCGAGTGTATTAAGGAGCCTGCATCAGAAAGTCCGACAAAAAATTTAGTTGCTTAAATCGATAGATAAGCTATCCAATAATACATTTACAAAGTTACTTTTTCTTAATTTACCCAGAAGAAAAATATATGACAATTGAAAATTTTATTGGTTTATTTGGTTCAGTCAAGAATTACGAGCTGCATCTTTCCCGCAGATTGGGGACTGCAGTGGCAAGACGTACATGGAATAAATCTGCAGTCATTTATTGTTTCATGTTGAATTTTTTTTTTACATTTCAAATATATAATATACGAAAGGATACCTCAATATTTACTGTGCCCACTTGTTTTTTCCCCTTCTAAAAAAATTCCCGAAAAACGCGTTTTTTAGACCTTTTAATTGTGGCTCCAGCCTTAACGGTTGCGACTAGCTTTCGGTCGGAAAAAAGAAGAAATTTTGTGGATTTGATCTGGGAAAACGTGTGAAGGTTTTAAAATTTATTTTTGTTTACATTAAAGAGTATGGTTTTAGGTATCTCTTACAATTTTTGAATGGCAAAATACTTATAAGTGTGGTAGATACAATATGTTTTGAGGAAACCGCACTTTGAAAAAACGTCCTTCACCGTGACCACTGCTGCTCGGAATCAAATTATCCGAAATTAATAAATCAAACGCCTTCAATTTTTGCACGAAATTATCTAGTACTTGGACGAAGAATTTAACGAAAGATTGATTTTTGAAAAAACGTCCGCGTTCCAAAGTGAAAGTTTCCATTTTTGGTGAAGAAAATGCCCTATTTTTGTTTATTAAAACCAAACTATGCATCGAAAAAAGAAATCCTCCTTTCTGCGCTGTGCGATACGGCCTAAGACGTATCAAAATGACTAAACAAAGCTATATCTCTGGTGCATCGCTCCAAAGAAAGATTGAAGCTCGGTAAACAGATTGGTTCAAAATAATTTCGTCCGACAAATCCAACTTTCAGGTCAAGATCATGTATCCAATATTGTGTATTCAGAAACCAAGATAAAGGGAGTCTCGAAATCACCTGACATTTAAATTTATTAATAAAACGTATTATTTATTTATAAATCACGAATATTTTTATTCAAATACAAGCTACAAACATGGACATAACGTCCATGGGCAATATCCGATAAATGGCGTAAACGGCATGGTGAAAGACTCATTGACATATTTGGGGTTGTATGGAGACAAGTGGTGAGAGTGTTCTCGTGTAAAGGGCGCATAGATCCCAAAAAGTACATAATTATACTCGAAACTGGATTCGTACCTTCCGTTCCGAAGATTTTTAGAGCTGGTAACGCGGAATCTACCAAATTCCAATGCACCCTACCCCAAATGTGCCGCATCCACGAGATGGTTTGTTGATAATCAAGTGGAACCTCTCCAGTGGCTGACACAGTTCCCCGACCTCAAACCCATTGATCATTTATGATCTTCTCTGAAGCTAAGCCTCCAAAACCGAATTGCAACATCAAAAGAAACGCTTAAAATGGGTTGCAACAAGAATGGGTAAAAATAGATTCCGGAGTGTGCCTTAGTTCTATGCCCATCACCCCATGTCCATTGCTACAGTCATCAAGGTCAAAGATGGTCCAACCAAACATTGGTTAAATTTCAACGTAAATCGGTATTGGACATTTGTCTGCGTTACTATTTTACTCCTTTCAATATTCTTCGCGAATACGCAAGACTTTCAAAGATCCCTTATACTTTTTACCAAGATTGTATGTTTATAATAGACATATTTAAATATTTTTTTCATGTATGCATGTGTATATATATATATGTATATACAGATATAAATAATTTTATTGTCCATCTACACACGCACGTACACACATGTATATATATATATGTACATTTGTGTATGTGTGTCTGTATATGAACGATTAAATTCTCTATATCTGCATATAAGAGCATCGAACATCCAGGACCCCAATAAAAACACGTCAATAAAAATTTAATGTTATAAGTGGGGAAAAAAACGTGACAACCCGTAATCCAATCGTCTCTCGTCCAAAGAGCGAACCGGCCAACTTTTTTCTCCTCTCTCACTCATGCACACAAGCACACTTTCCCTCCCTACCTCACCCGCGCTGGCTGTTAAAGCCGAGATTCATGAAACCCGATATATACATATCTATAGTAATCCTGGTGGTATACGCGCCATACGCGGGTCTCGCCCGCGCGCGGGCTGTTCTACTCGATGACGGATGCTAATGATCCGAGTGTAACGGCTTGACTTCGTCGCGGGAGCGGAGGACAGCATCAATAAACATCTACTGGACGCTTAAATACACCGCACGCTATTCGCACGCGTCTATATATACCTTTTCAATTGTTCTCGCTCTTTCCCTCTATATATATGTGTATATATACTATATATAGAAGCTGCCAAATATATATATATATACAGTAGTATACCAAAAAAGTACGTACTTGTGTAATTTCGATATTTGTGCTAATATGTGTATGAAGATGATAAATAGAACAGGCATTAAGCACGCTAGAGGAAAGTTAACCAGTCTGCTTCCATGTTTTCAAAGAAATCATATGGAAAATAATCGACAACCGTGTGGGACAGTGAACGGCATTAAAAAGTGCGCAATACCGAAAATTTCCATTCAAGCCAAGAATCAAATTGTTAGAGATAAAAAAGGTATGTCTAATGGGGAAATCGAAAAAAGAAATATGACGTAAGCGAAAGTGCAGTGAGGAAAATATGTGCGAAGTTTACCAAGCTTGGCGCAGTAACGTATAAGGACGGACGTGGAAGAAAAAGAAAGACGAGTTTATTTGAAAAACAGGGTTTTTTAAACTCGTAATGTCTGTGTAATATTGACTGTCGTGTACGTCTAGCTGTTTCGAAGTCGGTCCTTAAATTTTGTTTTAGTGTAGCGTTGATTATGTGGATGGAACAGTCCTCGGATTGACCTTTATATTGAAAACGTCTTTATATTTAGTTTCGTCTTTATATTATATAGTTTAATACTATATAAATAATAATATAATTTATATCAAAAGTCTATATAGTTCAAGACATCTTTATATTTGTTTAAGGGTGAATTTTAGGAAATTAGGATCTGCAATATGAAGAATGCAGCCAGCTGATTACTACCCAAGTGGAAATCTTGCTCCAGCTACAATGAACACCCGATCAGGCATCCTGATTTCTTTTTTCAGCCTTGATCAAGATTTTTTTTATCAACCCCTTATCATTTTTTAAACGCAATTCCTGACTTCCGTCTGATCAGGATAAAAAATCAAGGCCTTATCAGGGTAAACTATCAAGGCCTGATCACGCTACCAAATTCAGACCTGATCACGGTACAAAATCAAGGCCAGATCACCGTAAAAAATCATTACCTGATTAGGGTAAAAGAATTAAGGGCTGATCAGAGCTTAATTTTTCACGAATAATCATGATAATCGAAGTGTAAAATCATAGCCTGGTCAGGATAATAGAATCCTGAGCCCTGCTCAGGATGTCCTATTTATTCCGGAAATAAAAAATATATTAAGAATAGAAAAAGCCACTAAATAATGAATAACGCTGACCGTTTACTTTTCAAACTAAATATAAATTTTTATTTATCACATAGATCTATGTGGAAAACAAATAACATTTTGTCTCATAGTTGGTATAGAAAAACCTTAAGATAAACTTCGATATTCCAGTATTCCACTAGTCATCCCGGAATAAACTCACATATTTTTCAAACAAAAACTCAAGGAACTTCATAAATAAATTGAATGAAGCTCAACGTTTTTATGAACAGCCGTTTTTAGGGAACGTCACATTGTTCGTTCTGTTCGTTGTTTGTCCGCGACGCTCGAAGCTAGTTCCAGTCTTTTGCTGAATTAAATACGGCTCCAACGGATTATCCAATTCGCTTCGAAAGAACTTTTATTCCGTGTTCCCTGTATTTCGGAATAACAGCCGCTGAGAAATGCAAAAATATGTATCCCACCTAGGATTCAAAGTCTACGTATATATCTATATAACGTATACATGCACATTATAGGCTACCGTAGATGATCTACACACCGCAGACGATCAAATAAAAATCACCTCTGTAAAAAAAAAAATTGAACCCGATGCTTTGACAGGTTTGAATCCAGAGACGATGGTTGACAATGATCGAGGCCAAGTAAAGAAGTGGCGTAGACAGCGAAGGCGAAGCCGAACAAAGGTCATAGGGTAGATCAGTCCGGTGAATGAGATGCCATCGGTGCAGATTAGCCTGGACAGCGTAAACCAACCAAGTAGTGGTAAGTTGACAGCGTGGTACAGTTCAGTAAATGTAATGTCCATTCGAAGTGCATTTCAAATGGACAAACCTGCACCTATGGCATTACGTTAACTGAATCATTATTCGGTTGGCCCACGCTGTCCGGGCTAATCTGCACCGATGGCATCACATTTACCAGATTGAACCACGCTGTCAACTTACCATTATTTGGTTGGCCTACCCTGCCAGTCTCCTTTCTCCTCTGAGAACGGAGACGGACTAAGTAAAGGAAAATGAAAGCGATGGACAAAACAAATATAAATCTACTTACATAGTGGTAGCGCCGACACATGCCAATCCTTAAGAATTTCCAGTCATTCCTCACTGGCCATATATCTGTTAATCGCGGCGATCGCCTTTTTTTCATGTGTTATTTCATTTATTCCAGTTTCAGTAAAATGAGGTTATGTTTGTACCGGCAATTGCGATTAATGGCTACACGTGAACAACTCAAAGAATGCAAATAAACACATGCAAGAAAATATATGAGGTTATGTTTGTATCGGCAATTGAGGTTAATGGCTACACGTGGACAACACAAATAATGCAAATAAACACATGCAAGAAAATAGAAAGGTGTTGAAAACGTAAGTAAAATAAATATTTATCGATGGAATATAACACACTGGTATATACAGGTATCTTACTTCAAATACATACGGCAATCTCAACAATCGAGAACTCGTCATTTCATCGTCCGGTTATTATACACATCCGGTACAGTCACGGCGCTACGGCACCGAGGAGCAAACATAGATAAAGTGATTAATATGCTCGTACTTCTCTCGTGTCTTTCTAGCATTTGACAAGATGAGGTTAGGAACGTTTTTAGCGCCAAACTGTATAAGTCCAGTTACGTGATGATTGCTTGAAGCTAGCTGGGTCAGGCGAATTGAAGTAAGCCGTACGTCCAGTTGCTTGACCATCGCCTAAAGCTAGCCGGATGGGGAGAATTGAAGTAAGCCGTATGTCCAGTTGCTTGATCATCGCCTGACGCTAGCCGGATCAGGCAACGGGAAATATATGAAAAAGGCTTATAGTAGATCTTATGGCGTGAGCTCTCGACGCGCTACACTCCGCAAGTGTAGGACCACTCTACACTCCGTATAGAATCTTATCTTATACTTACCCTATACGTATCCTATACTTATCCTATACTTATCTTATACTTATCCTATACGTATCTTATACTTATCCTATACTTATCTTATACTTATCCTATACTTACCTTATACTTACCTTATACTTATATTTATATTCATTATACTTATACTTAGCCTATACTTATCGTTATACTTACACGGGTATTTTTTTTCGTTTCGGGAAGACCATTGAAAATGATTGATAATACATCTAAAAGGAGACAAAAGTAGCAAGTACTTAGTCAGCCTGTTGCCATCATTTACATGGAAATTCGCACGCCCCTACGTACATACAAGATAGTTATCGCTGAACAAATTTAAAAGTTTTTTTTGCCAATAACAACTATAATATTCCGCTTTTTTCCTCCAGCAGTATGTGCACGAAGACGCGACCCACGAAGTACAAATTTGTGGTAGTGGCATGTAAAAGCGAGTATCCAATTTCAGCAGTGCGTGCACACTCCGATGTCTCACTGCCTCATACGGTCCATAAACTTCAGATATGCGTATTCAGATATGATGCACGTTTACGCGTATGTATACGTATACGAAAATAACACAATAGCTTTCGGCCGCGAATTTGCTCTCGCTTATTTCGGAAATTTGGTTCAAGTGCATGTCAGGAATGGATCTTATAGGGCCATATATTGAGCCAGCAGTGTTGTGGAGAGTCTAGAACCAGCTGGAGCGCCGTTTTGAAGGTGACATTTAGAATGCCATGAAGTACAAAACTAACTGAAAAAAAAAACAAATACATTAATTCATAAATACACGTGTTTATTGATCCTTCAAAAATATATACAAATGGATTAAAATAAAATATTTTGTACGTTTGTTTACAACGGTGCGCGAAAAAGGCCCCCAATTGGCGACCATTGCTGTGGACGTCGTATGAATATAAAAAAAAACAAACATTTTCTTTATCTGTATAAATGTTGTGATGTTTCGTTATCAGATTCAGCAAAAAACACGTAGGGCATGGTGGCATGGCAAACTTTGATTATCAATTTGTCCTATTTTTCTGATTCTTCTACGAGTTATACAAAAACAAACAAACCATCATTGCGACTCAGTCTATGTAGTTGAATACAGACTCGTAATCACATCACCCTAGACACAAAAAAAAAAAAATGAGTGAGAAAATGATTAATGATGATGTCAAAATAAAAATCGCATGTTATCAGATTCTACTTGATGGATCCAAATGAAACAAGGGGCAGGCAAATTCCGGTAGCGCTTATTTTCATGTACCAAAGGTTGAGGAAAAAGTTTAAGCCGTTTTTACGCCTGCATTGCTAGACCAGACTGTGGAGTAAACTTCGAAAAATTATAGGTATCGTCGCAACGTCGCATTCTAGCCCCAGTAGCTTAATTCCAGCGTGAAAGAACAAATGTACAGACGGACAGCACAATTTCATATCAGTAAGATGTAGGTATATATAGGTGCTAAAGGCCGAGAGACTACCCACGCGCATAGCCCTATACGACATACCTACGAATTCCCACATACGCGCGTGACGTAATACTCCGTCGTCTTCCTACTCCTAGTGGCGTGCCGACTCCCCTGGGTAGTCTTCCAATGCCCCTCACTCCCACGATCGAGCCGTCTCACGCCCCACCACCGCCCGTGCCAAGCCGTGCCCCGCCGCTGCCGCCCCTTATCACGCGCCTGCTGCTAACAGTGCCGCAGCTGGGAATCTACAATATACTCATTTACCGACTAGAACGCGCGGAGCAGGGATGAGTGTAGCGTAAGTAGAGAAACTCGGCTGCGGTCGGCCGCGAGGCGACTTCTACCGCGCCGCTCACGCCGTGTAGAGCCTCGTCGTGCAGGCTGCGCGCGACGAGTAGAGTGGGTCGCAGGCGTGGCCACGCCTACGGGGCGCGCGCCTGATTGGCCGAGGCCGTTTTGCCGCCTTCCAGCCAGACACGCGGGGCTCGCAAACCGCGCGTGGCCGCAAACAATTTATGCTTTTTCCCCCACTGCTTGGCTCACGAGGCCGTCGCCAAGCGCGCTCGTATGTGTGCCTGCGGCGGCAGGGGGGGGGGAAGAGGCGACTGGCGGCGAAGGTGGAAGGGGGTAGATGCGCGTCCCTGCGCAAGTACGTTACGGTGGCTACAGCCCCGGCAGATTACTTGACAACGATTTTTCGTGTTTTCCGCGAGACCTCCTGTGAGAAAATTTTATCACCTTGCCGCAGAAAACGGGAGGGAAGCCGAGTTATGAGAGCGAGGGAGAGAAAGAGAGAGAGAGAGCGGTCTCCCTCAGCTATAATACTGACTTTGTGCTCCGCGCTCTTCCGAATTAACGAGTTATTTTTTTCCTTCTCGATACACTCGTCTCGTTTCGCTTTCTCGGCAAAAAGCTTCGCGAATTAACAG
>OZ023312.1:75024442-75316942 GCA_964007375.1 Ophion obscuratus
CACCGTCATTTCGACGCGTCTGGGCGACAAAAGTGCCCGTAATTTTCTGCCATCCTCTCGAGCATTAAAGTCTAGTTAGCCGTGACCGAAAGACAGAGATGGAGAGAGTGGAAAAAGGTGGCGGCGTCCGAACCCTCGAACTATTTATGGAACTTCCAGAACGTAGACGTCGAAAGAATAAGCATTTATTTTTAGTATTGATTTTCGTATCTTTTCTTTTCAAGTTTGATCACGCACAATTGACAAAAGCAGAGTACTGATTTGTAGGGTCTGATTTTGTCTACAATATGCGTAAAGAATAATGGTGTTTTCGTTCCTGCTTGTCTGAATCTTGACCAGGTTAATTTTTCAAAGCGGTTCAACGTTGGTGACGAAGAACGAGGTCAGTCATAGGGGAGTTGTGCTCAAGATGACATAGTCAGATAAGATGACACACCCTCAATATCTTTTTAAATATTCACGCTATACGAGCAACGATTACGCTCTATGTTCGACCAATAAGTGTTGCTAGTCGATTTCTGGTATAGCCGGCAGTGAACGCGAGCTTCAACGTAGTAAATATTATTCTGATTTTGAAATGCAAAAAAAAACTAACCACGATATTGTCTGGTGCTAAAAATACCCGCCGGGTAAGATTTTTTCTAGTTGGACCAGGTGATTTATAATTGAAGGTCATTGTAGTTTATGAATACTGCACAACGGATATTCCAACTCCAAAGTCTTTGTCACAACAAATAAACAAAGTTTGCATTCGCTTGTGGATAAGTTGACATTCCAGAGGTAGGTGTAAGATGACACACTGTGTCATGTTGCCCTGCTGCGTATAAAACCGGATATAAAATCAGATTTTTGGACTTTTCGTTATAGGATAAGTCCAAAAAGCCTGGCTATCGTCAACAAACCTCCACACGCAAGAGCTGGTTACAAGAACACGTGACCAAAACCATTGAAGCTGTAGAGAAGAATATAAAGGGTTGGCTTTTAGCATCGAAACATTTTAACGTGCCGCAGGCAACACCCCGTGCAGAAATTTTGGCAGGGATACAGCTGGATTCTGACTTGTATCCCGGGCTCCCAGTTGGGATCTAGTCCGATATCGGATCAAATTCGAAGACTAAATGTAAGATCCGTAAACTGGATTCCATTAGGGATCCAGAACCGGATCCTTTAATGAATCTAAATAGATTCCCCATGGAATCATTGAGGAATCTGGGAAGGATCACGGGTGAATACAGGCTGAAATAAAATGTCAAAAATGGAATTATGACATGTTAAATTTATTATAAAAATAAATAACATTTATAATGTTTTGGTTCATTAAACTTTCAATAAAAAAAAATTTGTCCAAAGATTCAAATGGCAGATCGCGCTCATCGCGAGATTTTGATGTGAATTAAAAAATAATCACATCAAAATCTGTGAATGCAAATGTATTGACAAGAAATTATAAATACAAAAAAATTCACAAAACTAGTTGTAAATGTTTTCGTATTTAAGACAAATTAAAATGAAATTCAAAATGATTAGATTAAAATTTGCGCCAAAAGTGAGTTCGTACGTATTTTGAGAGAAAACATTGCCTCGAGGCAAAGAAATTTTTGCACATACTTTTTTGTGCGAACATTTCTTTGCCTCAACACAATGTTTTCTCTCAAAATACGTTTACATTTGTGGTGTAAATTTTAATATAGCTGTCGTGAATTCGATTTTTATTTTCTTCAACTTGACGAAATTCACAACTCATTTTGTGATTTTTTTCATATTTATAATGTAAAATTTGAAACTCACAACTTTTTTTGCAAAAATGTCTTTGCCTCGACGAAATGTTTTCTCTCGAAATACGTAAGAACTCACGGTTGGTGTAAATTTTAATCTAATCAATGTGAATTTGATTTTAATTTGTCTTAAATACATGTTCATACCCACCGACATGTCGGTGGGTATAAACAGACTTATTCCCCAAAACCGGTATCCCGGTTAGAATCCAACTTGCATCAGTATCGGAATATGTACGACGACGATGGCATAATTTTGAAAATTTTGGCATCACGTGTATTTTCGGTATTACTATGTAATTCCTATCTATAGATAGGAATTTTATACATAGGAATCTATAGACAGAAATTCCTATCTATAGATAGGAATTCCACAGTAATACAGAGAATACACGTGACGCCAAAATTTTCAAAATGATGCCATCGTCGTCGTGCATATGCAGATACTGATGCAAGTTGGATTCTAACCGGGATACCGGTTTTGGGGAATTCATGACAAATCCTGATCGGGATTTGATCGGACATAGGGTATCCCGGTCCAAATTTCTGCACGGGACTTCATCGTCACTATAATAATGTTCCAGTCAATATTGGTTGCTACAAACTAACCTTTAACCTAGAAATTAATGTATCGGAGCATAATTCGGTTGACGTGTGTAAGATGACATCCATATGTCATCTTAGACGGAAGTAAGTAATCTTACACACGTCGAACGACATGTGGTTTATTAGTTTTCTATTTTTTTTTTCATTTAGGTAACTAATAACCTGAAACCGTGATCGTGCTCTACTGCAAAAAAGTACCGCTAAAGGCTCTACTGCAAAAAGCTCCACTGCTAAAACTGTACTGCTAAAAGACTCCACTGCTAAAAGCTGTACTGCTAAATGGGCTCTACGGCTGAAACTGGACTGCTAAAACTAGCTTCTGACAGAGGGCTCATATCAGTCCCAGTGATGGAGGTTACACTGTAGGTTTTGCCGTTTTTTGACGATTTTTGTTTAAATTTCCTTAGAAAACTTACGTTGCCATCAGCGCCATTGTGCTGCACTCGGCGGGATGCGTCCGTAGACACCTCATTTGAAGTCTTGTGATGTCAGGAACGTCAAAAGTTAGAAATACCTACCGCCAAAGTTTGTTTGGGTTTGTTTGGGTTTCTTTGCATTTTTGTTCGGGTTTGTTTGCGTTTCAATGATTCTCAACGATTTCCAATAAAACTTTTCAAAAAACATACCCTTTTGCGTCTTAGCAGTTGAGACTCTTTAGCAGTGCTGCTTTTAGTACTAGAGTCTAGATTTAGCAGTCCAGTTTTAGCACTAGAGTCCATTTAGCACTAGAGCTCTTAGCAGTTCTATTTTAGTAGTAGAGCTTTTAGCAGGACAGTTTTAGCAGTAGAATTTAGCAGTAGAATTTTTAGCAATAATTTTTTAGCAGTAGAGCAGTAGAGCCCCTGAAACTGATTCTATTTCATTATAATAATAAACCTTTATGGATATACACTTGGCTTTGAATTCATACGACGTAATTTATTCAAATATTTATCGTAAAAGAAAAAGTACGTCATCTTAAGCAGAACTCCCCAGCAAAGTTCAATGACTCTTGATTTCATCAAGTCGAAGATTTAGTTGGTTAACATCAGGATAAAATTAGAATTTTGACTTTTTGTCGGAAAATGATTTTGAGACGAAACAAAACGACATCGGCACTAAACGTACCAAATCAAGTAGGGTATTATTACCCTACTTGATTATGACACTACTAACCCATGAATTATAATCTTTATTCTCATAAAATAATTCTTGTCCGTGAACAAAATTATAGACTCCCCGTTTTATCGGGTTAGAAGTGTGAGGTAGATTAAAAAAATCCGTTTCTAAAGAAAAGAAAGGATTAATTGTTTTGAAAATCTTACAGTGTTAAATTTATGAGTGACGCGAGAAAAAAAATTCGCAACATTAGGAAATTTCGAAGCTCTTGAACGACCACTAAATATTTATTGGCCGGCAAGACCTTTCACGAGGTTAAGTCAAAAATTATAAAGCGTACAATTCATGGATGAGAAGTGAACGAGAAAAGAAAACGATTTTTTAAGGGGTAAGGCCACAGAAGAATTTGCAAAAAACCCTTTTTTTGTTGCTAAAACGGTGCTTATCATCATAAGAAATAGTTACTATTCGATTTATAGCAAGAACATTTTTTTTCACTGACTTTGAGCGTATAACGTAAGCCCACCTCTGGCACGGCCACAGAGTACCTAAAACTTTAAGGGAAGGGTGTGGTTTCAGCGTGAAAAAAAAACGTTTTTGCGATTTTTTTCATCTATATGGATAGGGTAAATTTATTGAAACCTTTTGTACATTGTTAAGTGCCATTTCAATAACATTCCGTGAAATTTGTACACGAAAATATCCACAAACAAGCCGGTGACGAAGCTTTTCCAAGAACGCCTTTGGAAAAACACAATTTGCGGTGTTCACTCTATCTCAGCTAGAAATTATCTGAAATCAAGTACCATTAAAATTTAGTCAAAATATCATCAAATCCTCCCCCCAACGGTCTTTGATAATTTTTTTTTTTTTTTCATTTCTAAAATTTTGGTGGTCATGTAAAGTGAAAAGTGCTATTTTTCACAAAAAATTCCGCCATTTTGGGGGTGGAAAACCCCCTCAATGTGAAAAAAATCTCAAACTAACCGTTGGGGGAAGGTATTTTATATGTAGAAAGTGTGTACCAAGCTTGAAATAAATCGGTCATGTAGTTTTCAAATGGCAGTGAACACGGATTTTGAAAAAGTGCTTTCGAAAAAAAAAACGCGGCACCGGCTTGTTTGTGGATATTTTTGCGTATAAATTTCACGGAATGTACTTGAAATAACACTCAACAATGTACAAAAGGTTTCAATAAATTTACTGTATCCATATAGATGAAAAGAAATCGCAAAAAAGTGTTTTTTTGTTCACGCAGTAACCCCTACCCTCCCCTTAAACGCGTCTTTCTCAAAACAGCTTTTTTCCAATTGTCGTGACAAATAACTTCAACAATTTTCACTCGATTTACTTAAAATTTAAAAGTTATGTTGCTAATTGCATTTCGCAAAGAAATACGTACGGAACTTCTAATTAAGGCGTTACCCCCATTTGTAGCGCAAAAAAGGCCTTTTTCATGATTTTTTTAAAGAAAACTACAAAACTTTTTTAATCGATCAATATACCATCTTAAAGAACACATCTTGAAGAACTTTCAGTAATTTTTTTATTGAAAAATATTACATTGTTTGGTGGCAAATGGCCGTCAATGAAATAATGTTTTTATATACACGGTTTGCGTTGACCAACATTGCGGCGCAGTGGATCACCTGAAAAAAAAATGCGGATGGATTTAGTCAAATATAAGTATAAACTAGTCTTTAATCGAAGGATTTTAAAAAATATTCATTTTTCACAAAATGGCGGACAGTCAAAATTAATGGTTCGATTTTAACGAAAAAAATGGCCGTTTTTTGGCTATAAAACGTCCATTTTTTTCGAAAAAAAAAATCGAACGATTAAAGACTATATTTTTATTTACTAAATAAGCCTGCAACATTTCAAGAAGATCGGTTCATCAGTGTTCGAGTAATCTTGGTCATCGACTTCAGAAATGCCATTTTGAGAAAAACGCGTTTAAAGTTTCAATTTCCGGTCGTTCACACAACGGATTCTTCTCTTTCAACGCTCATATCTCAGTCAATTTTGTTCGGATTGACTTGAAATTTTCAGGACATATTCTCAGATACGTATACTTCAAAAAAATGCAATAAAAAAATCGATTTTTTCAAAATCGCAAGTGGGGGCAACCCCTTAATCGAAAACTCATTTTACGAGCAATTTTATACGAAATTTTTCACTGAAAATTCATTCAAATACCTACAACTTTTGTTATACCTCTATAACAAGCTACTAAACAGATGTGTAATTCATTTTATCAGAGAATCACTTTTCCATACGAAAAAAATTGTTAAATTCGCACATCATTTTATACCCGTTACTGTGGCCCTTAACACCTTAATGAAAATTTGAATTTTTGGAAGGCTTGAGCTACCTCTAAATATTTTCTGACCACTCGCAGCCTTCGCGACAATTTTTTTTTCCCTTCAAAGTAGATAATTCGTCAGTGAGAAAGAGGAAAAAAAGTAGAGCTCAAATTTGTGCCACCCTAACGTATATGTACTTGGAACGATATATAGGTACATTCTGCTATATTATATGTAGCGCAGCGTATTAAATTAGGGTTGGCTCGTTCTCGCGGTTCCCTTTGTAGCCAACTGGCCCACCAGGGACAATATCCTGGACGATCTGTTCTCTCTCTTTCTCTCTCTCTCGCTCTCTCGCCGTCCGGATTTTTCACGAGGTCGACAATGAGAGATACCTCTCTCGTCTATGGCCTGAGTCAAATTGGACAAACGATCATCCATTGTCAATTACCGACGTGAGACTTTTTCCCTCCCTTTTCCTTGTACTTTTCGAATTTGTTCCTGGAGAGGCGCGCGCCCATGAAGAAAGAGCGGTGGAGGGAGAAAGGAAAAATGCACTTGAATTCATGGTTTCCGTTTCTTCCTCGCTTATTAGACGCACTCACTTTTATACAACTCCCGTACAGTTTTCTCAGGGTGTTTGTAAAGGGTGAGAAGAATCAACCAGCGAGAAGAATTATATATTCGTCTCGCGCCTGAAAACAATGAGTTTCGCACCTCCCTTCTCTCTCTCTCTCTCTCTCTCTCTCTCTCTCTCTCTCTCTCTCTCTCTCTCTCTCCTTTTAACGAGACACTAACCAATCCGTAGGTAAATCGATTTGGGAGGGTTGATTCAATAGAATTCTTCCGAAGATTGCCGCGTCTCGCTCAGAGTACAGTGCCGTGCAGTCTGTTCATTAATGATTTTTGCATGAAGATCATTTCCTTTGTACTGCTGCAAAATTCCGCTTCTCGAAAAGGAACATTTCAATACGCAAAGTAATGATTGATACATTTTAAAATGGACTCTACTGGCTTGGATATTTTCATCTTCTGCAGACTTACAAGGAATATCACTCAGGTGACTCCCTTCGATTTTGTTGAAATTTGGATATGTTATAAAGCATCGAAAAGTAAGCGATGCTTGTTTTTTTATCGGCGAAAAAACGGTTTTAAGGGGTGAAACGAACTCTCGAAAATAGGGGTGTTTTTTGTTTTTCGTCGATAACGTTATCGTTCTCATCTCCAATGTATAGTGCACAAAGAAATAAACATTGTTGCAATTTGAATTGTTTTAATATCTCGTACCGTTAAAACGTTATCGACGAAAAACGAAAAACATCCCCATTTTTGAGGGTGCGTTTCAACCCTTAAAACCGTTTTTCCGCCGATAAAAAAAAATACGTATCGCTCCCTTTTCGGTGCTTCATAACAAATCCAAATTTCAACAGAATCGAAGGGTGTCACCTGAGGGATGTTCCTTGTTAGCATTGCTAAAAATGTTATCTCGTTGTATTTTCATTCGGCTCGAATTGCGAGCATTTTGGAGCCGAAATCGAACAAAAAATAATGAATATTTTGCAACGGAGGAAAAGACTGTACACCATGCTGATTACCTTGAAATCTCCGAAGCACCTTCACCTGGATGAGCCTCGTAGCCACCACTCTATGACCCCCTTTGAACTATGCATCTTTTATAGGAAAAGTATTCTTCTAAGTATGATAGGCTAGAACAAATTTCTATTGCTAATGCAGGGTGTCTCAAACTGACTTGACATTTAAATTTATTAAGAGGAGGTAGCTGAGTAAAGGACGAAAAAAACAGGTAAACTTCGGGAATTTTTATCTCAAAAACTAATGTTTCGATTGGATCCGGGTTTGCTTATTGAAAAATATGTACATTCAGGTATGTTTAGGAATTTTTAAAAATAAATTCGTTGACTCGAATCGATTCAAACGCGATTATCTCGAAACATAGTTTTCAAAGTCGGTGCCAGATGTATCTCGAAAGCCGCTTGTCCGGTTTTCTCCAAATTTGGATACAATATCCTTCGATGGTTTTTCTCGTTCGCCACGTACAATTTTTTGAAATTTTAATTTTTGACGGAATTGCGACCGTTTTAATTTAACATTCGTTTTTCGTTTGCAATTACCGACGATTTTGGATTGCATACACATTGCATAAAAAAGCAATGGTTCAATCAAATGAAAAACCCCTACGTGGCGAACGAGATAAACTATCGAAGAATATTTTATCCAAATTTGGACAAAATCGGACTAGCCGTTTTCGAGATACATCTGACACCGACTTTGAAAACTATGTTTCGAGATAATCGCGTTTGAATCGCTTCCAGTCAACGAATTTATTTTTAAAAATTCATAAGAATACCTCAATGTACATACAGTAGCGAGCGAAAGTTTCGAGCCACCCTATTTTTCGTGAATATTGCATAGAAATACGATAGTACGGGAAATACAGACGAGTGATGACACTTATAATTGGCGTCGAGATACTTGATATTTTAAAAGAATGTGGTGTAAACAGTAATATCACTCTTCAACAATTAATTATCCAACAGTTTTTATTTAATGACTGTGCAAAAGTATCGGGCCATATACTATTGCGTATGAAAACAAAAAACAAGATTTTTTTTTAAATAACAAAACATGGTTCAGTTTTCTCTCTAGAGTCAATACTTCGTTGCCATGCCCTTAGCAGCGATTACAGCAGTACATCGTCGGGGTATAGACGCAATTAATTGCGAGATACAATCTTGTGGCATCTTTTCCCACTCATATTGCAAATGATCCCATAATTCCGTCTTGTTGGAGTGATTCTTCGTTCCAACGCGAACCTTGAGCTCTTGCCAAAAATGTTCAATCAGATTTAAATCCGGTGACTGCGAGAGCCAGTCGAGAAGGCGCACTTTTCGGCTTTCAAGGAAATTCTTCACAAGACGCGAAGCATATTTGGGATCATTGTCGTGTTGAAATATCCACCCATTCGGCATATTTTTCTTTGCAAATGGGAGCATATGGTATTGCAATATATTTCGATAAATTATAGCGTCCATATTGCCTTGGATTTCTATTAGCGGACCAATACCGTTATCAGAAAATGCTCCCCAAACTTTAACATTTCCGCCACCATGTCTCACAGTTGGAATTTGATATCGTACATCGTATCTGGTACCTGCTGGACGTCTTACGTACTTGCGACCATCACTTTCGAACAATTGAAATTTGGATTCGTCGGAAAAAAGAACTTTCCGCCAATTCGATACTGTCCAATGTTGAAATTTTTTGGCAAAATTCAATCTAGCCTTCTTATTCTTTGTGCTAATAAGTGGTTTCTTTACACCGACGCGCCCAATCAATTCCATAGCCTTCAGACGTCGGGATACCGTACTCCGACTGATATCAGCAAGATGTTCACTTCGTAATTCTCGCGAAATTATTGCTGCAGTTTTGCGCGGATCTATGACGCGCTTTCTTTTAATGATTTCGTTCACGCGTTTTGAAGTTTTTCGCGGTCTACCGCTTCGACTTTTATCACACAACGAATTTGTTGATTTATATTTCGCAATAATACGGTTTAACGTGCGTTTCCCAATAGATAGAGTATTTGCAATATCACGAGAACTCTTTCCTTTTTCAAATAGTCTTAACACAACTTCGCGGACCTCAATTTTGTGTGCTTCGCCATTGCGGCAGAAATAGAACTGATTTTTTCACGGTTCTTTATGTTTGGAGCTAATGCGAAAGAAAGCACAGAAGAAAACGTAAACAAACTGTGTGGCTGGAGAAGGTGAGACTGCGGCCCAATACGTACACTGACCGAGCGCGTTCGACGCTGTACACAAACTATACGCTATACAAACAAAATAATATACCACGCTGTGATGCATATCATAGCTCTCTCGAATATTTGAAATGATGGAGAGGTTCAGGCACTAAATATTTCATCGAATAACTGAGAAAAAATGGTTGGCCTGAAACTTTTGCACGCCACTGTATTTTCCAATAAAAAAAAAAAAACCCGGATCCAATCGAAACACTAGTTTTTGAGATAAAAATTTCCGAAGTTTATCTGTTTTTCTCGCCGTTTACTCAGGTACCGCTCCTTAATAAAACGTATAACCTATGGCAGAACATTATTTAAATAAAAAAATAACTTTTTAACCACGTTTTTAAAATGGACTGCAGAGTATAAAATAATTTCTCCTAGCCCCATACAGATTGATAGCCCAATACTGATTCTTAACTCCATATGGATTGTACTGCAAATTTGTGATTGTGAATTCGGCCTCCGCTAGGCTTCTGCCGAAAAAAAACTTCATATCTCCCAATAGATGAAGATAATTTTATCAATTTACAGTGGACCGGTAATACATCGTTATGTGAAGTACCTATTTTTATACGATTTTCGGCAAGAGTACGATATCCGGGGCGCTAAGACTTGACGGTGAATTTAGGGTTTCCGAGTCAAAATAAACAAAATATGAAGAGTGGTAAAAGTTTATATTTCGCTTATTTTGCGTTCAAAATAGAATTTTTCGATAGTTATCGAAAATGACGGTTTTTTCGAATTTGAACATTTTAAGTGACATCAGGCACGGTAACTTGGAAATTTATAGTTTCAACAGTGTCTCAGAAGCCAAAAATGTATTTTAAATTCCACTACCATGTTTTCCTCGCTTATAAGTGCGACTAGACAGAGAGTAAAATAGTATTTTAATCGCTAGGAGTTCGAAGAGGGATTAAAAGTGTATGGTTCATCCCTCTTCGGACTTGTAAGGCTCTAAGTTTATGTAAAATATATCGGTTAGTAATTTGGTGTAGTAATTATATGGAACAATTTTTATTGTTATAAATAAACAGAGAATATGAATAAATAAAGCATGATAATCTTGGAATTTATGTTGAAAATCATATGAATATTATGTTTAGTGGTATTTATATGATATCATTAAACAAACCCAAACAAAAAAATACTTTTTGAAGCTCGCCTGGTCAATTTCCATCATTTGCGATAAAATAAAGATATTGTACCCATGAGCTAACAACAATCGTTGAATTTTGGCGTATTTCCAATTACCGCTAAAAGCGCTCATAATTCCTTAAGGAAGCCAAAACGGCAAATTTTTGATTCTTTAAATTCTCATTATTTTGGTTCAAATATCAAGAATGAACGGTCTAAACTTGACGCTTCGGCTATCGTACCATCCTCCAATTTTCATTAAAAAATAAACATCAAACCAGGTTTTGCTTATTTGCAACATAATCTAAAATTATATATAAAGTAAAAAAATTGACTGCATAAATTATACACTGTTTGCAAACAATATTGATTAAACATTTTAAACGAATCCAAGTCAACATTTGAAAAGTGCTATTATATAAAAATTAAAATCGCGCCTCAATGGCATTTAATGTGTTTGCATTAAGTCAAAAAGTGAAAAAGGTAAGTAACACTTCTTTGAAACGCATGTTTTTGTTTAGCTGTAATTTTGTTATGAGCCGAGAAAAATGACGATATATAATTGCTTTTATTAAAAATTAACGAAAATATATTCCTGCTGCACCACTTTATAATATAATAAATGAAATTTCGTCTTCAGACCGAAATGAGCACTATTTTGAAGAGCGACTCCGAGAGTATAACATTTTTTGCCTTGTTCTAACCTCCAATTTGCCGTAAGGAATCGATTAAATATGCATTTACTATTCCTTTCGGTATTTTTGCAATTTATTAATCAGCAACGGTGCATTTTCAACAAAACAATACTTTAAAATTTATTTTTTAAAATCTCGTGCTCCGCTACTACAGAATTGACACATAAATGGTCAAGTCTATTACCACTTTTGTCCACTGCGGGCGCTGCGTTCGATTTCATTACCCCCACCCGATATTCTGCATGGAGCCAATAGCGTATGTGTTCGTCATAATTGAATTTGATGTGCACCCCGCTGCCGAATGCTCAATCAGGTTAACCTACATGGCAGGGGACTCCACAAAGTCATAGTTGAGCTTTGGGGAGGAAAATACGCTGCGTCGCGTTCGTGTACGCGGGAACGCCCTCTCGTTGACAAAATCGCAATGACGCGCGAATCGGGTTTGGGGTTCGTTTGAAATGAGATGATGAGATCTCGTGGTATCAAAGCTACGGTGTATTCGTGACATACACGTTTATACATATACAGCCTTGATCAAAAGTATTAGGCACCCTGTGAGTTTTCGGGCCGGACAAAAAATCAAATATCTCTGCGAAAAAAAATCTTAAACTAATTTACCAAACGGGGTTTTGAAGCGTACAAAGCCAGCTTCATTTTGCTTTTTTATTTTTGCTTTCGCGATTTTTTTTTGTACCTAGTACGTCATTTTGAACATGTCCGTTTTTCACGATTTTTGCACTTTGCAAAATCGCGTGCTGAACTTTGAAAAATAGTATCTCACCATTTAATGGTAGAATCTTTGAAAAAAACACCGTTAGCTTTAGTTTGGTTTTTTAAAAAAAGTTTTGCGATTTTTTGCGATGCCGGAAAGTCGGCGTCGTGCGGCGTAACTTCAAAATTACAAGGTTTGGAATATTTAGTCTAAGGAGTAAAAAGTTGTATCTTGTTATTTTGGAGTCACTCAATTTTTTGTAGATTTTTTCACCAAAATTGCTTTGTGTCGCTATTTTTAGTTGCAGCCGTAATTAAGGCTAAAGGGGTCCAACGAAATATAAGTTAAATAACAAAGTCATCGTGGGAGATGTGTCAATATTGAAATATCACTGTTAATATTATTTTTCAATAAAACAAATTTCGAATAAGAATTCTAATGTGTTGAAAATTCAATTATATACCGTTTCTCCTCTTCATATTTTCATTAAAACATCTATGTTTGAAAGTAACGGCAATGAATTAATGAGACAAATCGTCGACTAGCAACCAAACATAGCGATACAAAGAAATTTAGGGTAAAAATCTTTTAAAAAAATGTAATGACTCCAAAATAAAAAATACAATTTTTTACTCTTTAGACTAAATATTCCAAACCTCATGGTTTTCAAGTTACGCCGCACGATGCCTATTTGTCAGAGACCCGCCGTGTTTTCAAACAAAAGCTAGATAACTCTGCGAAAAAAATCGGACATTAAAAAAAACGAAACTAAAGCTAATGGTGTCCCTTTTCAAGATATTATTCCAAGCGCCAAAATCGTGAAAAACCAGCATGTTCAAAGTGACATACCGGGTACGAAAAAAAACGCAAAAATAAAAATAAAAAAGGAAAATGAAGGTCAATTTATCCACTTCAAAACCCCGTTTGGTTAATTGGTTGACAATTTGTTTCTCAGAGATATTGAATTTTTTGTCCGAATAGAAAATGCACAGTGTGCCTAATACTTTTGATCAAGGCTGTAGATGTTAGTGTGAGTGTGGTGTGTGTGTGTGGTGTGAGTGTGTGGTGCGAGTTTGTATGATAGTGTGTGGTGTGAATGAATGTGGTGTGAGTGTGTATGGTGTGAATGAATGTGTTGTGAGTGTGTGTGGTGTGCGTGTGTGTGGCGTGAGTGTTTGTGGTGTGAGGTTTGTGGTGTGAGTGTTTGTGGTGTGAGTGTGTGTGGTTTGAGTGTGTGTGTGAGTGTGTGTGTGGTGTGGGTGTATGGTGCGAGTTTGTACGAGAGTGTGTGGTGTGAGTTTGTTCGATGTGAATGAATGTGGTGTGAGTGTGTATGGTGTGAGTTTGTGTGGTGTGAGTGGTTGTGGTGTGCGTGTGTGTGGTGTGAGTGTTTGTGGTGTGAGTGTATGTGGTGTGAGTGTGTGTGGTGTGGGTGTGTGGTGTGAGTGTGTGGTGTGAGTTTGTTCGGTGTGAATGAATGTGGCGTGAGTTTGTGTGGTGTGCGTGTGTGTGGTTTGAGTGTTTGTGGTGTGAGTATATGTGGTGTGAGTGTTTGTAGTGTGAGTGTGTGTGGGTGGGTGTGTGTGGTGTGCGTGTGTATGGTGTGAGTGTTTGTGGTGTGAGTGTATGTGGTGTGAATGTTTGTGATGTGAGTGTGTGTGGTGTGAGTGTGTGTGTAGTATGAGTGTGTGTGGTGTGAGTGTGTGTGTAGTGTGAGTGTGTCTGGTGTGCGTGTGTGTGTGCTGTGAGTGTGTGTGTGTGTGGTGTGAGTGTGTGTGGTGTGAGTGTGTGTGGTGTGAGTGTGTGTGTGTGGTGTGAATGTGTGTGGTGTGAGTGAATGTGGTGTGAGTGTGTGTGGTGCGAGTGAATGTGGTGTGAGTGAATGTGGTGTGAGTGCGTGATGTGATTATGTGTGTGTGTTGTGGGTGCGAGTGCACGTGTGTGTGTGTATATGCGTATGCTGCTCTCATTGTTCAACGTCACTATAAGTATCCCTTGCGGGGAGGGTAGTTTCTGTGCCACCCTTCCCGCTCTCGTGTGCGCCAGGGGATGATGAGCGAGAAAATCGCTGTTCGATCGTCCGGAAGTGATACGATTCTCGGCTCACATAGGGGACAAAACTGCGCCATCGTGAACGAGAGGAAATCTGTCCTCGCCCCATCGTGTTTGTACATACTCGGTGGGCTGATACCCTGGGTGTGCGGGAGGGTGGGGGCTCAAGGGGGGGGGGGGGCGACGTAAGCGACCCCGGTGATAAATTGGATGATCGAAAAAGCCGTGATAGAAAAAAAAATGTCCCACCAGCGCTGAGGGCCCTTTTGTCACTTTTGTTTGACGGAATGGACATAAAGCGCGTGACGAGAAAAATTGCAGTCTCCGTTATAGCCTCGAAAAGTCACGAGTAAAAGCGCGTGACGTACAAAAAAAAGGTCAACGGTCCCGATTTACTTTTTTTTTAGAAAATTACTTTATCGATTTGCGGTATAATTATTTTGTGTTGTTGGAGCAAATGTGGAAGATGAATGAGGATATGACATTTCTTTTCCCGATTTGGTATAAGAAGAAGGAAAAAAATAGTCGAAATGTGAAACTGGATATGTATCCAGCTTTTCCATTTGAGGTGTTACATTCGAGTAGAAGAAACATTTTTACGGTTTTTTTTTATTGGCTTGAGGGGTTACGTGGGTTTAAAAATTTCAGAAAATCAAGGCAGGAACAAAAGGATTCCCTGGACATCGCAACTGCAGCAGGATTTTTGCTTTACGAAGCTAGAATCGACGATTCTATGTAAGTTAAAAAAAATTCTTCGCTTTATTTGTACTTAAAACTTTAATCGCATTTTTCGTAAAACACTATTTGTAAAGTCTGTGCACACGATTCTCAAAAACTAATGCACCGACCTTATTGAAATTTTGCACACTTCTTCAAAATAGTATCGACTAGTGATTGAACGAAGGTTTTTTTTCGATTACAACTAATTTTACAAGGCCATACGTAATGGAAATTGTACCAAAAATCGAACTATTTTGCATACAACTCTACCAAAAATTCGAATTTCAATTTTTTTTTTAAATCCTTCGTTCAATTACCAGCTATACTTATCTAGTACCAGAAAAAAATTGGTTTTCTAATGTCGGATAACGCTATCATGAGTTATCCTGACCACCACGAGGAAACTTTTTTTCGGAGTCTCCGGAAACCGGGTCCCGACGGCTGAATTTCCCAAATTTTTGGGTAAATTTTTTTTTATATTGTTGAAATGTTGCTCTTTTATGTGCTTAACATTTTAAATAAAATAATTTATATATGATATTTTTTTAATAGACAAAATTTGCTTTTTTGGCTTCGAAACCCACGTAACCCCTTAAAGCCATTTCATATAACAGCCGTCAATTTTTTTACACATGAGTTTCTTCCAAACCGCGTAAAGTCGATTCGACTCGTTATTTCTGTTTGATAAAATTCTGAGGGACTGTAAAAATGTTAATAAATGTGTGGTAAACATTCATTGATACTGTATTTTAAGGGTTCATAAAAAACCTAAAAAAGCGGAAATGGGGGGTCATCCCAAGCTGTCACATGGGATGACCCCCTTAAATGACGTTTAAACGCCACAAGAATGATGTGCAAAAGGAATTATGCGCGAAAAATAGGAAAAACATGTTCAGACCTTATTTTCTGAAGTGCCTCCGAATCGCACGAAACAGCCTCGATGGTGAAAGTAGCAATTTGGAGTCATTTAGTTCATTCGGTGTTTATACAACGACCTAAAAACTGAAGACTTACTATCAAAATGTCTCCGTGGGTACAGGCGGAATTGAAATGAGAACTTGAATTCGTTCACCTGAACAATAGCTCCTAAATCAGTTTTCAACCATTCAACGTGTTCTTCTCGGAATCATGGTTTTGAAATCGGGATGACACTTAATTTGGGTAGTTTTCATCTGATTGCCTTGAAATTTCAACTGCAGCTTCTTAGATAAAGACTTAGAGGAAAATTATCGTCATCCTAAACAAATTGACGTCGATTTTTTAGCGAAAGCAACGAAGAATTTATTCAAAATGATGCCGTTTTGCAAAAAAAATGATATTTTTTTTTAATAATCGTGTTTACTGCCCTAGCAAAACTTATGTCAATGATGGTTTTTTTTGGTTCTAGGTCTTGCTAATCCAAGTTCTTCGTCCTCCCGCAGAGCGCCTGAGAAAACGTCCTTAGTGTAGCCTACGACTACGACTGGGCCGACGTTTTTTTTTCTTTAATTTATATACAAAAATTTTGTCGTACACATCAATTTTTTTATTATAAATAAAATAAACCCTCCAAGCCCCATTTTGATCGCTTAACGGGGTATTCTAGTCTAGAGGTCCAAATTTCGCGCGTTTTTTTAAGCTTGATAAGAAAAAACAAAAAATCTTTTTAGTATGCATTGTTTACAGAATTTTCATTAATAACTCAAGAACTTCGCAAAAAAAATGTAGTGCAAAGAAATTATAATTAAAAAAGTAATGGGCCTTCAAATATAGCCATGAAAAAAAGGGTTGCGGCGTTTGACATGATCTTGAGGGGAGATATACACCTAGGAGCTGGAAAAAAGGTCATTTTGGTGAATTTTTTCAAGGAAAACTATTTGAAATTTCGAGTTGGGGTTTTAATTATCTAAAAGTATACACTGAAAATATATATCCAAAATTATATATATTCAATTATAATTAGAAAAAAAAATATCCAAAATTAGTTGGTTTAACAAAATGTATCTTTAAATACGTTCAACATGATTTTTGATTGGCATAACAAAACAGCAAGACCACAACAGTTGGAGGCGAAATAGTATAGTGGTGTGAACTGTAGCTTATTGAGCATGTCAGAGCAAACTGTTAAAACAACGAAATTTCGAGACAACAAAATGCATTTTGCACATTCAACGATTCTTTTTTCTCAGTGTATACATTCAAAAATATGTTTAATTTTCTTTATTTCGAAATATCAAAAATATACAAGGATATTGTATGATCCTTGGAGCGTTGTAAAAAAAATCTGCGTATACGGTACCCACTGGCGTTTCTTCAAAAATCATCTGGAAAAAAAAACGAAAAAGATTATTAAATTAGATACTATAATCTAGTACTTGTCATAGCCGATTTTGAAAATATCGATTTATGCCGAAATGGCGGACGTTTGAACATAAATAGTGATTTTTGGGCCAAAAATTAGTTATGATTTTGCCTAAAAAACAAAAATTAAGTAACGGAAAAAAAATCCAATGATAAGTACTAGATAATGGTGTATAGAATAATCACAAAAAACCTTAAGACAATCGGTTCATTGGTTTTCGAGAAATTTTGGGTACCGATTTGAAAAACGTGGTTTTGAGAAAAACGCGTTTGAAAATTTGGGAATGAATAAATCATGAAATTTGTCAACTTACATGGAATCATTGATACCAGGCCCATAGTGTAGGTCTTCTACGGTCGACGGAATGTTCATAGCTTATAAATCCTCGACCTCGACCATCTAGGTGTATACCCGTGCAGAAATTTTGGCAGGGATACAGCTGGATTCTGACTTGTATCCCGGGCTCCCAGTCGGGATCTAGTCCGATATCGGATCAGATTCGAAGACTAAATGTAAGATCCGTAAACTGGGTTCCATTAGGGATCCAGAACCGGATCCTTCAATGACTCTAAATAGATTCCCCATGGAATCATTGAGGAATCTGGGAAGGATCACGGATGAAAACAGGCTGAAATAAAATGTCAAAAATGGAATTATGACATGTTAAATTTATTATAAAAATAAATAACATTTATAAAGTTTTGGTGCATTAAACTATCAATAAAAAAAAATTTGTCCAAAGATTCAAATGGCAGATCGCGCTCATCGCGAGATTTTGATGTGAATTAAAAAAAATTCACATCAAAATCTGTGAGTGCAAATGTATTGACAAGAAATTATAAATACAAAAAAATTCACAAAATTAGTTGTGAATTTTTTCATATTTAAGATAAATTAAAATCAAATTCAAAATGACTAGATTAAAATTTGCGCCAAAAGTGAGTTCGTACGTATTTTGAGAGAAAACATTGCCTCGAGGCAAAGACATTTTTGCACATAACTTTTTGTGCGAACATTTCTTTGCCTCAACACAATGTTTTCTCTCAAAATACGTTTACACTTGTGGTGTAAATTTTAATATAACTGTCGTGAATTCGACTTTTATTTTCTTCAACTTGAGGAAATTCACAACTCATTTTGTGATTTTTTTCATATTTATAATGTAATATTTGAAACTCACAACTTTTTTTGCCAAAATTTATTTGCCTCGACGAAATGTTTTCTCTCGAAATACGTAAGACCTCACGGTTGGTGTAAATTTTAATCTAATCATTGTGAATTTGTCTTAAATACATGTTTATACCCACCAACATGTTGGTGGGTATAAACAGAGATTATTCCCCAACACCGGTATCCCGGTTAGAATCCAACTTGCATCAGTATCGGAATATGTACAACGACGATGGCATAATTTTGAAAATTTTGGCATCACGTGTATTTTCGGTATTACTATGTAATTCCTATCTATAGGTAAGAATTTTATAGATAGGAATCTATAGACAGAAATTCCTATCTATGGATAGGAATTCCATAGTAATACAGAAAATACACGTGACGCTAAAATTTTCAAAATGATGCCATCGTCGTCGTACATATGCTGATACTGATGCAAGTTGGATTCTAACCGGGATACCGGTTTTGGGGAATCCACGACAACTCCTGATCGGGATTTGATCGGACATAGGGTATCCCGGTCAAAATTTATGCACGGGTATCTCTCCTTGAAGCTCTCATTCATATGAAAAAGAAATAAAACCAATTTTCTTTATCAATAAGCATGTCATTTTAGCAGGTACCAAAGAGGAAAAACAACAAATTTAAACGGCAAGTGTCTGAAAAAAAATGTCGCCCCTTTTTCAAAGTCAAATTGTTTTTTTTAATAGTAATAATAATAATTTTGCAATTCCCGAGATAGAGACGTAGAGGGATATATACTGAAGGTACATACCAAATTTGACGTCAATCAGTTGGAAGGAACTCGAGATTTTTTATCAACCAGACTGGAAAAAGAAATTTCGAGAAAAACGCATCTAAAGCTTTGAGTAGAATTCCAGACAACCGCAACTATCTAATTGATATGATGGCATGTTACACTTACGTTATATTAATCGACCTCTTACCTGCGAGCAGTTTTACCTTCCTTAGAAGCTTCTGAAGTTCATAGCTCTCACCGGTCGATACTATTCTGGTCTCGTGTTATGGGTCTAGTCTGGTAATCTTGGAAATTTTCTTTTGGGGACATATTCTTGAAAGCCTCGATGAAAGCCTCGTGAAAGCCCCGATGAAAGCCTTGATGAAAGCCTCGTGAAAAAATCATTTTTTTTTTGCATTTTCTTAAAGTATACTTTAAGAAAATGCAAAAAAAATGATTTTTTCACACATTTCAAAATATTAATATTGAGTTAGATATACATCTGGCTTTATTCCGTTTTTTAAGGCGGAAAGTCCCTTTAGAATTTTCAAAAAATCGAGTTTTTTTACATATTAAGAAAGTATGATACCCAAAGAATATACTGACCAAAGGAAAACTCGAAATATTGAATATTTGCGGAGTTATCGCATATAGTCTAGAGCGCTTCAAAGAGAGAACTTCAAACGCGATTATCTCGAAATTTCTTTTCTCAAAAACTGCTCGTGTTGTGGCTCAAAAAGTTATCGACCGATTTGGATGAAATTTTCGGAGGTCGTTACTCTCGGTAATATTATCGGAAGGATATACCTAAAGTTTGAAAGGTAGCGTGTAAATAAATAATTTTTTTGGGGTCAAATATGTCGAAAAAATTGTCAAAAATTCGAACTTTGGAGTAAAAAGGCTCCAAAATTTTCAATTTTGCACTTTTTCATCATTTTTAGGTATACCCTTCCCCTTAATATGTCACTAAACGAATGACACTTATTAAATCTTTTTCAGATAAACAAAAAAAGAGTGACAACTGCAGGACTTTTCGAAGTCGCGGAAAACAGGCGTCCGAAGACCCTTAATAACGCCCATATTTTGTTGGTAATCCCACAAAAATTTTTTTAACTTGACAGTTATAATAAACTCATGTCCAAATTTGAACATGATCTGATTATTTAATCCCCTCCAAAAAAATTCCCGAAAAATACCTATTTTTTACGCTCCTAAAGGGATTTCTCGCCTTAAGCATGTAAAACGCAGTTTTACATCTTTATTTATTAGTTTATTATTTACTATTTTTGATCGCATATTCGCTCACGTGTATGGTATTAAAGGGAAGTGTCACACCATCCGCGCAGCCATGCGTGTGATAGCTGATTTGCAGATTCGAAGTGTTCTTCAAGACGGGTGACATTAAAAAAAAAAGAAGAAACACATTCTGCTCTATTAGAAGACGGGCAACGTTTATTTCTTCATTTACCCGAAATGCCCCCCCATGGAAATTTATATACGCAAAAATATACTGCAAATTTATTTTATTAATAATTATAATATATGTGAAATGTATGCCATATATTGAAAATAAATGTTGCATATATGTGCCAAATTCTAATTTTCGTAACTTCATTATATATGAGATGTATATGCGTAGTATTACTGTATATTAATGTATCAAATATCAATGATATAAGTAGCATTTACCCTGCATATATACCACATATATTTAGCATATACGTTGCATAACCACTGCATACATACCACATATATACTGCATAAATGGTACATATATGCCACATATATACAGATATGCGTAGCATATCTGTATATAGTGTTTATATGCAATAGTGTACTTTATCTGTAAGTTGTTTTTTTGTAGTTTGAGTTTTAAGTTTTATTAAGTTTAACTGTAATAGTGTTTATACACAGCATATATTTCTTGTCAGGAATATGTATCAAAAATGTATGCGTCATATATGAAGCATACATTTTTGATATATTTTTCTGACAAAAAAATAAATTGACAATATATCGAAAATATATGCGTCGTATATGCCTCATATATGCATCATATATAGTGTTTATACGTAGCATATATTTTTTTGGTCAGAAAAATATATCGAAAATATATGGGTCATATATGCGTCATATATTTGGTGCATATTTACTGAATATATACGTATTATTCTATTTTTCGTCACTATATATGCGACCGATATATATATATATTTGTAGCATATATCTTCCGCATATATTTTACATACATGAATTTCCATTGGGGTCATCTGGCAGAGAGAAAACTTGACCATAGGATTTTTATCAACTAGACGTGTGACACATTCCCTTAAGAGGGTTGGAGCGCGACCCACATTCCAAGATTTGAAAAAAAATCTATGTATATACGAGTACGGGGCGAGAAACATAAAATGTTACAGAGCAATAGCACTCATACAATTGACCATACCCAAAAATGTTTCAGACAATAGATTCACTGTTCGAAAAGGTCGTCATACTGGACCACCCTTTTTTTCGGTGGAGGCGCTGAAGCTACACCAAGGTCAACTCCACTTTTTTAAATGGAATGGTTCATTTTGTCTTCAACCATCTTGTGGAGCACCTCAAGCCGCATGAAAAACATTAGGGGGGCAAAATCACCCCTCGACATGTCTCTCTTTGACGAGTCGTTTCGGCCGTTAAGGGGTCTTCTCACTTTAGACGCTAAAAAAGGCTATTTTCGTGATTTTTTTATAGGTTTATATTATTGATATTGATATGAAAGTTGTTACACTTATTGAATACACTTTTGACATGCATTAAAAAAAAAAATGTTTGATGTATTTATGTAACCCAAACAAACTTCAAACGCATTTTTCTTGAAACAACGTTTTTCGACGGCTTGTTGACAACATTTTCGAAACTACTGAACCGATCCTTATGAAATTTTAAATACATATTCTTTACAACTATAGCTATAGCGCATATCAAGGATTTATTTAAGTTCCCATATTTACTATTTGTTTTGCCAAAAACGGTGGAAAAACACGTTTTTTGTTTTTATTTTTTTCTAAAAATGTCCGCCATTTTGTTATTTTTGCATATATCAAAAATCGTATGATGTGACATAGCCATTAACATACTGAATCTGAAACCGTTTGATTTTTTTTTGTTCAGGATGATCCATCTCCGAGATTTCATCAGCAGCGCAGACCTACAATTTTTTTAGGACATTTTTGTAACTACCATTGTCGTCTCTAAACAGTGACCAGAATTAAAAAAAAAATGTTTAATGTACTTCGAAAGTGTATTTATCAAGGCGGTAGGCCACGGAAACGGGTATAAAATCATGTGCGAATTTAACTATTTATTGCGTACAAAAAAGTGATTCGCTCATAAAATTAATTACACATCGATTTATTATGAATATCAAGCTGTTAGAAAATATATATATTTTTTTCGATGTACAAAATAGCCGACTACTGATATTTTCTTTTGTCATCTTTGTTTTAGGTGCTCCGCGGCGTGACATTTAGCATCCACAATTTTTTACCTAGAAAAAAAACAATAGTTCTCGTCAATCTACATCAGAATGCCTAGAGAAGTACGTACGGAGTTTGAAAAATATTATTATATTCAAAAGTTGTCGGTATTTAAACTTAAGAAATTAATTTTCAGTGAAAAATTTCGTTATAACTGCTCATAAAGTGCTCACAAAATAAAAAGTTTTCGATTAATTGAAAATTCCGTATGTACTTCTCTGCGAAATGCAATTAGGAACATAACTTTTAAATTTGAAGTAAATCGAGTGAAAATTGTTCAATTTATTTGTCACGCCAATTGGAAAAAAGCTGTTTCGAGAAGATTCAAGTAGTCGGCCAATTTGTACATCGAAAAAAAAATTCTAACAGCTTGATATTCACACTAAATCGATGTGTAATTCATTTTTAAATGAATCACTTTTTCATACGAAAAAAAATTGTTACATTCGCACCGCATGTGCATTTAGACAGGAAAAAAATAAGCAGTATTGAGGGATTTTGTAAACGAAGAAACAATTATTCTACAATTATCAAAATTTAGGTATACTTTAATAGTATATTTAAGTATACGAAACATTAAAAAAAAATTAATTCATCATCAAAATGGCGGAACATTCGAACATTTTTTCAGTGAGAACATGAATAGTTTCTATACGACGGTAATCAAAATGAAGAAAATGCAATTTTGAGAAAATGGCACGCATTTACAAAAAAAATAAACATTTCTGTAAAATGTGGATTATAAAAGTAGTTTTTTTTTT
Source organism: Ophion obscuratus (assembly GCA_964007375.1). Taxonomy (NCBI): domain Eukaryota; kingdom Metazoa; phylum Arthropoda; class Insecta; order Hymenoptera; family Ichneumonidae; genus Ophion; species Ophion obscuratus. The sequence continues at coordinate 75,047,902 of OZ023312.1, forward strand.
CAATTTTTCAAAAACAATTTTCGTCGAGTACAAGATACCAATATGATCAATATTTCTACCAAGTTTCAACTCAATCCGCTTAACAGTTTCTGAATAATCCTGCACGCCAATTTCGATAATGCAGTTTTGAGAAAAACGCGTTTCCCATTCACGCCCGCTACAAATCCGAACGGGGTTGCACAGCGTTGACGGGCTGTAACGTTTGAAGTTTTTCGAATTTCGCTTTGAAACTTTGGGAAAATATTGTACATATACAGTTCTATCGTTGAAACAAAAAAAAAGAAATCAATTTTTTGATCGTTGTAAATGTATATCCCGCCTTAAGTGTAACAACTTTTGTATCAATATCTATAATATAAACCTGACAAAAACATTCCTGAAAATGGTCTTTTTTAGCGTCGAAAGTGAGAAGACCCCTGAAATCCGTTTTTACGCCGTTAACGGAGACTTTGTCCTTGGAGTGCCACATTTCAGGTGTTTACATTTTATTTTTTTTAAAGGAAACGCGTAAAACTTTTTGAGTGCGGTTTTTTTCTTGCTTTTATTCATGATATACAGGAAGTTAAAAAAAATTTTTTTTTTAAAACCAAAATGGCGGCCGTTGCAGCTCCGCGAAAACAGGTCCTCAAATCGCGGGAGGTAAACGGCTGACATCACTGCCCCCTCTTTGTTGATCTGAAATACAAATTCAAAGCATATTATCAATCTGTGACCCTTTGGTCGTGGAATGACGGATGGGTTTTTCGTTTAGTACAAATTTCGGAAATTTCCGGCAATTTAAAAAAAATCGAATTTTCCCGTTTTTTTTCGCATAAAAAGATAAATAATAAATGCAAAAATGTATCTATCGAAAAAACGATCCGTCATTCCGTGAAGACATATTTTCTGAGTATGCTCTCCAAATTTCAGGTCGATATGTTAATTACAGCGGTCAGGAGAATGTCAGCCATTTTTAAAAACGTGTTTTCGAGAAAAACGCGTTTAAAGTTTTGCAATGTGTTTACACAAATGTGTTTATAATTACCGCTAATCGGCAATGCCTGGTCCATAGAGGCATCCCACCTCTTCTTCTAGCTGCTCATGTTGAGCCGCTAACATCTCCCGCTGCTCAATCCGGGACAAAGTCTCCCTTAAGGGGGAAATCACAGTAGCACACAAAAAATAGGCATATTTTCGGGAATTAATTTTGGCTGAATAAAAGTATCAATCGAAAATCTGTAAAGTAGGTTTTATAGCAATACTAAAAAAGTATAAAATGTAATTTTTTCAATAAAAAATATTTAAAAATGGCGGCTGCGCAGCATATGCCCCAAGGCGCCTTTTTTTGAGGCCGCCGAAGACATAACTCGAGCAAATTTTTACCGATCGACTTGAAATTTTGACAGTAGCTTCGAAACATCTTTCTCCACGGAGCTACGTAGGATTTTTTCGATATATTGATTTTTCGCAAAATGGTGCATGTTTGAAAATAAAGTTAAATTTTTAACAAAAAAAACGCCATAAAATCGTCGATAAAAAAAAAGTAAGCCATGTAAAATAAAAAATCCTACGTAGCTCCGTGGAGAAAGATGTTTCGAAGCTACTGCCAAAATTTCAAGTCGATCGGTAAAAATTTGCTCGAGTTATGTCTTCGGCGAGCTCAAAAAAGGCGCCTTGGGGCATATGCTGCGCAGCCGCCATTTTTAGATATTTTTTATTGTAAAAATTACATTTCGTACTTTTTAAATATTGCTATAAAACCAACTTTACAGATTTTCGATTGATACTTTTATTCAGCCAAAATTAATTCTCGAAAATATGCCTATTTTTTTGTGTGCTACTGTGATTTCCCCCCTTAAGAAAAACGTGCCCAATAGTTTTCAACCCATTATCACACATGTGAGTTTAAACGGAATCGAAGGCGGCACTCAAGAGATGTTCTTTGTTAGTGGTCACCAATCCAAATTAAGTCTAGGCGAATGCTGGTTCAAGTAAAATATCATTGCAGCTGTACATCGACCGCGCATGATCTGACTGATGTTGGTATATACTGCTTCCCCATTGCTTTCGCACTTCAACCAAACCTGCAATCACACATTCACGAAATTCATAATACCCGCTAAAGTATCCAACATTCTCCATCATCTACATTTTCGCTGTCACTAAATGTCTATATATATATATATATATATATATAGTTACTACAGTTCGTGCACAAGCTGTGTATTCGTACGTCCCTAATGGTTTTCCTTCAAAATCACTAGATCGTTGTAAATCGACGAGAAAGGAACAAGCCGCTATATGACGTCTCCATTTGCCGGCCCATATATTCGAATGGGGCAATCAGCGCCTTCATTGACTTCGTATTCACCTACGGGTATTATGATGCGTTATGAAGAATGTAGTGTCGCTTTTTGGTTTGGGAAAACGGGCCCCCGGATGGGTTCTCGCATCCGCTAAACATCTTTTCCATTGATGGCGCCGCATCGAATCGCGTGAAGTGGCGTGGTCCTCGAGATCCGAGCTCCTAACTGCAGCCGTACCCAGATGTATGTCTGGGCATGTATATATTCCTGGAAACGTTCACCGCGAAATCGTGATTGGCGGTTGATGTTTACGTATGTATATGTATATCTATATATATATTAGAGTCCCGTGTAGAAATTTGTTAGGGAGCTCCCAGGTCCTACCACATCCCTATAGGGATTTAATAGAGACGCCGCTCATAGGGAGGCGAGTTTCCCGAGTAGAAGTCTTGCTCCGGCTGGAAGAAAGACCTCATCAGTCAGGATGCCGTTGCGATTTTCGGCATTGATCGGGATTTTTTAACAAGCCCTGATCATTCTTGAAACGCAATGCCTCGCTTCGGTCTGATCAGGGTAAAAAATTGAGGCCTGATCAGGGTACAAAATCAAGGCGTGACATGCAGTTCGAAGTGAGAAGTTCGCTGTTGCTTCGGAAACCACCTAGTCTTCACATTCTTCATTGCACTGGGGAACATTTTTGTTATTTTAAATAGGATCTATATAAGGGGTCTTCTCACTTTAGACGCTGAAAAAGGCTATTTGCGTGATTTTTTTTTAGCTTTATATTATAGATATTGATATAATAGTTGTTACACTTAAGGGAAGGTTCTGCCTTATTTGGCCAAAAAATGTTCGAGTTTTCACCAATTTTTTGTGCGAAAAGTATTAAGGGGTTACCCCCACTGGCGATTTTGAAAAAATCAATTTTGTTTTATTGCATTTTTTTGAAGTATAAGTATCTGAGAATATGTCCTGAAAATTTCAAGTCGATCCGAACAAAATTGACTGAGATATGAGCGTTGAAAGAGAAGAATCCGTTGTGTAAACGACCGGCTAAGTGAAACTTTAAACGCGTTTTTCTCAAAATGGCATTTCTGAAGTCGGTGACCAAGATTACTCGAACACTAATGAACCGATCTTCTTGAAATTTTGCAGGCTTATTTAATACATAAAAATGTAGTCTTTAATCGTTCGATTTTTTTTTTCGAAAAAAATGGCCGTTTTATAGCCAAAAACGGCCGTTTTTTTTCGTTAAAATCGAACCATTAACTTTGACTGTCCGCCATTTTGTGAAAAATGAATATTTTTTAAAATCCTTCGATTAAAGACTAGTTTATACTTATATTTGACTAAATCCATCCGCATTTTTTTTCAGATGATCCACTTCGCCGCAATGTTGGTCACCGCAAAGCGTGTATATAAAAACATTATTTCATTGACGGCCATTTGCCACCAAACAATGTAATATTTTTCAATAAAAAAATTACTGAAAGTTCTTCAAGATGTGTTCTTTAAGATGGTATATTGATCGATTAAAAAAGTTGTGCCGTTTTCTATAAAAAAATTCATGAAAAAGGCCTTTTTTTGCGCTACAAGTAGGGGTAACGCCTTAAATATGGAATGTTGATATTTGGTATGTTGACTAAGCGGTCTTTATTGAATATCAAAATATTTTTTAAAGTTTGACAAAACATGGTGGCGGGAGTGGGAGGAGCCACGTATGTCGGTGCGCGGGCGATGACATTCTGCGCTTGCGGAAGTCCCAAGTCCCGGACAGGTGATCTGAAGCGACAAAAATTAAACATTACCTTGTACATTATTATGTATAAGTTGACCTAGAAGCAAGAAGAAAAATTGAAAAATAAAAAAATTGTGGGCGATCGGAACGAAGTTTGTTTTTTTTTTTTTCAAAAATTGTCGCAGTTTTTTGCTCACTATTTTTTTACTTTTCAATTTTTCTTCTTGATTCTAGGTCAACTTATACACAATATTATATATAATATGGTGTATAAGTTGACCTAGTTTGATAATTATTTGTCAATTTTAAAAATCCCTCAAAATCGCTTAATTTTTTCCCGTCTGAATGGATATCCCACCTTAAGATCTACCCATTTTGTATATCTATATATTTTGTTGAGAAAGTACAACGAACAGGATGCAATGGGATCCATCAAGAGGCGTATCGGATTACGTTCGATAACGCGGGAGTCCTTTAAGATTCAAATTGGATTGGTTTCATTCTATTGGGGAATCTCAATTCCAATTCAATGTAACAGCGTGACGTTTCAGTATGGGGATCCAATGCAACGACCCACTGGTTTCCTATCAGGAAGAAAGAACAAGTATGGAAATTCAATTCGATCGCTACGACAATTTCTGCACGGGGCTGTACAAAAAATGTGTTTTTTTTTTCGGAACTGGAGTAAAAAAATGTTAGTATACAGTTGCAGGAGTTCTCAAAAAAAGTAAATCCCATTATAATTTAAATTTAAAAGGTAGCACAATATATTTTAGGTTAGATCGATTCGAAAATATTTCTATTGCTAACAGTTGTTGCCACACCCGGTATATATATATATAATATTTAGTGTGGCCCAAATTTGAGCTCTATTTTTTTTCCTCTTTCTCACCATCGAATTATTTTCTTTAAAGCAAAAGAAACACTGTGGCGAGTTCTGCGAGTGGTCAAAAAATATTTAGAGGCCGCTCAAGCCTCCCAAAAATTGAAGTTTTCATTGGAAAATGGATTTTTTTCGTTCACTTCTCACCCATGTATTTTGTACGCTTTATAATTTTAAAATTAAGCTCGCGGAAGCTCTAGCCGGCCGATGAATATTTAGTAGTCTCTCAAAAGCATAAAAATTTCCAATCGCCGCGATTTTTTTTTCTTTTCTCACCCATCAATTTAACACTTTGTAAAATTTTCAAAACAATTAATCCTTTTTTTCTTTAGAAACGGATTTTTCAAATTCACCTCACACGTCTAACCCGATGAAACGGGGGACCTATAATTGTGTTTACGGACAACAGCTTTAAAGAATTATTTAATGAGTACAAAGATTATAATTATTGGGTTAGTAGTGTGAGGTAACTTTGAAAAATCTGTTTTTGAAGAAAAACGATTAATTGTTTAAAAATTTTACAAAACTTTAAATTTATGAGTGAGATGAGTAACAAAACGGGCGAAAATTGAAAATTTTGAAGCAATTCTTGCTAACTCTTCTTTTGAAGCAAATTTTGATCTTGAGCAATCACTAAATATTCATAGACCGGCTAGAGTTTTGGCGAGGTTAATTAAAATATTATAACGCATAAAATTCATGGGTCAGAAGTAAACGAAAAGAAATCGATTTTTTTCTGAACATTTTAATTTTTGGGAACCGTGAGCGACCTCGGCATATTTTCTCACCGCTCGCAGATTTGGCAACAATATTTTTCTTTTTCTTTAAAGAAGATTATTGGATAGGGAGAAAACAGACAAAAAATAAACCTCATATTTCGGCCACCTTAATATATATATAGGGATAATATAGTCGTGCATTCGAGCGCAATTTTACAGTTTTGACGAAGTGTTGTTTTGTCCTTTTCCGTTCATTTGCTTTCTATATTTTTCATTTCTTTTCCATGCGTAACCATGCCTCCCTCCCTCTCTTTCTCGGCCCGCCCCTTATTACTCATCAGTATAGACGAGTTGCGCATCGGGAGTGATTACCCATTCACGTGCGTTTAAGTGGAACGTGTATATCGGTACAATGGTTATTAAACGCTTGTGGTTCATCTGTCGCGTGTACATTTAGCGCAGGATATGTTACAATATGTCTGTATTAGTGGTCTGCGCCCGCAATTGAACAGAGGGCAGCGACTGTAATTCTGAATTAAATGTCCCTTCCGGTATAGTTTCGCGTACTTCGGTTTTGGGATATAATAAACGATGATCGGCAACGCTAAATGTACATCCGTAGAATGTTTTATATGCGACGTATGCCAATATATGCAAGTGTGTGTGGGTACATATATCTACGTTAGGATGGCAACAAATTTGAGCTTTTTTTTCTTTTTTTTTTCACCATTCGATTATCTAATTAAAAAAAAAATTGTAGCGATAGCTTCGAGCGGGCAAAAAAGATTTAGAGGTCGCTCAAGCCTCCCAAAAATTTATTAATAATCAAATTTTTCTCTCAAATTTCTATTAATTTTTCCTCCTATATATATAATTCTCTCCTCAAATTTTTATTAATAAATCGATTTTTTTCTCGTTTTCTTCTCACCCACGGATTTTACGCTTTATGGTTTTAAAATCAACCGATCCATGAATATTTAGTGGTCGCTTAAGAGCTTCGAAATTTACCATTTTCGCCAACTTTTTTTTACTCATCTCACTCATAAATTTGACGCTTTGTAAAATTTTCGAAACAGTGAATCGTTTTTCTTGAGAAAGAGATTTTTTTTAATTTACCTCACACTGCTAACCCAACAATTCTAATACTTGTTCTCATAACATAATTCTTCAAAGCACTTGTTCGTAAACAAAATTATAGGTCCCCCGTTTTATCGGGTTAGAAGTGTGAGGTAAAATTAAAAAAACCCGTTTCTAAAGAAAAAAAGGATTAATTGTTTTGAAAATTCTACAAAGTGTTAAATTTATGAGTGAGAAGAGAAAAAATCGCGATTATTGAAAATTTCGGAGCTCTTGAGCGACCACTAAATATTCATTGGCCGGGTAGAGCTTTCGCGAGGTTAATTTCAAAATTACAAAGCGTAAAATTCATTGGTGAGAAGTCTACGAAAAAAATGGATTTTTTAATGAAAATTTTAATTTTTGGGAGGCTTGAGCGACCTCCAATATTTTTTGACCGCTAACAGCTTTTGCGACAGTTTTTTTTTTCTTTCTTTGAAGTAGATAACTGAATGGTGAAAAAAAATAGAACTAAAATTTGTGCCACTCTAATGCATGTGTATGTACATACATACATACATATATATATATATATATATATATATATATATATATATATATATATATATATATAAACATACAGGGTGTCCTGTTATGAATGGACAATTCTGCAACTGTTGATAGGTCAGATCACGTCCTACTACTATATGCTGGAATTTCAGTTTAGTAAAAGGCCCACGATTTTCGAAATAAAACTCATCTCCTTTTGTTTTTCACATGCCATTTCTCCAAATGATAACTTTGTTAGACTCGGTTTAAAAAAATGCTCTTGGTTATTTGTTTTATGTAGAAAAGTCTTTTTTTAACCTTAAATGTTAAGGAAACTTTATGAAAAAAGATCTTACGCAGAATTTTCATACATAGCAATTCCAACATCTGACTTTAATAGCCTTCGGTGTAAAAAAAAATATACTCGGCGTATCGCGCCAATTAATTAAAAAAGATGCTTAGTTATTGTCGATTCATATCATTTGCCAAAATGGCAGGCAAAAAACCAAAAGCAGATGATTGAAAAAAAAATAACATAAAGCCCAAAATCTCGACAACCGTGGGACTTTTACTAAACTGAAATTCCAGCATATAGTAGGACATGATCTGATCTATCGACAGTTGCAGGATTATCCATTCATAATAGGACACCCTGTATATATATATATAGACGCGTGCGATCGTCACGGTCATTCACCCCGCCACTTTTTTTTCATCGGTCTACGACACACGAAGCTTTAATATGCATCATCGGTGCCTCCATTCGTGTGTATCACACACATACACATATACGCGAGGAAAACACATTTTGAACCCTTTCATATCTATATCATCTTAATCGTCTGTACATCTGGCATATCTGAGGACAGTCTTTGAAGTTTGTCAAACGAAACGTTGATTTTGGGGATGGGATGAACCTTAAGGCGGAATATACATTTACGAAGATCAAAAAATCGATTTCTTTTTTTTCGTCTTTAAACATGTAAACATGTCTTTTTTTTCGTCTTTAAACATTTTTTCGTCTTTGATATATGTAGAATATTTTCCTAAAGTTTCAAAGCGGAATTCGAAAAACTTAAAACGATAGAGCACAACGATGTGCCTCACCGCTCGGATTCGGAGTAGACGCGAACTTCAAACGCGTTTTTCTCACAACTGCATTATCGAAATTGGCATGCAGGTTTACTCGAAAACTATTAAGCCGATTAGGTTGGAACTTGGTAGAAATATTGATAATATTGGTACCTTCCACTTGACGAGAATTGATTTTGAAAAATTGAAAAAAAAAAAACTACTTTTTTCATCCACATTTTACAGGAATATTGCGTGAAATTTATATTTTTTTTAAATGCCTGCCATTTTCTTAAATTTCTATTTTCTTCATTTTTATTACCGTCACATAGAAACTGTACATGTTCTGACTGAAGAAATGTTTGAACATTTTTGCAAATCAAAGTCTACGGGAAGCTAGACTGCACGCCGATTCGCAACTCCCGCGGCGACCTTGCTGAAACACTCTGCCACAGCTCCGTCATTTTGATGATGAATTAATTTAAAAAAATTGTTTTGTTTACTTAAATATACTATTAAAGTATACCCAAAGTTTGATAATTGCAGAATGATTATTTCTTAGTTAAAAAAATCCCTCAATATTGCTGATTTTTTCCTGTCTAAATGTATATCCCGCCTTGAAAGGGCCTTCATGTGAAAAGCCTTACGTTTATCTGAAGGTGATTTCGAAGACTTTGAGGCTTATATATTGTTGAGATATACATATATATGTATATCTACATATATATGTGGATACATGTTAACACACACACGCAGATGTGCTTTGCGTTTATTTTCGTACATGCGTCCGTGTTTTTCTGTGCTCTGAATACGGTGTCGGATATACCTGCAACTGTCGAAACGTGTGGAATAGGAAGAAGCAAATGCGAGAACGCGACAGCCAGAACGAGCCAAGCGTCGAGTCGTTCTTCTCGTCACGCCGCGTCGATTCGCCACAGTTGTGCGACTAATGCGGGTTATTCGGCGCAAATTTACCCCTACTATATTCAGAATATATATATATATATATATACATATATATATATATATATATATATATATATATATATATATAGTGTTTGCGTTGTGTCTATCTGGTACACGATATTCGCAATAGACGTAGTGACCTGATATATTAAGTCTGTCTTTTATCATGAACACCCATTTTCAAGGTGATATTTTGGGAATTAAATTTAGAGAAATGGTTAAATCTACACTGTTGGTATTTAACAGTTATATTTATACACGTTTGAAGTGACGTCCCGAGTCGAAATTTAGACCCTCCTTTAAACCTCCTTTCGATCCCAATTTGTCATTCAATGGAGGTTCAAGAGGTTCAAATGGAAATCTCAAAAATATGTATATCAGAACCTACTGAACCTCCAAAAGTGGCAGAAATTGGACTTTTTCACTCAAAGGAGGCTTAGTAGGTTCATCTGAACCTCATTTAAACCCTAGTGAGCCTCATTTAATGCTTACGCAAACCTACAGACCCGCTTTTAAACCTCTTTTCGCTCTACTAACTCTCCTTTGACTCCTTTCACCGGTGGCTCGCAAAGCCTCCTAGCCCTCCTTTAAACCTCTTCTGACCCTACTAACCCTCCTTTAAGCCTACTTCAATATGCGGCCCTCCGCTCCCCCCCCCTTCTCTCCCATCCGCAGTTCACCGATATTCCAAAGAAGGGATAATTATAATTAAAAAATATTTTCAGATAAACTATATATCATTTATTTATAATAATAAAATAAACTTGAAAACACACAAACAAATGTAGTACCAGCGTACTTTACTGGACTACTAACGTATACTATATTTGTACTATACTATAGTGCATATATAGTATACGTTTAATATAACGTTTTTTTAAGTTACACGAAATAGTTTATAGTTGTAACAATGTATGTATATGTTTCGAATTAATAAATCAATCTTATAATAAATAATCAAACATCATATTTTTAATTCACACATATAATTTATTTTTCAGATATAGCTTGACCCTACAGAACCTCCTTTGGATCCAATCTTTCATTTTCCTTCTGCTTTGGATTCAAAGGAGGTTCTGTAGGGTACAGATAGGACTTTAGGCCAAAACGAGGTTGTGTAGGTTCACGCAAGCCGAGCCCATAGGCTTAAAGGAGGCTCAGGAGGTTGAATAGAAGGTTCAGTAGGGCTAAAGGAGGGTCGCCAACGGTGCAAATTTTTCCATATAGGTTCAAGGGGAGTCAAAGGAGGGCGGCGGTCTGTGCGTTACAAAGGAAATAGGTTCTCGAGCATTCAAAGGAGGGTCTAAATTTCGACTCGGGGTCTTGCATTTTTTTTCACAGCATTTTATTCAGGTCATGTCACGACAATTTTGTATCTTCTGCTGTTGTGATTGCGGTCGTTCTTGTCATTTGAAATAAACATTTTATTTTTAATTCTATTATTCACGCAAGTGGTAATCGTTTGACCCTTTATTAAAAAAATTTAAGAACAATATTCGAAATGGCGGCGTTTGGAAGAAAGTATTCTGATTTTTAAAAAATAGTAGCTATGAGGCAATCAAAAGGATTGAGGGCCGAACTATAGCCCGACATGTACTCTACATGTGTGCAAAATTGCAAATCATTCGGCCCAGTAGGTTCTGAGAAAAATACACGCCCAATTCGATTTTTTTACAGCAATGCGTTTAAAGTTTCTCATGCAGTTTGAATTTGATTTAAACATTCTTAAGGCACATTGTTAAAATTAAAAACTATGAGAATATGAAAAAAAAACAATTTTTTTGACCAGACACTAGAATACAACCTTGGGGGGGGGGGGGGGTACCTTTAGGCGAGGAAACAATTTCCTGATTTTTGAGAATTTTGATAATTCTTTAGTTAAGTGACGTTTCCCAAAAAAAAATTGTTTTGCTATTTTCTCATTTATTGGGTTATACATTATGATATTCAGTCGGGGGAAGCTGACGTTTTTCATTAACAATTTTTTTACGAGCAAAAAATCGTTAAAGATAATTCGGAATTTTCAAAAACCCAAAACAAACCCAATATAGGTGTCGAAATGTTCAAAAAAGCTCTATTTTATTACGTGTTTCCGCGAACTTCAAAATCCCATAACTTTTTTTTTGGATGGGGGGGGGGGGGCAGGTGAATTTCCGCTTCGCCCGACTGAATATCATCATCTATAACCGAATAAATGAGAAAATAGCAAAAAAAATAACTGTAGGGCTAATTTTTCGGAAAAGTCTGTTATTTAAAAAATTACCTGAATTCGTTTTTGAAGAAATATTTCTTCACCATTTCTGAGACTGCGGGTATGTTTCATTGCTACTTTTGGCTGTTACTTGGTATTTTTTAAATTAATTTTTCGAAATGGCAGGGCCTTTCTAACTGCACGTTCAATCCTGGCCGAACGTATAGTTGAAAACTAATTGACCGATTCTGATGAAATTTGGTATAAATCTTTTATACCAAATAGTTTACACCATAAGGCTTTTTTTCATGACGTAGCCATTTTTTTAAATCAACGTTTTTGTATGAAAGCGTTCCATTTCATCGATATTCAACAATACTCACTTTTTCTTGGTTCATATTCTGCGTATGAGTGGTAATGAAAGAAAAATCTTGGTTGATTTTTTTTCAGATCAATCCCGCCGACGGTACGTGTCACGCCGTCTGATAATATCCGCCGCGACCCGTTTACAAGACCGTGGTATACCTCCGTCATTTTTACAGATTAAGGGGAGATATACACCTAGGAGCCGGAAAAAGGCCATTTTTGTGAATTATTTCAAGGAAAACTATTTGAAATTTCGGATTGAGGTTTTAATCATCTAGAAGTATATACATTCAAAAATATGTTTAATTTTCTCTATTTAAAAATATCTAAAATATACAAGGATATTGTATGATCCTTGGCGCGTCGTAAAAAAATCTGCGTATACGGTAGCCACTGGCGTTTCTTCAAAAATCATCTGAAAAAAAAAATCAAAAAGATTATCAAATTAGATACTATAATCTAGTACTTGTCATAGCCGATTTTAAAAATATCGATTTATGACAAAATGGCGGACGTTTGAACATGAATAGTGTTTTTTTGGGCCAAAAATTAGTTATGATTTTGCCTATAAAACAAAATCTGAGTAACGGAAAAAAAATCCTATGACAAGTACTAGATATAATGGTGTATAGAATAACCACAAAAAATCTCAAGGCAATCGGTTCATTGGTTTTCGAGAAATTTTGGGTACCGATTTGAAAGAAGTAGTTTTGAGAAAAACGCGTTTGAAAATTTGGGAATGAATAAATCATGAAATTTGTCAACTTACATGGAATCATCGATACTAGGCCCATAGTGTAGGTCTTCTACGGTCGACGGAATGTTCATAGATTCTAAATCCTCGACCTCGACCATCTAGGTGTATATCTCCCGTTAATAAAAACATGTGAGCCAAAAGTAGTAATAAAACATACTCTAAGTTTCAAAAATGGTGACGAAATAGTTCTTATGAAAAAAAATCATGAAAATCAGCAATTTTTCCCCCCCTCAACTCTCATAAGTGTACATGCGCACGTGCGTGTACGCGTGTGTAGGTATATTCCCCATTGTGAGGTAGGGAGAGAACGTGCCATTGAAAAAGACGAATGAGGTAAGTCTTATTCTTCCGCGTGATGGGACTTATATAAATCTCGTTACTGAATTACCTCTTAATTAGTGCCTCTTGCCAATGGCCAATGGGGCATGAGTGGACGAAAAAAAACGTTCTATACAGCCTCTACAAAGTACGATCCTCGAGGGTATGGGAAGCGCCAATAACGACCCGTCTGTATCGCATCAATTCGTCTATTATCATAATGACACCAATTATTGTTATAACAGAGAAAACAATAATAGTCGTAATCAGAAAAGTAATAATGATAATAGTGATAATAGTGATGATGATGATGATGATGATGATGATGGCCGTAGTAAAAGTAAGAATAATAATAAAGCATGAAGTTTGGCGAATTATTTACGAGGAATAGATATGGTCGGGTTGAAATTCTGAACTTTAAATGATCAGAACGCTCAAAATTCCGAAAGAATTTTACACGAAATACCAAAACTCCGAAAATCTGAACACCGTCAAAATAATTCGACTATGGAAGTTTTAAAAGTTTCCAAATTTTCAATAAATCGATGAATTATTTCAAGATTTTATTTATTTATTAAGAAGTGATTTTACGTCAATTTTGAAATTTGTCTAGAGCAGTTATACATTCGACATAATTTAAGGTCAACTGTGTAGACATTCGCTGGCATAATCTTAACGAACCTTGTAATTTCGGAACATTATAATTAGGGATTTTAAACCGTCGATGCATTGAAAGTTCGGAATTTTAACCCGGCCCTCATGTCAAGATCATACCACCGAAAGTCTACACAGTTGACTGTATAAATGATGTACGAGAACGTATAACATTGTCTAGACAAATTTCAAAATTGACGGAAAATCACTTCTTAATCAAAAAATCGTGAAATAGTTCGTCGATTTATTGAAAAATTTGTAACTTTAAAAACTTCCATAGCCGAATTATTTTGACGGTGATATGATTTTCGGAATGTTGGTCTTTCGTGTAAAATTCTTTCGGAGTTTTGATTTTTCGGGGTACTATTCTTTCGGAGTTTTGATTTTTCGGGGTACTATTCTTTCGGAGTTTTGGGCGTTCTGACCATTAAAAGTTCGGAATTTTAACCCGGCTCCTTTTAGAAAAGTAAAAAACGTATGTAGAATTTCCTTACAATGTTTTTTTTGTTTACTCGTAATTTTGTTATAAGACGAGAAAAATGAAGCCATATAATTGCTTTTATTAAAATTAGTCAAACATATACTGTTGCTGCACCACTTTACAATATAATAAATAAAATTTTGTTTTTAGACCGAAATGAATATAATTTTGAAGACCGGCGTCGAGAGTATAACTCACAATATTAATTTCCAATCTCAAAATCAATCAATAACTGAGTTAAGGACAAACCATGACCCAAGTTTAATAATTCAAGCTCGTGTCATAAGGTGAATCTCTATTCTTTTCACGCTTTACAAAACTTCGTTAAGGGGATATCCCTCTCTGGCAACTTCAAAAATCGTTTTTTGCGTATGTTTATAGTGTGAACTTTCAAGAATATTTCAAGACCAACCGGACCCTGAAATTCTAAAAATTGACGAAGTTACACCCATTTCAGTGGAACAGTGTGCAAAGTTAAGGATGATTCACGTGTAACGAAACCGGACGTTAAAACACAAGAACACTCAAAAGAGGCCCGAACTGCCCGCAGATTGCATAGATTAGGTGTGCAACACGATCTCAATTATGAGGAAGGACACTTATATGGTGCCGGGATCGCTGACTAGCGGTAAAACGACAATATTTCACAAGATCGTGTAAAATATGTACCAAAACTTTGGACGCGATTATCTCGAAACTACATATCTTGACACGGCGGGATTGATATTTAAGTAACTTTCATACTATTGACTTGAATTTGCACTTAGCGCTTAAGCAGTAGTCATTTTCGGTTCACGATCGCATTTTTTAATTGGATGAACCATTTGTTAATAAAAATGACTTAAGCATGTCGTTTTTCAAGATAAAAATGAGGTTTTCTTTGGAGAAGCTGTCATTTTTCGTATTTTTCGAAATGTCGAAAAGTGGATCGTGAAGCCACAGCCAGTTGGATATATTTGAAGAATTTTTCTTTGCTTTCGTTTTAGATAACATTTGAGCCTGGTAGAGATCCCGCTGTTTCGGTCCTCGCCACTGGAGGACCGCAACGCCTCGAGTATTTGATCAACACTTTCCGATAATATTTTCACCCTCCAAAAAATTGTTGAAATACCAAAAAAATAATTGTTTATTAAATAACTCAAAAACAATCGATTTTTCGGGCATGGTTTAAACGTACGAAATGTAAAAAATGAAGTTCTCTATATTTTTGTTTCTATCGACCACCCTTGAATGTTTATTTTCCCACCCCTCTCGGGGGTTTAAAAATGAAAATGAGATTCTGGAAAAACTGTTAACCGCACGAATTCGCCGCCATGGAACAATTTGTAGCTTGAATCCTCAGCTACATTTTTGTCCACAGCGCCAAACTTGTATCTCTTTATTTTCGGTCAACAGTTTTCCCAGAATTTCATTTCGAATTTTCAACCCCCGAGATGGGTTGGAAAAAATCAAAATTCAAGGGTGGTCCATGGAAACGAAAATATAAAGTAAAGTATTCTCTACATTTCGTACATTTAAGCCATCCCCAAAAAATCGATTGTTTTTGAGTTATTGAATAAACAATTTTTTTTTTGATACTTCAACAATTTTTTTTTTGGTGAAAATATTATTGTAGAGGGTTAATGGAATACTCGATCGACGCGTTTTTTCAATGGCTACAACGTTCCCATTTGAACAAAAATTGTATGAATTTTTCCTAAAGAGTTATCGAATTAAAACTGATTTTTCTAAATTTCACCCCACTTTTTCAACCGCAAAATGAACTTCCACGATTCCGGCGCTGTGGACGAAAATAAAGCCCAGATTTTTCTAAACATTTGGTCTCCCGGCGCCGACCTCGTGGGGGTTGTAGTTTGGCATTGATCCACACCAACCCCCTTCATCCCCTAAAAAAACCCTACACCCCGATTTTTAGGCAAACTTGACAAAAAAAAATCATAATTCTGACTCTTCAAATTGGATTTCCACAGAGGGACATCCCGTTAAAAGTAAAACTGTAGCTATCCATTTGTTGCGTTGTTCTAAGTCAAATTTGCCGTAAGGTATCGATAAAATTAGCGTCAACTATTCCTTCTGGTATTTTTGCAATTTATTACACAGCATCTGCTATGTAGCCCGTTTTTAATAAAACCATTTTTCGACTTCGATTAAAAAAATCTCGTACTACGCCCGTATAGATTTAACAGATAAATAGCCGAGTTTATTGCAATGTTTGCCCACTGCGGGCGCTGCGTTCGATTTCATTACCCCCACCCTATACTCTGCACAGCGCCAATAGAAGACCTTCAAGAAAACATGCTCACAGCCCATTCGAATAGTTCACCGATGTCTCAGATGTATTCATTTTCTTTTGTATACACGAGGTACTATACCTAATCGAAAAACTTGGAATACATATGTTATCACTTACACTTTTTGCTGTCTCCGAGAACTGCTTGACCTCATAAATTTTTCCCTCGTATCGGTTCGAGCACGATATGATTCGTGGTAATATTTGCGTTTGCCCAACTATACAAGTCTATAAAATTCGGCGAATATGTTGTCGTATTTCTTATTCGAAAAAAATAACATAATGTATAATACATTACCGACATTAGTGGATGAGCGGTCGGGGTCTGCCTCTGGCAGTCTTTCGAGTTAAGTAGTATTGTGCATAGCCGATACTCGGAGGAGTGACCGCTTAGCGGTGCACCGGTTGCCAATACTTACGAGAACTTGGCCTTTGTCACTTGGTCAATACTTTCGAGACCTTGACCTTTGTACTTTGGTGAAAAGGTGTACAGCAGAGAATCAGAAGAATATGAGGCTGTCTACACCGGTACGGGTTTTCCACAATTTCCCTGTACCCACCGTATGGTAGATCCCGTGCGGAAATTGTTGTGGAGATCCAATTGGCTTCCTATAGGTGTCTCTACTTCCCGGTAGGGATCTAATGGACCATCGCATTGGATCTCTATACTAAAAGGTCACGCTCGTAGATCGGATGCTAACAGGGATTCCTCATGGAATCCAATGTATGAATCCAATTTGAATCTTAAGGGATTCCTACATTGTCGAACTGAATCCAATACGATGGATCCCATCGTATTCTGTAGGGGAGACCTAGGAGGGATGAAACAATTTTCAGATTTCACCCTATATCTCGGAATCGAAACGAGAGATTCGGGTAAATATAAAGTTGGTTCGTAGCTTTTTTAATCGACTAATAGATTTTTGGATAGAAATGACTCCAGGAATTATTTAACCGGTTAAAAAAACCATTTAAGTACAATAAGTCCTCGGCTGGAAATTTGTTCAGGCTCGCCAGATTTATGATCGGGCCGTAATGAGGGAGCTGTGCGGCTATCCGTATTACGGGAATTTTGATTCGGCCGTGAGCCTGCCGTGAACAGGCAGCCACAGGTCAGGCAAACTTATAGCAAACGTGAAAATGGCCATAATGTGGTTTGCCTTATCAGTGCCCTAATATGGCTCTATTAGGAGGCCCATGCATGGCAAGTCCTCAGGCTAGCGCTAAAGTGGTGGCGCCAGTGTTTCATTCAAAAACTATATATATGCTTGCGCGTGTGTCATATTGTATACCCGACTGCAAATTTATACATCGTGTTTGGGTTAAAACTTGAAAGTTTTCACGAAATATAAAAAGGAGCACATAAAGTGAAAACGTTATGAATCGCAAAGAAAGGAAGCGGTATTTGACACGGTTGCGTGTTAGGAGATGTCGTTCGAAGAAAAAAGTTGACGAGTCCCGATCATCGGTACAAGTACCAGGTATGTATAACCTTACTTTTTTCAACTTTTACAAAATTTATGAATTTTTATACACTTGTGTACAGAATAATATCAATATAAAATATAATTCACAAAATAGAAAAATATTTAAAAAATAAAAAATAGTATAATATCAATATAAAATATAATTTTTTGTTTTATATCAATATAATAAATATCAATATAAAATATAAAGTTTTGTTTGCGAAAAATTTGAATATTTAGAGAAAGAGGCCCGAATGATAAAATTCAAGATCAGGAAAGTCTTGATAAAGCTACCAGCGAACAATATCCTAATGCCAGCGGAGAGGGTTTTAATGGCAGCGAAGAAGATCCCCATGTCAGCGGAGAGAATCTCAACCCCAGCGAAGAAGATCTCCATGTTAGCGGAGAGGGTTCGAACGGCAGCGAAGGAGATCTCCATGGCAGTGGAGAGGGTTTTAATGGCAGCGAAGAAGATCGCCATGTCAGAGGAGAGGATTTAAATGGCAGCAAAGATGAAGAGCCTGGTCAAGAAAATGTGCAACGTTGGAACAGAGATGAAGTTGAAGAACTGCGAGAATGGGTCGTCGAATGGTTAAGTACCAAGTATGTGTAACCTTACTTTTTTCAACCTTTACAAAATTTATGAATTTTTAAACACTTGTGTATAGGGTAATATCAATATAAAATATAATTCAAAAAATATAAAAATATTTTAAAAATAAAAAATAGTATAATATCAATAAAAATATAATTTGAAAAATGATCATGATATACGTTGTTTTGTTTACGAAAAATTTTAATATTTGCAAAAAGAGGCCCGAATGGAAAAATTCAAGATCAGGAAAGTCTTGATGAAGCTACCAACAAACAATATCCTAATGCCAGTGGAGAGGGTTTGAACGGCAGCGAAGAAGATCTCCATTGCAGCGGAGCGGGTTTGAACGGCAGCGAAGAAGATCCCCATGTCAGCGGAGAGGATTTGAATGTTAGCGCAGATAAAGAGCCTGGTCAAGAAAATGTGCAATGTTGGAACAGAGATGAAGTTGAAGAACTGCGAGAATGGGTCATCAACAACAATATCCCGCACACTCAAGTTGACGGTTTGTTTAAAATTTTCCGACGAAGGTTTCCGACGACCTCATTTACCTCAGTCAGCGAAAACTTGTTTAAGCACAAATTCAGCTACATACGAAATAGTCGATTTTACAGACGAAAATTGTGAAACCATTGGTCACTTTGTGTACTTTGGCATGAAAAATTACCTTCAGAGGTATGTGAATACAGATATAGACAAAGAAAAGATTTTGTATTTACAATATAATATTGATGGACTGCCATTATTTTAATCAAGTCCAGCAAGCTGTCGGCAAGGTGCTGAACAACGCGAAGGACTGGGACGGGCACCGCTCAGAACGACAAAAAAAAGAATGACCACAAGTGTGCGGATATAGCTTTTAAATATATATTTCAAATAAATATATAAACAAAAATATAAAAATAATAAGTATAAGAATAATAATAAAAATTAACAAAAAAAACAAGACTGTCAGTAAGTTCAAAAATGTATGTTTTGTTATACTGTTCAGATGTAAGTTGGTCTTAAATATTCAATAAACGAAAAGAGTTGCATGTTATTCGTTCCGTATATTTTCTGTAATATTAATACATCCGATCAGGCAGCCGTATACACGCTATCATAAGGCGCCAGGATAGTGGCCCAATGAGACTGCCAGATTTGGGCGTCATCAGGCTGCCAGATCCCGCCGTTATCGGGAACAGCGTTACATTTTTGTTCACGCCGTGATCAGGTTGCCATACTAGCGCCATATAATGGCAGTCTGGCAACCTGATCCGAGCTTGATTAGCGCCATAACTAAATTTCCAGCCGGGTTATTTTCTTTCAACTCTCCTTATATTGAGGTAAGTTGAAACAGGTATCGAGGCGAGTTGAAACGCTTGGGAATTGTTACAAAATATGGGTATAAATGATGTCAAAACACATTTTTATTAAAAAAATTTGTTGAAAACAAAAAACCAAACCTCGACATTTATCTAAGTATCACTTTGTTATTCAATCTGACAAATTTTTATAATTTCTAACTGAAACGAATGTAAACGCACAAATCTCACGGAATTAAATAGTAAAATATGGCAAAATAAAAAATAAATTGGCGGAGAAACTTTATGGTTAGAAAGCAAATCAATCTGTATTCTGACAAACAATTGTGGCATACATATGAAAGTTTCCCAGTGCAGGCTTCATGCGACCATGCTTTGCACTCCAGGCATTGCACCCACTTTTTATTTGGCCTGCCGTTTGAATACGATTCCATACAAAACACGCAAAAATACTCTTCCTCGTCGTCACTTCCCACGTTCTCTTTGTGCTTGATCTTTCGTCCCGTAGAGTAACGTCTTCAGCGGTGAACTCATATATTTCTCGGCTCGCCATGACTCTATCAGTTTTCCTAATACATTTACTCTGCATCTGAAATAAAACAACATCTGAAATAACAACAACATTACTGCATCCGAGGTAAGTTGAAACATCTTGTTCCAACCCCCCTAGGTATCAAAAATGCGACGCCACTTGATTCGAAACTCACTATTGATAAAGAGTATTGCAAAACAACAAATTCAATATGACAAATCGAATGCTAAGTTAGTAAGCTTCCAAACAATGCATATCACATACCATCAAATATATAAACAAGGTAACTAAACCGTTTTGAAAAATACGACAAATACTTATTTTTGCCAATTTTTTTGGGGTGGATGTCGATGTCACGCAACTGAACTCGCAAGAGCACCGGAGTGAACTGACAAGTAGCGCGCCTCGTAGCAATGAGAGATTGCCATTGTTGCCAGCTGGCTAACAATCACATCTACCGAGACATTGACACTGTTTCAACTTACCTCTGTGTCAACCCTCCTAGGTCTCCCACGTTGGATTCTCTGGACCTGACATTTTAAATAGCGCGCCATTTTTTTTTGTGGCGAACATAGAGCACTAATCTTAAAGAAGAATTCTTATCTCAAAGAAGTATAAATCCTTTCCAAAAGTTTATATTAAAAGTTGATTCGAATCACATCACTGAAAATCCACTGTACTTTGACATATCACTACGTGTGTGGTGATATGTCAAAGTACAGTAAAATAAATAACAATTAATGACATAATAACATAAATAACAATTAATCAAATAAACACCAATTGGATAATAATTGAAGCCATATTTACATTTTTTTACATATTTTCGATTCGAGCGTGGTAAGAATTTGCAAACGGCGTTTATCGAGGAATAGTGCAGAATCCAATTGTATTCCAATGACGACTTCCCAAGCATCTTGGGACTCCCTAACAAATTTGTGCTCGGGCTCACGATAGGGTATTTTTTGGGAGACGCAAAAAATGTTGGTTGAGAATTTCAAATATAATATTCTCGTACGACGTCAATCGGAAAATGGGGCCTCCGTACCAAACTTTTACAAGGATGTGGCAGGATTTGAGGACTCTGCAACAAATTTCTGCATGGGATGCGGTATGATGTACCTGAAGGCATTTCATTTTTGTGGCTCACTGAAAAGTGAAACGTTTTTGGCATTTTTTTGGAGAGTACTGAAAAAATAATCAAAATGAGGATTGGAGGAATGCGCAAAAAATGTATTTTGAACAAAATTACAAAATGGCAACTCAATTGTAGCTACACTAGGAGCATTTTTTTAAGGCTGCGGTAGTCTGCAGAAATTTCATGGTCTAGCACCCAGAGCAAAAAAAATGTAATTTACATTAGTTTTGATAGAGAAAAATACATAATTTTTAAAAATTTCGTTTTTTTCGCAAAATTACATACTTTGTAATCATTTTTTTTCGCTAAAAAATCGGCCTCAATTTGTTTACAAAAATGAGAATCGTTGATGAATCGTAAAAATCCTGTGTACTTCTTTAGGGAGTGTATATAAGAAGCTATAGTTAAAATTTCAAGTCAATGAGTTGAAAACTGCGGGAATTATGCGTCCTCCCAATTTCAAAAATGTGGTCTCGAGAAAAACGCGTTTGAAGTTTCTAAATTGATTGAGGAGTTACCGTCTACACGACGGAATTGAAGCTCTCATTTGAATTGTGCGTGTACCCACGGAGGCATTTTGATAGCAGGTCTTCGGTTGTTAGATCATTATGTATTTTTTGTACAACGACTGGACTAAACGTCTCCAAATTGCTACTTTCACCGTCTAGGCTGTTTCGTGCGTTTCGGAGCGCTCGGAGGCAATTCGGAATATGAGCTCTAAAAATAAAACATTTTGCGTATAATTCTTTTTTGTATTTCATTCTTGTGATGTTTAAACATCATTTAGGTCTATCACAATAACGGCCAACATTTTTTTTCTACTTACATTTGACGCCTCAAGGCGGCTGCGGACGTATGGAAGTTAGCTTAGATTAGCGAATTGCGGGAAGGTAGTATAGGAAATGATCCAACTGGGAAGGATAACACGTAAGAACCCGCAAGGGTATACGTTGGAACTCAGGATCTATATATATATATATATATATATATATATAATGAATTGATATTAATAAAAAATATGTATGTAAAAAATATGCACGTGATTCAAAAGATATTACAGATAATAAGAGAAGTCAATAACAACAAGAAAGAATTTAAGACTTGAAAGAAATGGCATTGAACGTACTACTTAAGGAGTAAGGCCACTGTAAATTTTTTGAAAAATCGATTTTTTTTTATTGGCTTAAAAAATAGTTTAAACCCTCTAGTTTAAAAATAGTTTAAATCCTTTTAACTTCTTTTTTTAATTTTTTCCAATAAAAAACTATTCGCAAAACTTTAAACGCGTTTTTCTCGAAACATGGTTTTTCAAAATGGCACGCAGCATAACTCGAACAATTTTCATTTTTTTTACTTGAAATTTTAACCAGATGTGAACATTTACATTATCTTGAGAACGTCGATCGGAATTTTCAAGAACTTTATTTATTGATTTTTTATTAACAAAAAACTTGCCGTTTTTTTCGTCAAAAATCAATTTTTTTTTTCAAACGCACGCCAAATCCACAAAAATTGATACTTTTTAAAATCCGATCGACAGTCTCTAGCTATAGCCCTCTAGATTAATGGTTTTTTTTTTGTTCTAGATTCAAAAGTGCACCAGTGGTGCTGCGTGCCGCGGAGCCCTGGAAGCAAAACATGTCCCGGGAAGATAGCTGTGGAACCGCCATTTTGTTTTTTTTTTACTGTAAACAAATTTTATAATAAAGTTTAATGTATGCCCGATAACACCATTAAAAGTTTTTTTTCAAATACCTTCAATTTCGGGAGCAAAAAATTAGTGAAAAAACCTTTTTTTTTTGGGCCGTTACAGTGGCCTTACTCCTTAAGCTCAGTATATTTGCCAAAAGAAAGAAAGAGAGGCAGCGTAATTTCATTTCGACGATAAAGTCTTGAGACGATGTAAAAAAATAATAATTACAATAATAAAGTTAGTACTACTAGCAATGATGATCGTAATAGAGCAAACAAAAGCGTGACGGTCATAAAAATAAAACATCTTATAATAAAGAAAATGAGGTAAAAACGGAACAAGCCATAAAAAGGTGAAAAATATGGTGAATAAAAATCAGGGAATGATGAAATAACAAAAACAATTTTAAAAAGATAATCATTAACAAGGACTATCTTTTTCCAAATCATCCACAATCCAAACAAAAATTGATAAATAAAAATATGACCCACATCATATTTTTATTTACTATATTTTGACTATATTTTAACTATAGATTTTACTATATTTTAATAATGTTTTTATTTTTATAAGGGGGGGAAGAGAGAGAGAGAGAGAGAGAGAGAGAGAGAGAGAGAGAAAGAGAGAGAGAGAGAGAGAGAGTTTCGGGTGTTAGCGCCGCGACCATCTAGCCCTTGCATCATCATGCTAATTTATTAACTTGTATTATGTGTATTGCCCCCTCAGCCCCTTGGTTCGCTACTTTTCGTCCCTCTTCTTGCCAGTAATTTGTAACGCAGTATCATTGCGAGTACGTCATATATTTTTGTCGAGTATGCGTTTATATGTGGTTATGTGAGCGTATATGTGTGAGTCGGACTGGTCGTCCACGCGCGATCAACTTCGAGGACACACTGCGCAACTATGATGATGGGTTTCTGCCATCCATATATCTCTCCATCACCCTCTCTCTCTCTCTCTCTCTCTCTCTCTCTTTCTCTCTCTCTCTCTCTCTCTCTCTCTCTCTCTCTCTCTCTCTCTCTCTCTCTCTCTTTCTCTCTCTCTCTCTCTCTCTCTCTCTCTCTCTCTCTCTCTCTCTCTCTCTCTCTCTCTCTCTCTCTCTCTTCTCTCTCTCTCTCTCTCTCTCTCTCTCTCTCTCTCTCTCTCTCTCTCTCTCTCTCTCTCTCTCTGTCTTACTCAGTCACTATACTTCTCTCACGATGCTTCGAAATATGTCAGCTGTCTTCACACAGTATCGCGCAGCTCATATATTACACACCACTTTTTCCATACGCACGCTTCTCTCGTATCCACTACACGGGTATAAGCTGGCGGGCAAGGTTAACCCCATCCTTATTGTGGTTTTCGGATGGAGAAGTATTTCGGCGGGACCCTCGCGCGAATCACCTACCCTACTCGAATGACAACGTATCATTTAAATTTGCAAAACGGGGCGTAGATATGTTGAAACATGAACCTTTTGTTTCCGGGAGTTTACATAATGTTGAGTACATATATACAGAGTGTCCCATTTCAATCTTACAGCTGATTTATCGCGAAAAAATGCTGCTCCGAACAAGTATTGAGTATAGTGAAAGTTTTGAAGTTCACAGGGGGACGTTAAAAAAATGTTATCCGATTATTAAAATGGCGACATTAAAATGGCCGAAACATTTTAAAAAAATGGAAATATGACTTTGTCACCGAAAAGTTTGTCAGGTCAAAACCGACAACTTTGATAGGAGTTTTTGTTCATAACGCCCATTATTTTTAGGTTAGAACATCGTGTTTTACTATTTTAACGTTATCCAGGATGTATTGGGCCAATGCATAATTCCGTAGCGAAAATCGAGTAAATTTCAAACACAAAATGTTTATCAAAACAGGCGATTTTGGTCAACTAATATGTTCCATCCTGTGCAATGACTTTCTGCCATCTCTCCACGAGCTCCATTATCTCTCTTTCATAGAAGTCCTGAGATCCGTGGGCAAATAAGTCATCCAAGTGACTTGTGAGGACGTCCAAGGAATTGAAGGTATTATTCAAATCGTTCTGTAGCGCCCGGAACAAGTGATAGTCTGAA
Source organism: Ophion obscuratus (assembly GCA_964007375.1). Lineage (NCBI taxonomy): Eukaryota > Metazoa > Arthropoda > Insecta > Hymenoptera > Ichneumonidae > Ophion > Ophion obscuratus. Next base: position 75,073,017 of record OZ023312.1, read on the forward strand.
GGTGCAAGGTCCGGACTATATGGTGGAAGCGTCAAACATCCCACCCAAGCTGTAATACATTTTTCCGAGACACCAGAAAAAACAAGTGATCTAGCGTTGACATCTTGAAACACAACGACCTTTCTATTTGCCGATATGGGCCGCTTCTGATCTATTGCTCACTTTAATTTGGCCAGTTGCATTCGTGTCGTTGCATGGGTGGCAGCAGCTCACAGTAGACGATTCCTTTCCAATACCACCAGATACAGACCCAGATAAACACATATAGCACATATTAGCATCACATGTAGATCTTCTATGCCGCATAGAAAGTCACACAGCTATCCCTTATGTGTGCTCCCCTTCAAGTCATATTGTCATCACATGATGATTCAGAATAACACATCCAATGGAAGCAAATATGTTCTCTCGCGAGTACACATGCAGTGAATCCACCAGCACTAGCAAAATTGGCTCACGAATATCCAACAATAAGTGAGTGCATATGGGGCTCATATGGGTGTCACGGCGTGACATAACTACGTTATGCTCATGTGGATGTCACGGCGTGAAAAGTAAAAAAGATAAAAAAATGTTGAATAAACAAAATCTGGTAGAATTTTTTTGTTTCCACATGCTTTATTTATCTTCCTCCCTATATGATAAATGGATTAAAACGAATCCTGCGTCGTTAAACTTGTTACCTACCTTCGGTTTAAACCTACGTCTCCTAATTCTAGAGCTGAGCGAGCTGCCTACATAGCCATTATATTCTAACACTTGTGTAAACTTTCTTTGTTTCTTCGCCTATTTTTATCATTCGTGATTTTTTATCAATATGCACATCGCCGTCATATTGCGGTCATCACACGTATCACTGAGAAACATGTATATCGCTGTTGTAGGATGTATCACTGAAAAACATGCATATCGCCGTCATATTGCGCTCATGGTATGTATCGCCGAGAAATATGCATATCATCGTCATATTGCGCTCATTGAATGCTTCACTTAGAAACATGCATATCATCGCCATGGAATGTGTCACTTAAAAACATGCATATCGCCGTCATAGGATGTATCACTAAAAAACACGCTTGTCGCAGTCATGTTGCGGCCATCGAATGTATCACTGAGAAACATGCATATTGCCGTCATATTGCGCTCGTGATATATATCACTGAGAAATATGCATATCGCCATCATATTGCGCTCATTGCTTGTTTCACCTAGAAATATGCATATCACCGTCATGGAATGTATTACTGTGAAACATGCATATCGCCGTTATATTGCGCTCGTGGGATGTATCACTGACAAATACATACATATCTCCGTCATGGACTGTGTCACTTAGAAACATGCATATCGCCGTCATAGAATGTATCACTGAGAAACACGCATGTCGCCGTCATGTTGCGCCCATCGAATGTATCACTGAGAAACATGCATATTGCCGCCATGGAATGTATCACTGTGAAACATGTATATCGCTGTCATATTGCGCTCGTGGGATGTATCACTCACAAACATGCATATCACCGTCATGGAATGTATCACTGTGAAACATGTATATCGCTGTCATATTGCGCTCGTGGGATGTATCACTCACAAACATACATATCACCGTCATGGAATGTATCACTGAGAAACACGCATGTCGCCGTCATGTTGCGCCCATCGAATGCATCACTGAAAAAAGGTGCATATCGCCGTCACATTGCGCTCGTGAGATGTATCACTGACAAATATATATATCGCCGTCATATTGCGCTCATTGAATGTGTCACTTAGAAACATGCATATCGCCGTCATAGGATGTATCACTGAGAAACACGCATGTCGCTGACATGTTGCGCCCATCGAATGTATCACTGAGAAACATGCACGTCGCCGTCGTATTGCTCGCATGGCATGCCTACTACCAGTGCTAACCCAGTGAATTCACCAACATATGACGTCAATCTGCAAATATTCATTGTAAAATTCCAATTAGCCGTCTTATGAATTCATCTTGTAGTCAACGGATGATGCATTTTGAAACGACAAATTTAAGTCACGGTGTATCTCATATTTATGATACCGTATGCGCTCATGAAAAGTCTTCATCAACGTAAACGAAATTGGGTTCATGTTAAGTACAATTCATGAGAACAATTAATGCTACCATAGTGAATACACGCCAAAATGTCTACACGTGACTTCAATATGACGTACAATGTGCACATATTAATTGCAGACGCTTGAGCACAGTGATACGAATGCGACGTGCTCAGTCAATATGCTGCAAAGTTTGCGTCATCAGTTGTATGCACGGCGCGATAATCATGACTGTCTATCTGGGTCCACTTTGCGTCGCCAGTTATCATTTGCTTTAAAAATGTTTCGTTTTGATGGCGTTTGGGCAGCAAATCACAAACTGCAATTAGGTTTATTAAATTCTTTTCGCACAGTTCATGCGGCTACCAAACACTAAGCTCGTTTATCATCCTACGCCTCCGTAAACGTCATGATGTCATGAAAGTTGCATGATTGTGACTTTTTGGTAGGGAAGTCATTGGATGTAGTGACGATTGGGGAGTTTCGTTTTCGGAGATTGATGGTATGGTCGAATATCGCAGGAAATATAGAATATTTTTCACGAGTGATACACCGATTTCCGTTTCTCGCGGTAGAGAATAGATATATTCGTAATTGTTCAATTGACGTATGTGTGTGTGTGTGTCTAAATGTACACACACACACACACACACACACACACACACACACACACACACACACACACACACACACACACACACACACACACACACACACACACACACACACACACACATACACACACACACACACCACACCACACCACACCACACCACACACACACATATAATTGGGCAATTACATTTTTAAAGATTCCTAAAATGTTTCGGGACCACCACCGATTATATCCACCCCTCAATTACGAAATGTACCAGCGACAAAGTATTACCTGCCAGTGATATCAAGCCGCATAAAGTTTCGATACCACGGGCTCGACAGAAGTTACCAAAGCTCTTGTCTAGCCAAAAACTCATGTGCGGAAAAAAAAGTACGAAGCGCCCTTTCACAAATCGATTTCGAATATGACGGATATAACTGGCAAAACAAGGGTCGTTGACACTGCGCATCTATGTATATATGCATGAACGATGTCTCGTGACAGGACAATTGGGCGAGCGCGAATTCGTGAGCTTATTTCGGGGTTACACTCGCGGCGTTGTCCAGTTGGTTACACACACACACACACATCAATATACGAGGGAAAAATATTCTAAACCCATTGTGTCTATGTAATGCTGGCGATCATGACGAATCTGGCTGCTTTCGGGCGAAATTTTAAATGTTATTTTTTAAACGAGTCACTGGTTCAAAAGACAAGAGGATTCTTGGTATGAGATTTGTGACTAGAGCTTCGATTATCGGAGCTTTGTCGATCACCTGTGTAATTTCTATATCATCAAGTTGTAATATCGGAATACCGGTATTCCGATATTTTTTTGTGAAAACTTAATTAAAAACGTTAGAGGCTTGAAAGTGAAGGTGAAAGTTGTAGAAATGATAGTGTATAGGTAAGTGAAACCACAGTGTTTATTGAAAATCACAATTTCTTTAATTGACAGTCTTTAAAGCAGTCTTTAATTGAGATGTTCATTTGCTATAGATAGCTTGCGGCAGTCACGCAACAGCATGGCCATTAACGAGATTGAGATTGTTGAGACAATGACCGCAAACAAACAGAGGATATCGGATCTTTTGTCTTTCAGAGACGACCTTACCTTATTGCAGGTAGTAACCCGTACAGAAATGTGACCGGTCATTCCCTACTTTGTGTCCTGCCCTGACCAGACTCGCCTTGTCTGATTTATCTGACCGGGCCGGCCCAGGGAACAAACCAGGAAGATCGCAGCATCCTTTTTATTTTACGGCTTATCCTCTGTGTTTGGAAATTACAATCTTCTGACCGGGATACATTGCAAACAAGTACATCTTCACGTAATGTCCACCCGGCCAGAACATTGACATGTTCTGAAAAGTGGAGCCTGTCTTTAAGAACTGAAGAAAAGCTACTTTGCTTTTCACCTCATCAAAGATATTTATAATTGATTGCGATGAAACTAATACATCTGTTGTAATTATATTCATCATTGAAAGCATTCATTTCATCGATGATAATCGACGAGGATAACAATGCTTATCATAAATACCGGGATTACGACAACTAATGATTTGAGCATAAAGAATAGCAAAATTATTTTATGAGGCAAACAAGTAAAGCAGGTTATTCGTGGTTTTAGAACGCCTTGTCGCTATGTTGGGAAATATCAATGTTCTGGCCGGGAAGACATGACCTAAATGTATTTCGCCAATAATCCGCCAGGTGGCTACAAGCGAAGCGCTTCGCGTAAGCAAGGTACCATTCCACGAGGACAAAAGTTCGTCCTGTGAGTTGTACCACGTACCGCAGTCCTATGCTTACAGCGTGCACTTACGCTTATGATTTTGCGATACTTGCGAAATAACCCTTTGTCACTCTAGGCCTTATTCGCTCGGGTAGTGATCTGTGTAGGTTTTTCTGTCTCTTTGCCTACAGCAAATGCGAGCAATCGTATGTATACACTCATATTACTACCGTAGCAAGTAGATAGCCAATAAACAATATGTTGTCGAAATACTAAATTGAATACACTACCGATTTTACCTCATTAAGGATTCCACAAACGCTGAAACGTCATTTTTATTTTTCTCGTTTGTTCATGGTTATTTCCCGATCTATTCCCTACAACTTTCCTGATCATTTACAGCTTTTTCTCCGGCATGTTCCTGATCAGTTCGCCAGAAAGGGAACGGCGGATCGGGGCCTAGCCTTAGACCCGTTACATTGCAAACCTTTTCCGGGGTGGCAGGCCCGACCACAGCCTGATATTATGTAGGGAAGGCAGATCAGGGGCAGTACGTGTTCCCGACTCAAATTTCTACACCGGAAGCCGCGGAAGAAAAGGCCCTTTCCGATTTCACACTCGGGGATAAATAAGTTGACACTTCGGAAATATTTAATGTAGATCATAATATTTTAAGACTGTTAAACGCAATAAAAAAAAAAGTAAAAATAACTTCAACGGAAATAATCAGAATTATAATTTCTTTTATTTTTTCACTTCTGCTATCGAAATATCGGTATTATTCGAGTTCAATATCGGATTTTTGATCCGATATTCCGATATTATCGAAAACTGGTATCCATGCTCCATTGTAGACGAATTTAGTCGGAATATAAAATTAAAAGGAAAAAAATTAAGCAACTTTGAAGGATTCTTTAAGTAAGAAATAATTATTCTACATTTATCGACATGTAGGTATACTTCAATAGTATATTTAAGTATACAAAACAATTTTTTTTATTCACATACTTTGATTTGCAAAAAAATTCTAAACATTTTTTCAGTCAGAACATGTATAGTTTCTATTTGACAGTAATTAGAATGAAGAAAATGCAAATTACAGAATATGGTACGCATTTACAAAAAAATATTAACATTTCACGCCAAACTTCTGTGCAATTTGGATTGAAAAAATAGTTGTTTTTTTCTTCGAATGTTTACAAAACAATTTTTGTCAAGTAGAAAGTCGCAATATTATCAATTTTTCTACCAAGTTTCAACTCAATCGGCTTGATAGTTTTTTAGTAATCCTGCACGCCAATTTCGAAGTTGCAGTTCTGAGAAAGATGCGTTTGAAGTTTACATAGAATTTGAATTAAATTGCACTAGGTACTTGTGGTAAGCAATTACTTAAGAAATCTGTTACAAAATAATGAAATGATCAATTAAAATAGTAATTGTATTAGTTAGTTATTCATTTAAGTACTTTTTGCCGATCACTGCCTACCATTTCGCGCTCTCGCTCTTACCTGCGGCGCGGTGAGGCACAGCATTGTGGGCTGGAGAATTTGGAAATATTCTGTTCCAATATTTGGAAATATTGGCACAGCATTGGTGGGATGGAAAACTTTCGGAAAATATTCTATATATCCTACTCCAAAAAATTAAAGACAAAAAATTTCTTCAATTTTTTAGTGTTATTTGAAGCACTGTATCTATGTGAAAAATGGTCGTATCGAGATGGAAAAAAATAATTTTATAACTTCAAGTTTCTAGTTTCGAGATCTTTCGGCAAACCATTTTTGTGAATTACAGTTATCGCGCAATTATAAGAAATAGCGGGAGAAAACAAATCGAATGTTTCAATTTTTTTTTCAAGGATCCACGCGCTCGGGAATTTTTTTTTCAGTTAAAACATTGTGTAGTTCGATTAGGTTGTTTATTCAGCATCAATTTGTTTTTATTGTCTCTCTACGTCAATTGTTTGCTGCGATATCCGACTTTAAACGAAAAAATACCCTTTTGTCTTTGATCATTGATATCTCAGCAGCGAATTATCGCACAGGGTATTAAAGGGCAGTTTTGAAAACTTGAATAAATTTCCTACAACACCCTTTCGTTGATTTTTAGTGCATTTTTTTTCTCGCCCTGAACATTAATTTGAAAAAAGTACCAAAAATGACGTATTATGGTTTTTCAGTAAATCCACCACTACTTTACAAATATTGATGGAATGGCTAATGTCGCCAGGTTTTTTTTTAACTTAATGTACCCCCAACAGCCCTGTATTTTTTCGAATTGATCCATCGAACAGTTTTTCCGGACCGATTGATCAAATTTTTACAAAACAATTGGAGAAACAAGTGTATTGTTCCTGAACATCGTGTAACAATCAACAAAATGAAAATACCAATTTTCGTCGACTTTTTTTCCCAACTTTACACTAGTTGCTTGTGAAATATAAGAAAAAAATTCAAAACACTAAAAAAAAATTGAAGGAGTTTTCTGTTCCTTTAATTATTTGGTGTAGTGTATATAGTTGTACCGTTTAAAGGATAAAACAAATTAATTGATTTCTTATCTTTGTAAATGTATATCTCGCCTTAAGATTCGTTCGCGTTTGCTTAAGTTCGAAAAAAACGTTATTGCCCAATTCTCGTCGTACCTGATAACTAACCGTCAATCCCCAGTGACATACGTGATCGCTCTATAAAGCCTTTGCACATTCCGACCAGCAATTATTCAGATCCGACTATCAGGGCCAATGTCTCATATTCATCTGCAAAATTGTCCAATTGCCAAGTTTCACGAAGACACCGTAGCGAGGCCAATTACGTCATCACGAAACCCACCATAGGGAGGCAGGACGACGATACGACACAAAAACAATTCACGCCCCGTCGATAATTGAACACAAAAATCTCTCACCTTTCTCAAAAGCCAATTGAAACATTATTAACCCTGTTTCTCTTTCATTTCTTCTTACTTAACACGTATCGCTCCTGGGCGGTCTCTCCGACCCTCATTTTTCTCGAAGAATACGTACATTGGGCGGCTCGCTTCTGGGCAATAAGCCCATCATCCAAGCATTTTCAGAAGGAGTCTATTCGAAATCGATTTGGTAGAAAGAGCAGAAGAGCGAGAGAGAGGGACAGAGCCAGACAGCCGTACGGGCAGGGGGGGGGGGGCTAATGTGTCGGATGAGGGGCTGCGGAAAAATTACGATTCGAGAGCGAGACGTTTGTTGCGGAATGAAATCGGGCGTGACGTGTAAAAGGTGTTTTTGGCTGCAGCGTACGCAGCGGCATAACCTTTCGAGCGTGTAACCCCGACGGGAATATATATATATATATATATATATATATATATATATATATATATATATATATATAAACGTGTGCATATAAATGTGTATGTATATATATATGGGATATTCTACCTCATTTCAGCTAGCCCGTGACCCTGACAATTTTTGGTTTTCCTAATTTTTTTTTGTAAAATGTACCCCATGAAAAGAATATCCACACCAATTTTTATATTTATATCTCTTCTCTTTTATGAATTATAATTTTCCAAAAAATGTCGATTTCAGACGTTTAGGAAACGTTCAAACGCTGATAACTCCTGAAGTAATTGAGATGTCGAAAAATTTCACTACATAATTTTTTTTTCAGTTTGAAGCATACTTTCTTTGAAAATATGAAAAAAATTATGAAACATCAAAGTCAGAGTTTTTTGCTTCTAAAGTGAAAACTATTTTTTAAAAAGATGATTGACTTTTTTATATTTATTCGAAAAATTCTCTAAAGTAGAGTAACCCATTCTACGATTTTGAAGATTAGTCTCATCGTGGGCCAATTTTTTTTCGAATTAGTCATATTTTTTGAGACGAATTTTATCATTTTAATGTCCAAATAATGGTAATAATGATTTTGTGATTTCCAATTCGCCTTTGACAGGCCTGAAACGGTTTATTTTTTATTTGTGCTAAATTTAACGATTTTTTTAAATTCGAAAGGTAAACCGTTTCTGGCCTGTCAAAGTCGAGTTAGAAAGAATAAAATCATTGAGGGGCCAGTCCACTCTGAAAATTAAAAAAAATCGAAAGCAAGCAAGACTTGAAGAAATCGACGATGATGAGCAATCAGAAGGGATTTTGTACGGTGCAGGAATTGCCGATTGAGTTTAGGTTTCATAGTATAAAGTTCGAACGCGTTTTTCTGGAAACAACGTTTTCAAAATCTAGCTCCATTGTATCACTGAAACTAATGAACTAATTCTCTTGAAATTTGAACCACATATTGTAAACATGATTCGCAACAAGATGAGCCTCGATGGTTCTAAAATTTTGATTTTTACTCTTTTCTTGCGAAACCTGCGAATAAAATGCATTTTTTTACTTTTTTCGTTTTTCATCTGCCATTTTTTAATTTTTTGATAAAATTTTATATCCGAGGGTCACTTTGTAGCTGGTGTCATACTGAATCTAATGGACTTCGATTTTTTTGTTTCAGACAAGCCATTGCCAAGTTGTGATGGAGCGACCTAGCTCACCTATTTTTGAGGTGTTACGTTAAACTATAGTTTTTGTACATAAAAATGAATAAAAATGAATTAAATTTTTTTTAAATGTATTTCGAGACTTTATTTATCAAGCCCACCAACTTTTATATTCGTATCTTTCATAAAATCCTAAAAAAAAAATTCCGAAAATAGCCTTTTTCGTGGCTCCAGAGTCGACTGGCCCCTTAATAGCATTATTGGACATTAAAATGATAAAAAAGAGTTTAAAAAAATATATGATTGAGTCGAAAAAGATTAGAAAGAAAAATGGGCCCACGGTGAGACTAGTCTTAAAAATCATACAATGGGTCACTTTATTCTAGAGAATTTTTTGAAAATATAAAAAAAGCAATCATCTTTAAAAAAAAATAGTTTTCTCTTTAAAAGCAAAAAAAAACGTTGTCATTGATGATTGATATTTTTTTTCAGATTTTTTACGAAAGTATGCTTCCAAATAAAAAAAAATATATAGTGCCATTTGTCGATATCTCAACTAGTTCAGGAGTTATGAGCGTTTGACGTTTCCAAAACTTCTGAAATCGATATTTTTTTAAAAATGATCACTCCTAAAAGAGAAAAGATAAAAATCAAAAAATTTGTGTGGATATTCCTTTAATGGGGTACAATTTTACAACAAACAAAATCAGAAAAACGACAAATGGTCGGGGTCACGGACAAGCTGAAATGGCGTGGAATATCCCATATATATGGATATGTATTTATATATAGATGCGTGCATATAAATGTGCATTTATATATACATATATATATATATATATATATATATATATATATATGCCCGCAACGTGTGTGCTTATGTTGACGGGTACCAAAAACCCACACTGTAAGGCGCGTTCAGATTTTTCTTTGTGCTTTAAGGGGGGGAACTCTCGAGCAGAGTGCAAAGGGACTTTCATGGATTTGGTGAAGTCTCGCGCGACCGCGCCGGTGCAATTCGGCACGGGCCATGATGGAGCTCTCTCTCTCTCTCTCTCTCTCTCACTCTCTCTCTATCCGTCTCCCTCTAATCCTCTCAACAACGAGAAAGAAAGAGGTCGACAATAAAGTTCCCATACGATTTACGCCAGCTAGCGTACACGAGAATGCGTACGTACGAGACGGTAAGTACGGCCTGTGGGTTCACTCTGTGACCAAACATTGCCCCACATATAGAGCATGAACACCGGTTTTCTACAACATCGCAAAACCAGAATATCGAACCGGAAGTCCGATATTGGACTCGAATAATACCGAATTTCGATATCAGAGTTGAACAAATTAAATTATTATCTTTATTTTCATTACACATTATACAATAATACATTATAATTGTTATTATGTTAATTGAAGTTGCTTTTACTCATTTTTTTTATTACGATTAAGAACCCTAAAATATTATTAACTGCATTAACTATTTCCGAAGTGTCAACTTATTTATTTATGACGGTGGAATTAGAAAGGGCCTTTTCTTGCACGGCTTACAACTGCAATAAGATAAGGTCGTCTCTGAAAGACGAAACTTTAGATGCCCTCTGTTTTTTGTGGTCATTGTTTCAACAATCTCGATCTCGTTAATTAAAGTGATCATGCTGCTGCCTGACTGCCACAAGCTAAGGTAAATGTCCCAATTATTGAACAGCTAAGGATCTGGGGGAATGAATTCGGTGAGAAAAAAATATAAAATCAAGAAAAAACCATCGCTTTCAGGTTCAAATGATACTTTGATATTTTTACTTTCGAAAAATCACCCTTTAAATTATTTTTAAATGATTTAAAATGAACAAAAGGAATAACAATGTGAAAAATGCAAATGTCCCAATTATTGAACACTGGAAGTGCCTATGTCCCTAATATTGAACAAGCATGTCCCATTTATTGAACAGTCTCGAGAATTCTTTTTCTGTTCTAAAAATATTATTTTGGGTACAATATTAAGAAATAAAAGCAAAATCAAACACTTAAATAATCTTTTGTTAATCATGTAAAAATACAAAAATATATATTTAGTCTCTTTTGACAGGTTTTTGGTTCATTCGCATTTGGTTTATTTTTGCTTTTCAACTCGAACTTTATTTTATTTTTATTTTCAGCTTCCTCGTTTTCATGTTCTGTCTTTATTTGATTTTGTCGCAGCTTGGCTCCCAGAAATATCGGAGAGCAAAAAATATTGAACAGTACGTTCGTATTTTTAGGTTACATTTAGGTTATATTCTCTTTTTACTTTCATTTTTATGTTTATTGCACGAAAATACAAATAAAAAATATATTTGACGATCTTAGAGTTATTATTAAAAGAATAAAGGTAAGTTTATTCAGGAACTTACAGTTTTTGTTTGAATAAATCCGATTCACACGATCTGTCACACGTTAACTGTCTCGATGTTTTGATGGGTTTAATGACGCCAACTTGGAGAATTCGAGTGTTCAATAATTGGGAAACACTGCATTTTCGATGTCCCAATGATCGAACACCGTATTTTTTAACAAATAATTAAATAAAGTTTTTTCATAAAAATTGTTATTTGTAAGAAATTTTCTGAGGAACCTGAAACGCCTTTACTTTTTGAGATGCGACAGTTTTCGAATTTTTTATGCCCTTACGCATGAAGCGGCGTGTCTTAGCAAAAACGATAAGCAGTGACCACGAGACGTCAAATCGAGTCACCGTTGCTGATTAAATAATTTTTTTCTCTATTAATGAAAGCTTTTTTGCACAAGTAAGGTAACATTTCAGTAGCTAAAAGTTCCATATATGTAATGAAATTTTATAAATAAGCAAATGCATGCAGGTGAATGAGAAATGATAAAAATACAAGATAGTGTTCAATAATTGGGACCTGTTCAATAATTGGGACATTTACCTTATGTCATTTGTTTGCATTCTGGTAACTACTACTACGCTGACTTGCGTGAAACTTTCTATTTTTCATTTTGCTTGTTTACTACTTATTTTATTTGCACAAAAGCTCCGATTTTTGTTGTCTTTTTGTTTATTTATTATATGTTTGGTTGAATACAGATAGATATATAATTGAGTTAAATAAAACTTGCTTTACAAGTTTTATTAAACTATACAAGCTTTAAGTTTAAAAAAAACCTTTAAAACGCGTTAAGTTAAAAAAACACCCAAAAAAGCTTTAAGTTTTAATAAACTTCAAGAAGCTGGGGCCGGGTTGAAATTCCGAACGTTGAATGCTCCGACGGTTTAAAATTCCGAATTTTCATGTTCCGAAATTGAAGATGGGGTTGGGTTGAAATTCCGAACTTTGAATGGTCAGAACGCTCAAAACTCCGAAAGAAAAGTACCCCGATTGATTTTCAAATTGGTCAAATAAAACTCGGAAAGGTCAAATAAAATTGGTCAAATTATTTGACCAATTTTATTTTATTTGATTTTATTTGATTGGTCAAATAAAACTCCAACTTGAACCAATTTTATTTGATTGGTCAAATAAAAACTCTGAAAGAATTTTACACGAAAGACCAAAACTCCGAAAATCTCAACATCGTCAAAATAATTCGGCCATAGAGGTTTTCAAAGTTTCAAAATTTTCAATAAATCGACGAATCATTTCAAGAATTTTTTTTTATTAAGAAGTAATTTTGCGTCAATTTTGAAATTTGTCTAGACAATGCTATACGTTCTACATCATTTACAGTCAACTGTAATAACTTTAAAAAATAAAAAAATTGTGAGCAAAAAACTGCGAAAATTTTTGGGAAAAACCTTCCTTCCGATCGCTCACTATTTTTTTTTTTTTCAATTTTTCTTCTTGATTCTGGGTCAACGTATACCCAATATTGTACGAAATAAAAATATGTTCGATTGTTTTGCTTCAGATTAATTGTCCGGGACTTAGAACTTCCGCAAGCGAAGAATGCCCGCGCACCGACATACACAGCTCCTCCCACTCCCACCACCATGTTTTATCAAACTTTGAAAAATATTTTGATGTTCAATAATGACCGCGCAGTCAACATACCAAACATCAACATTCTATATTTAATACTTTTCGCATAAAAAATTGGTGAAAAATCGAACATTTTTTGGCCCAACAAGGCAGAACCTTCCCTCAAGTATCCTCGAGTTCGAATTATCCTGTCCTGTGCAATAACGTAACGTACGACGGAACGTCGGCATTCGTGGGTACGTATCTATGTGTGTGTGTCAATAAGCATCCGACATGAGTATTCTCTCCCACCTATCCAACCAGGCCGAGTCGCATAGCGTTCGTGCGTACTGCACCGGTTGGAAAATTCGTCACGCTGGCAAAAGAGGGCGCGCGCGCTGGCTCATACACTGACCCAGACCGCTTGACTGCTGGGCCTCGTGCTGAATGGTCCCTTGATGACTTGATATTGTTGTCATTGAGTGAACGGGGTCCCCTGTCAAAGCTCACACATGACGAGAGAGAGAACGATGATTCGCTGTATAGAGAGAATGAATACGTGTGCGAGAGAGAGAGAGAGAGAGAGAGAGAGAGAGAGAGAGAGAGAGAGAGTGAGAGAGAGAGAGAGGTGGCGAGAGAGCCGTAAGATCACTATATGTATATGCTTATGTGCGACAGGATATATAGAGTTGCATCTCGAGTCTTGTCGGTTACTCTTGCACTACGTACATGCAGGACTCTCGACTATTGTTCTTTTTCTTCCTTTTTTTCGACTAGCCAACACACAATTCATCATTCTTGCCAATAAATCCATAGAATTTTGTAGCATCGATTATCATGCACCCTATGTGTGTGTATATATATATATATATATATATATATATATATATATATATATATATATATATATTCATTTGTACTGTGTTATTGTGGTATTAGAATGAATACGATAGGGGCCGATATTATATTCGTCGCGCGATGATTTATGGATTCATGCAACGTGAAACGAGTATTTATTCGGACAAAACACGCCACAGAGTATATCAATTTATCGTTCGAAATAAACTCTGTTTTGTTACGAACCTAAGTGTAACTTTGCGTTTTTCTTTTTTACTTTTAGAACGACGTTATTTAGTTTTCCATCAGCTCGTCACGTGTATATATATATATATATATATATATATATATATATATATACACACACCCACATATACGCCATGTGAAAGTAAAAAATCAAAGGAAAAACGCGAAGATACACTTAGGTTCGTAACAAAAGTATATATACCCTACGTGTATATATATACGAATTGTACTTCACAACGATTTTATTATCGTGAAAGAGCGGTATAACGTCGGTCATTTCGTTTCTCACGTAGAGTCATAAGACCGAAGGAATAGTGAGTACGAATTCGCGCACGGAGTTTTCGCTATCAACGAGAAGATCTTTTGCTAAACGCCTTCGCGGGGGTTCGCGGCAAATAAAGAGTGTGTAAAAGCGAGAGAGAGTAAGAGAGAGAAAGGGAAAAAGAGCGATAGAGAGAGAGAGAGAGAATCCTGGTTAAACTTCATAAAATGAAAAAACATTGCACTGAATACGTATACGCCCTGTTGCATAGTCGAAAGACAGAAGGCAAAAATTAAGAGATGAAAAAAGAACAGATAAAATTAGTACAGCAGTTCCGATGTTGTTCCGGCGGGGTCGCTGTTGAACTCTCTCTCTCTCTCTCTCTCTCTCTCTCTCTCTCTCTCTCTCTCTCTCTCTCTCTCTCTCTCTCTCCCTCCTTCTCTCTTTCACCGTCTTTTTCTCTCTCGCGTAAAGTTAAGTATATAAAAGCAATTCGTGTGTGGCCTGGAGATGGCCGGTTCTTCACCTCGCGAACGAGAAGTCGGTACTCTTTGATGTTTCTACCTACCGGGGCCTTTGCATGGTGGGAGTTACTTCTACCCTCCCTCTTTCCTTCCCTCCCTCGCGAGACTTCTTTAACTCTTTCTCTCTCTCTCTCTGTCTCTCTCTCTCTCTCTCGCTCTCTCTCTCTCTCTCTCTCTCTCTCTCTCTCTCTCTCTCTCTCTCTCTCTCTCTCTCTCTCTCTCTCTCTCTCTCTCTCTCTCTCTCTCTCTCTCTCTCTCTCTCTCTCTCTCTCTCTCTCTCTCCCCCTCCTCCCTCTCTCTCCCCCTCCCTCTCTCTCTCCCCCTCTCTCTCTCTCTCTGCCTCTTCATCGCCCCTCTTTCGCGGGGCCACCACGATGACTTCCTCAGTCTTTCTCGCGGCAATGCCTCCATTGCCGGCAGTTCACATAGCCCGTAATGCCACAAACCCAGTACTCATATTATATAGCGTACGAGGGAAGGAGAAAACGCGAGTCACTTGGAGGATAATTGACGTTGGATACTCGTCCATTTCTTTTTCTCATTCCCCTCTTTCGCCCTGAAAAATCCAAGTTAAACGGCTGTCTCGATGTGACTGCTTGAAACGCCCGAGTAAAAAAGTAATTGAGACGAGTGTGAAAAAAGTACTTAGGTATGTTAACAGAGTGGACAGTCGAATATTCGCAAATTTTAAGCCCGTGTATGAATTTCAAGCACACAGAGGCTGCGGAGGATCATGGCGGAATGGTGATCCAATCGTCCTGCATTTTCATATACGTGGGAGAGTATATACATTTTATTTAATAGAAAGAGAAGTCGCAAAGTAACACGAAAAATTATTTATATGCAAATATACGTATACTATATAGGTCGTACATGCAGGTTTAGTAGTCTTGTTACTCTATAGTATACCTCGGTATGCATCGTCTATGCTGATATCCATAAATTGATATTCTATGGGCGGTCGCTTTGCTTTTGTTACATTGATTTTGTTTTTTTTTATAGGCACGTATAACGGCAAAAATGGTTTATCGGTTGGGAGTGGTATAAATGTACGAGAATGCCGAGTCTTAAGGAGGTTGGAGCGTTACCCACAATGCACGATAAAAAAAAATATATTTACATGTTACTGTTAGGTCTATACTGAGTTTTTACGAATTAAAATTTTTTTTTGCCATTGCAGATTGGAGATAAGAAATAGTTTAAGGCAGGATATACATTTACAACGATAAAAAATCGATTTATTTATTTTTTCTTTAAACGATAGAACTATGTTCGTAGAATATTTTCCCAAAGTTTCAAAGCGAAATGCGGAAAACTTCAAACGTTACAGCCCGTCAACGCTGTGCCTCACCGCTTGGAATCGGAGCGGGCGTGAACTTCAAACGCGTTTTTCTCAAAACTGCATTATCGAAATTGGCGTGCAGGATTACTCAAAAACTACGAAGCTGATTGACTTGAAACTTGGTAGAAATATTGATAATATTGGTACCTTCTACTTGACGACAAAGGTTTTTTAAAAATTGGAAAAAAAACGACTTTTTAATCCACATTTTACAGAAATGTTGCGTAAAATGTTGATTTTTTTTGTAAATGCGTGCCATTTTCTTAAATTTACATTCTCTTCATTTTAATTACCGTCATATAGAAACTATATATGTTCTAACTGAAACAACGTTTGAAAGTTTTGCAAATCACAGTCTACGGGAAGCTAGACTGCAC
The DNA here is from genome assembly GCA_964007375.1 of Ophion obscuratus. Taxonomy (NCBI): domain Eukaryota; kingdom Metazoa; phylum Arthropoda; class Insecta; order Hymenoptera; family Ichneumonidae; genus Ophion; species Ophion obscuratus. The sequence continues at coordinate 75,089,455 of OZ023312.1, forward strand.
ACCGATTCGCAACACCCGCGGCGACCTTGCTGTAACACTCTGCCACAGCTCCGTCATTTTGATGATTAGTTAATTTAGAAAAAATTATTTTGTATACTTAGTAAGCTATATCAGTGTGAACGCTAAAACTTTGGGTGATTATCGGGATTTTTTTGGAAGAAAAGTACTCAATGAAATGTTTTGGGTAATTAAGAATATATTTGGCTATATATGACCTATATTACATAATTTTTTCACAGAAAAATATTGAGTTCCAAGCGACTTATGCGCTGCCTTCGGAGGAGCCGAAAAAAAGTTGCATCACTTCTGACATGATTCTGGCCGATTGAGTAGCTGAAATCGAAAAGGGAAAAAAATTCGTTAAACTGTTAGGTATTTCCTGTACAATGACGTAGGATTTTCGAAAAATATCAAAATCTAACAAAATGACGCAGTTATGAAAAAAAAGTCTGTATTCTTGCCTATAAAGTGGTCGTTTTTTTCAATGCCAAATCGTCATTTTTCATCCAATCAAAAATATCCTACGTCATTGTAGAGTAAATATATTGAAGAGTACTCAGTTCAAATTTCAAGTCAATCGGATAATTGCTCTATGAGTTACAATGTCAGCAAATTTGAAATATCTCATTTCGAAAAAAACCCGTTTAAACATTTAACAATCGATTTTTGCAAGATAAAATGATTAGAGATGCGGCCTTGAATTTTTAACAAGATATTTCTGAAAGTATAAACTGTCGAAAAAGGCAAAAAAATCGAAGTTTTGAAAGTGTCACTACGATAGAGCCCCTTAAATATATTATTAAAGTACACCTAAAGTTTGATAATGGTAGAATAATTATTTCTTAGTTTAAAAAATTCCTCAATATTGCTTATTTTTTTCCTGTCCAATTGCATATCCCGCCTTAATGTATGTAATTTTACGTGCGGTAAGATGGGCAGGACGTTCACGCTACGGCTGATGTCTTTTTTTTGGCTATTTAGCACCATGATCAACAATTTCTAACAACGGATTAACGCAAACTAAACCTTCCTAAGCATTTAGAAAAAAAAACCCAGCCTGCGCATCGTAAACCATGGGTATTCAATATTGAACCATCAAGGTTTGATAAAAGATTACGAAACTTGGCTGGCGCATGGAGAGCCCTGCCAACCTCATTGACGACTGAAAATGTGTATTTATTCGGTGATAAAAACAACAAAAATCACGGTGAAAATAAATAGAACGATTAGATGCTAACGAATTATGTTGAAAATGATTATTTAAGGAAGACTTTGTCCTTTGTGCCCAGTGGGAGATGTTAGCGGCTCAACATGAGCAGCTAGAAGAAGAGGAGGGATGCCCCTATGGACCAGGCATTGCCGATTAGCGGTAATTATAAGCACATTTGTGTAAACACATTACAAAACTTTAAACACGTTTTTCTCGAAAACACGTTTTTAAAAATGGCTGTCATTCTCCTGACCGCTATAATTAACATATCGACCTGAAATTTGGAGAGCATACTCAGAAAATATGTCTTCACGGAATGACGGATCGTTTTTTCGATAGATACATTTTTGCATTCATTATTTATCTTTTTATGCGAAAAAAACGCGAAAATTCGATTTTTTTTTAAATTGCCGCCATTTTCCGAAATTTGTACTAAACGAAAAACCCATCCGTGATTCCATGACCAAAGGGTCACAGATTGATAATATGCTTTGAATTTGTGTTGCAGATCAACAAAGAGGGGGCAGTGATGTCAGCCGTTTACCTCCCGCGATTTGAGGACCTGTTTTCGCGGAGCTGCAACGGCCATCATTTTGGTTTTTTTTTTTTTAAAAAAATTTCTTTACGTTCTGTATATCATGAATAAAAGCAAGAAAAAAACCGCACTCAAAAAGCTTTACTCGTTTCCTTTAAAAAAAAATAAAATGTAAACACCTGAAATATGGCACTCCAAGGACAAAGTCCCCCTTAAAATTTTAGACCAACTGGTTCACCGGTTCTCGAGACATTTTGATTCCAACGACTTCGAAAACATGGCTTTGAGAAAAACGCGGCTAAAGTTTTAACAGTATACACACAATTGAAACTGATTTTTTCCACCTACATTTAATCATCTATCCCGGGCCCATAAAATAAGTCCTCCATTTTAGCTGCACCTTCCAAAACTTCACTTTGGTGTTGCCTACGAAGCATTCTCTCCTCTTGAGTACGTTTTTGTGGTCTTTTGTGTGATATCGCGACGCGCGCTTCATCCTTCTTTGCAGACGCATGGGCATAAGGTCCGAGAGAGACGCCCATTGCATTTAAAATACAGAGGAGTGATGTTGTATGGGGGACTTAGGAGAATTGAAACAATTTTCAGGTTTCACCCCATATCTCGCAATCGAAACGAGAGATTCGGGTAGATTTGACGTTGTTTTGGAGCCTTTTTAATCGACTAATCGATTTTCGAATAGAAATGACTCTAGGAATTATGTAACCTGCAAAGAAACCATTTAAGTACAATAAGTCGTTTTGTTTCAACCCTCCTCGTATCGAGGTAAGTTCAAACGGCTATCGAGGTGAGTTGAAACGCCTGGGATGTAGCACAAAATATGGATATAAATTATGTCAAAACACATTGGTATTAAAAAAACTTTTTAGTAGGCTTCGTGCGACCATCCTTTGCACTCAGGCAAGTGCCGACCATCCTTTGCACTCCAGGCATTGCGACCACTTTTCATTTAGTCTGCTGTTTGAATACGATTCCATAAAACACACGCAAAAATACTCCTCCTCGTCGTCACTTTCCACGTTCTCTTTGTGCTTGATCTTTCGTCCCGTGAAATAACCTCTTCAGCGGCGAGCTCATATATTTCTCGGCTCGCCATGCCTCTATTCGTTTTCCTAATATATTTATTCGGCATCTGAAATGAAACAAGTGCAAGCCTTGCAAACGACACCACAAAATATAAGCGTACGAGAACATTACTGCAACCGAGGTAGTTGAAACACCTTGTTTCAACCCTCCTAGGTGTCAAAAATGTGATGCCACTTGATTCGGAACTCACTACTGATAAAGAGTATTGCAAAACAACAAATTGAATACAGGGTGTCCAATAGGAAGTTGCTAAAACTAGATAAGTGTCTCTTCCCTCTATGAATTCAATAGGGGTCCCTTTTTCTAAGGCGCATACCTGAGGTCCCGCAGTTTTATTCCAGCCGTGGTTGAAGCAAGTACGCGCGCGTCAAAGTGAGTGAGCTTCCACGGAAGAAAAAGTATATCTTATCGAGTGCTTCTTCTCGAAGGGAAAAATTTATAGTAATGCGTATAGAGGGTTTCGTACTAAGTTTGGAATTCATAGAGTTGCCAGCGAAGACACTCTGAAAAGGTAAGAATTTAATATTTATTCATATTCATCTATCACACAACTTGTGTGTCAATTCAATTAAACTGCATTGAAGTAATTTTACGTTAATTTTTGTAGGATAATCGATAACTTCGTGAAGTATGGTACACTCCAGGACCGTAGACACGAGTTGCCAGGTCCATCTGTTACGGTGACTACACCAGAGAAGATCAACGAAGTTGAGAATTATTTCAAACAAAATCCAAATGATTCAATTCGGAAAGCTGCTCAAGCATTAAAAATAACCAAATCATCATTACACGACATTTTGAAATATTTTTTGAAGTTTCATCCGTATAAAATAAGCACTCATCAATTATTAACTGAACATGCCATGATGAAACGCATCGAATTTTGTAACACTATTACGGGAATATTTGAAGCCGAAGAACTTAATGAGAAATTGATTACTTATTCCGATGAAGCACATTTTTGGATGAATGGGTACGTAAACAAGCAAAATTACCGGTTTTGGGGAACGGAAAATCCCAACATATCGCTAGCGAAGTCCCTTCATCCACAGAAAGTAACGGCATGGGCAGCGATTTCAGTAAAAGGAATTTATTTGCAATTCTTGGAATCTACGGTAACAGGAGAGAGTTACAAACAGCTTTTGGAAACGTAATTCTTCCCTTAGGCAAAAAAGAGGGGACTGGTTAAAAATGTTTACTTCATGCAAGATGGAGCGACGCCGCACCGGACTCATGAGGTGTTTGAAGCTATTCATCGCGTATATGGGATTCGAGTAATCGGTTTGGGGTACCCTAAATTTGCTCAAGGCGGACTAGAATGGCCACCGTACTCACCGGACCTGCACCCTTGTGATTTTTTCTTGTGGGGTTACATTAAAGATCATTGTTACGCTAAAAGCCCCAGCACAGTAGAAGAACTGATCGCGGCCATCCAGGAAGTGGTTCGCGGCATTACGAACGATATGTTGGACACAGTTTTTCACAGTTTCCAAAAGAGAATTGATTTTTGTGCACAATCTAACGGTTCGCACTTCGAAAATATCTATCATTAATCACTGTACTTTTTCGTTATTTTTATAAGATGTAATAAATTGACATCAAAAATATTTGACTGGATTTTATTTATGTGCGTTTAAAACTGCAGAGTTTCCTCTATTTAAAGCAATTTGGCTTTTCTGATTCTGTGCACGTGTTTTAAAATGACAGTCGATTAGCTTCAGTAACTTCCTAGTGGACACCCTGTATGACAAATCGAATGCTAAGTTAGTAAGCTTCCAAACAATGTATTTCACATACCATCAAATATATAAACAAGGTAACTAAAGCTTAATGAAAAATACGACAAATACTTACCTTTGCCAATTTTTTTGGCGCGGGTGTCGATGTGACGCACTTGAACTCGCAAGGGCACCGGAGCGAACTGACAAGTGGCGCGCGTCGTAGCAATGAAAGAAGACATTGTTGCCAGCTCGCTAACAATCACATCTACCGAGACATTGACACGGTTTCTACTTATCTCGGCGTCATCCCTCCCAGATTTCCCCTAACTTTGTTAAAAATGCAAGCTGCGATGTATGCTGATTTTTCGACGGATCTTGATCCTCTTGGAATGATCTTGCCGTGCAGAAATTGTCGTAGGTATCCAATTGGATTCGCATACTTGTCTCTACCTCCCGATAGGGATCCAACGAATCATTGCATTGGATTCCTATACTAAAACGTCACGCTCGTACATTGGATTCCAATCGGGACTCCCTATTGGTAGCCAATCTACGAATCCAATTTGAATCCTAAAGGATTCCCACATTATTTGATGTTATTTGTTGATTAAATGAATGATGAAATAAAATTTAAAAAAACGATATCAAAATAAAAAATATTCCTACCTTTCAAATAAATAATACGTTTTATCAATATGTGAAAATGTCAGGTCATTTTGAGACGCCCTATATGACAAAGAATTTACTGTATAAATTTGAATGAAATGCTAATATTTCGTCAATTGTCCCGAAACTCTATATCTTTTTGGGCCAATACAAATTATGTTTATTGTTCTAATTAGGTTATGCATACATAGTGCGAGATGATTGCCCTAGGGTCTCTATACACTGATGGGATAGAAGTTGTTTTTTTTATATTAATTAATTTCCGTTTTTATTTCGCCTTCCGACTAAGGTGCTAATTTATGTTCCGGAACTCCTCAAGGACTTGGGCCACAGCAACGGGTATAAAATCATGTGCAAATTTAACAATTTTTTTTCGTATGAAAAAGTGATTCACTTATCAAATTAATCACACATATATTTAGTATGAATATCGAGCTGTTAAAAATATATATTGAGACGTATAGGTACGTCTCAGGTGCGAGTTTCTCCCAAGTACGCGAAGGCCAAGATTGTTGACACGCCCGGTCAATGCCTCTAAACGCGGCTATTAGGACAAAAATTGAAAACGGAGCAAGTGGGGGCTATCTCTCGGTGGGGATATTAAAAATTCGAAAAGAGTCAAGTGGGGGGAGAAAAAGATTCTAGAAAAATCGAGGAACGACCTAGACGCCTGAGAAGGGGAAGCAAAAAAAAACGGCAAAATAACAGTATAAAAGGGACGTCCTCGGACCGAAGAGGGTCTTCTCTTTCGAACTCTGGCTGGCGCAAGTAGTGAAAAAGATACCAGTACAAGCTGAAAAAGCGAGGAAAGTATCGGAGTAAGGAAAGCGCCAGCATCAACAATAAGAAAAGGAGCAAAACGTAGGGACTTCTCTCGATTATTGAGGGCATTAGTAGTGAATGGGCGTAAGTACAAGCCGCAAAGGCGAGGAAAACAACCACTAAGGAAACTGCCCAAAATAGCGAGAGGAATCGGAGATAGTCCTCGGATCACTTTCTTTAATTATCTGAGCATAAGTAGTGAAAAGGACGCACTTGATTATTTCCCGATTAAGGAAAGCGTCAGTTGGCACAAGTAGTGAAAAGGAGCCGAGAAGAACTCCCGACTAAGGAAAGTGCTAGAGAACGCAAGTAGTGAAAAGGAATGATCGGGTGCCCCCGAATAAGGAAAATGCTCAAGATAAAAAGAGAAATGACAGTAGGCATCTCATAGAGATAGGATGAGGCAAAGGAAATTGTAATCAGAAGAAGTAAATAAAATAAAGAAATAGAAATTCATTTTAAAAAAAGGTACGAGGACCGCCCAGCTGTGCACATGTCTTCCTCGGTCTTTAAATGTTGACGGTAACCGTCACCGAGAGAGAGAACTAATCGAAGCACTTGAATAGAGCAAGCGAGAGACAAACAAAACAAACGAGGCAGTGGCCGAGCAAAGCCAACGTAGAAATTTCGGAATTCGCGAACACACACAAAGTACACATGAAAAGGTCCGCGAGCGACCCACGTACACACAAATACACACAAATATTCAAAAATTGTCAGGCGGAGTAAAAGCAACACCACACATACACATAAGAAAACGCACAAATACAAGCACACATTTAAAAATACATGTAAACACTGCGATATCCATGCAACACAGACATTCAAACGTGCACACCACCCATATTTAAATACACGAGCGAAACTACACGCATACAAACAATACTTACCTGCCACAATGCGATGACACACTCACACATTCAAACATATGCGTACACAAAAACATCGCAGCACGAGTTAAGCGAGACTCCACAAATACACGCCAACACAAACAAGTAACAATCTCGGGCAAGCGAAGCGACCAGCGACGAAATTCAAATGTACAGGCGGATTCAAAAGAAACTGTATTGAGACCAAGGAGAAAAATTGCAATAAATTCACGACTTATTTTATGCGCAAAAGGTCTCTATTAATTTGCTCCCTAATCGAGTCCCGAACCCAAATAAATTTAATGTAAGCAGGGGAAACCCGTAACAATATATATATATATATTTTTTTTCGATGTATGAAATGGCCGAGTACTAATATTTTCTTTTGTGTTTTTTTAGGCGTTCCGCGGCGTGACATTTAGCATCTACAATTTTTTTCCTAGAACAAGAAACAAAAATTCTCGTAAATCTACATTAGCATACCTAGAGAAGTACGTGCGGAATTTAACAAATATTGTTTTATTCAAAAGTTGTAGGTATTTGAACTTAAGAAGTTAATTTTTACTGAAAAATTTCGTTATAAATGCTCATAAACTGCTTATAAAATAAAAAGTTTTTGATTAATCAGAAATTCCGCACGTACTTCTCTGCGAAATGCAATTAGGTACATAACTTTTAAATTTGAAGTAAATCGAGTGAAAATTGTTGAAGTTATTTGTCACGCCAATTGGATAAATAAATAATTCGAATAAATAAATCGATTTTTGCCCAAAAAAATAAGCAGTAAATTGTTTATAAAAAAAAAGTTTACATTTAATTACAAAACGGCTACGTGCTCCCGTAAAGAATGTAATTGTGAAGCTACTATGAAAATTTCAAATCGATCCATGCAAAGGTGTTCGAGTAATCCGTCCTCCCAGTTTAAAAAAGTGGTTTCGAGAAAAACGCGTTTAAAGTTGTACGAGCACTTAAATATTTGAAATGTTTGTTTACCTTTAATCGGTGATGCCTGCCCTATAAGGGATAACACCGTCCTAGAGCCCTTAATTTATAAATCATTTTTTCAATAAGTCCTGCATTCGCCTATTAGTCCAGTAAAAGAGACGAAAATCCAGCACTTGTTGGCGTACAATATGAATTTTCGACTGAAGGTAACTCCGACAAAATGTTGCCCCTCAACTCGCTCCAACCCTGAGAGATAGGGGTTGAAAACTTAAAAATCGCCCTATCTCGATAATTAATAGCCCGATCGAAAAAGGTTTCAAACAAAAATTGTTGGGAATAACAAAATTCGTATAAAGTTATTTGACGTACAACCCCCTATCTTTGAAAATAGCGGTACAGTGCCACATAGTCCGGCCCTAGCATGCTCCGAGCCTTGCGCTACACCGATCGATATTCGGCGCATAGTGGAGAGGGGGCTGTTGCATCTGTCGAGGTCCCGATAATAGAGGACGCAGTATATATTTCGCCTCCGGACGCTTCAAACTTCTCTACAAAAGTGCCTTCAGGTCCGAAAATATAAATCGGATAGACTTAAAATGTTGACTGCACATTTTCAAGATGCTATATTTTCGGAAAAGGCAAACATTTTTTGCACCTCGTAAGCAGTTAATTGTATTTCGCACCTCTTCTGATAGACCACGATGTAGTTACCCCCACTATGCCCGAATCACCACACGCTTAGCAGTCAACAAACTCTTTTGTTTTTAGCTGACCTCTCCTGTTCTTACGTTCATTCTTCTTCTGTGTGCCGAAGAAGTCACACGCGATTCGTAAAATGACATCGGATAATTCAAGTGATAGTGAAAATACGGAGAATTTCCCCGAAAAAGATTGAGGAAACTCGAGAAGATAGTTAAGAGGAAAAAGCATAACAAGAAACGAAAAAGTAGGTTTTTTAACCCGTCTGCGTTCTTTTGTAGATTGGGCCGCTACATGGCCGTGATCATGGCAACGTTTTTTCCCGTTCCGTCTCTGATTGATTTTCGACTAAGGCAACACCTTGTCACTCATGTAGGCTCTAACCTACATGAGGAAGAGTTTTTCTCGGACACAAGCGTAATTTCGGAAGCCTCGTTGACTCTGACAGACGCTAACCTGTGAGAGGCGTACTTTCGTTGTGTCAGGCTCTAACCTGCACAACGTGTACATTTTATGTACGGAGTTCTGATGTTAGTACCGTCCTTGCCAGGCCATCGTCGTCGCTCGAGCTCGTCAGAGTCAGATCGTAGAAGGAAGAGAAGAACGTCGGCCAGGCAGGATCCTCGAGATGGCGATATTGTCGAGATTCATGTCCCCCCCGTCACCCCCGTGTCACCCCCATGTCACCCCCGTCCAGATAATAAACACATCGGACGGCATGCCGCGCGAGAGTAATACCGAAATAATCGCCAACCACGGTCAACTCGGCGACAGCGCGCGGGAAGGTATTTCGCCTAACGAAATACCTGAAGGCGAGTTAGCAATCGATGCTCACATTCTTGAGCTGATGGGCAAAAGAGTTTTAGAAACTCGTGGAATGGGCGATGCAATTCCGACTGAATTGGCAGTAAGATGGGAAGAAGTCCTAAAGGAGGGCCTTCCTACCCAAGAGGTATCCTCGCTCATCAAAAAATACTCCCCGCCGAAAAACGCGGTTTTTATAGATCCACCGCTGATTAATCCGGAGGTGAATACTACCCTTTAGGAACCTAATAAGAAACGAGACGAGAGGATTGTTGCTAAACAAATCAAGATTACTACGTGCCTCTCCGCCGTGGAGAGGATGTTTCAAGCAGTACTTTGTGATAAGCAAGAAAAACTCTCCCTCTTGGAACACTTGAGCGACGTTGGCCGCCTCCTGACAGATCTTCAACATGACGAAACGGCGGTTCGAAAAAATTTGATTCTCGCAAATTTGAACACGCCTTTCAAGGAGGTTTTAGCGTCGGCAAAGGCGGATAAATTTTTGTTTGGCGAGAATCTGGATGGACGGTTCAAAGCTGCGAAGATGCTTGAAAGTGCGTCTCGAGAGTTGAAACCTGATCTGTCAGCATTCAATTGCAAAGTTTCAAAAAACGCGAAAGTTCCGCCTCGACGTCAGACCGGATCACAGTTCCTGAGAACGTCGGAGGCGGGCGGGAAGAAAATGAATGTATCAAGGAACCTGAACAACACGTCGAGACAGAAAGACAATCGGCGTCGGGAAGAACCCAAACGCCGACAGGGTCATCGTAACTACCGGAAATGGTAGTTCAGCCTGTAAGCAAGGTGGCAGGTAACTTCGCTTGTTTGCGGGCGAATGGCATAAAATAACGTCAGACGAGCGCATCTTGGCTTGGGTTAGCGGATATAAAATCCCTTTTTTATCAACCCCATACCAGGCGGCCGGTCCGAAGGAACGAATGTGGTCGCATAAGGAGAGCCTAATAGTTGGCGATCTGATCAAAACCTTGCTCTATAAGGGCGCGATAGAAAGATGTCAGGACAGTAAAGGACAATTCCTTTCCGACATTTTTCCAGTTCCAAAATCTGATGGGGGCTTTAGATTGGTTTTAAATCTTAAGGAACTAAATGCATTTGTGCAAACGGAGCATTTTAAATTACAGGATAGAAGAACTGCGATAAACTTAATGAGCGAAGAGTGTTTTCTAGCCGTTCTAAATCTAAAAGACGCGTATTATACTATCGCAATAGCCAAGACTGAGAGGAAATACCTGAGATTTTATTTTAAAGGCGAGCTTTTCCAGTTTACATGCTTACCCTTCGGTCTATCGTCGGCGCCGTATGTTTTTACAAAATTATTAAAACCGGTAGTATCCTATTTGAGAGGAAACGGTTTTTCATCAGTTATCTATCTCGATGATCTACTATTTATCGAAAGCTGTTTTTCTCAATGTAAAGAGAATGCACATGCCTCAGCATCCTTGTTGGAAAGGCTAGGTTTTTTGGTTAATTATAAAAAGTCACAATTAACGCCAACTAACAGGTGTACATTTTTGGGATTTTGGCTAGACTCAAAGAAAGTGACGATAGAGCTACCGGAGGAAAAACAGATGAAAGTAATGGGTCCAACTCGAGGATTACTGCGTAAAAGCAAAGTTAAAATTAGAGAGTTTGCGACTTTTGTTGGAACTCTGGTTGCATGCTGCCCAGCAATCCCGTATGGGTTTGCTCATATTAAGGAGTTTGAGAGAGCTCAACTGTTGGCTCTGAGAGATAATAGTGGTAATTTTGACGAGACTATGTATCTGACTGTAAAAATTAAGACCGATATTGATTGGTGGCTAAGAAAAATTATAAAGGCAGAGAACTCGATAAAGCCTCCAAATTTCACTATGGAAATTCGAAGTGATGCATCAAAATCCGGCTGGGGAGCGGTTTGTGGAACGGAAAAGACGCATGGATTTTGGAACACCGTGGAGAGAGGCATGCATATAAACTTTTTGGAACTTTCGGCAGCGTTCTTTGGCTTGAAATGCTTCGCAGACCAATTACATGGTTATGACATATTGCTGAAGCTGGATAACACGACTGCAATCGCATACGTAAATCGGATGGGTGGAACGCGTATTCAGACCCTAGCAACGTTAGCGCGAACGATATGGGATTGGTGTGAAGAGCGGCAACTAAATATCGTTGCATCCTTTATTGGAACTAAAGAAAATGTCGAGGCCGATTATCAATCCAGGAAAACAGAAAAGGAGTCCGAGTATGCGTTGGCAGATAGAGCATTCGAAGAAATTGTAAACGCTCTCGGCAAGCCGGATATTGACCTTTTTGCGTCTCGTATCAATGCAAAGTGCGAAGAATACGTTTCGTGGTCGTATCACCCGGAATGCATGGCAATCGATGCGTTTACGATTTCTTGGTCTAGATTTGCGTTAGGCTACGCTTTCCCTTCCCTTGCCTTGATATCGAGAGTTTTAAGGAAAATTCGAGAGGACAGAGCGTCGGTTATCTTAGTAGTACCGAACTGGCCATCACAGCCGTGGTACCCTAGATTCCGCGAAATGATTCCTGGTCATCCAATCGTTTTTTCACCAAGCAAAGACTCACTTTGTTCCTCTAACAGGGAACCTCATCCACTGTGGATGAACCTTTCCCTGGTGATCGGGAGGTTATAGTGAGAGCGTTTCAAGCAAGGAATATCCCGGAAGGAGCATTGGAATTGATGATTTCTTCACTTCGGCCCTCCTCTCTGAAGCAATATGACTGCGCCCTACGAAAGTGGTGGTCTTTTTGTCTAAAGAGGAATATCAACCCTCTTGGACCGTCGATAGAGGAGATAATTGAAGTTCTCTCTGAAGAATTCAAGGGCGGAGCAGCACATGGATCGCTTAACTCCCTCAGATCCAAGATTTCTTTGGTAGTCGGTCCTCACGTGGGACAAGATTTTCGTATTCGGCGGCTTTTCATAGGGATATCGGAGCTTCGTCCATCGAAACCGAAATACGAATATACATAGGATCCCAAGCTTGTTTTGGACTACTTTGATAGTTTAGGCGACAACGAAGAAATTCCACTCAGGATATTGCCGGGAAAACTCGCCACTCTTTTGGCTCTTATAACGGGACAACGAATGCAGACGTTGTCGTTGATTAAAGTGCAAAACATCGACAGAAACCAAGATACGGTACAAATAAAAGTTCCAGATTTGATTAAAACGTTGGGCCGCAATCGCTCCCAACCACTACTCATCTTACCAAAGTATATTTCAAATGAGAAAATATGTATCTGGAAAACTTTGAGCTCTTATTTACAGCGAACAGAACACATATGGGGTCAGGTTGACTCATTGTTTATTTCGTTAAAGAAACCGGTTCGAAAAGTTGCTGCTGGAACGCTGGTGCGATGGACAAAAGGTGTCTTAAAAGCGAGCGGCATCGATGCCCACATATTCTCGGCGCATAGCACGCGTCATGCTGCAACCTCGGCTGCCAAAAGGAAAGGTTTGGGCATCGAAAGTATTAGAAAGGCGGCAGGTTGGTCAGAAAAGACCAAAATATTTGCTCGTTTTTATGATTTGCCAATCCTACCGGAGAACACAGCGTTTGCTAACGCGATTTACGAAAATGTTTAAAAAACTGATGATTTTCGGAGGAAAATCTTCAATCTCAAGTTCAGTTGAAACAAAATATTGATCCAGTTTGGTTGCGTTGTGAACACTTTTATTGTATTGTATGTAGATGCCATTGCTACGATTATAAATGAGTTACTGAGCGCAATATAGGCTTGGTTGTCGTTTTCTTTAAATATCTACATCGTGGTCTATCAGAAGAGGTGCGAAATACAATTAGATGATTAAACGAACTTACCTTAAGTGAAGTTCGATCATAATTGTATGAAGCACCTCTTCTGATAGGCCACTTCCCACCCTAAAATCTGTCTACTAGGTCAGCTCCCTAATTCATCCTAAAGATGAACCCTCTTACGACAACACTTTGAATATATGAACGTAAGAACAGGAGAGGTCAGCTAAAAACAAAAGAGTTTGTTGACTGCTAAGCGTGTGGTGATTCGGGCATAGTGGGGGTAACTACATCGTGGTCTATCAGAAGAGGTACTTCATACAATTATGATCAAACTTCACTTACAAGTAAGTTCGTTTAATCATCTAAATCCCCTTAAAATCCTTCGAATACACAGAAAAAAACACTCGAATCAACGAAATTGTTTATTCACAGGCAGTCAGCTCAATATTAAGGAGAAACACCGAAATATTTTATTATCCCGGGTATTCGTGAGTTCAATAGCATAAAATAATGCGTAAAATAACTCAGTACTCCATGTTTTCGTTACACAGTTCATTGGCATTCCCCAATGACGGATTTAGTCAGTACGAGTATTCTTTTTTTCTCAGTGTATATACTCTGTCGAGTTTCACCATCGCTTTGGTCGTGTCGCGTTCCCATTTTGTATCTTTTTCTCCCTCGTACTTTACAAACTCGCTTCACCCTCTTGCCTCCTCGTGTTTTCTACCCCTATCTCTCTTGCTCGCGATTAATTCCTTCCACCTCGTTGGCTCTGCTGCTTCGTACTCTATACGTATGCAACGTCGTGTATAACTCTGTACGCGTGTATGTGTATAGGTGGATGCATAATACGAACTATAGGCAGAAGCACGTACGCTACCCGTGAAGGAGTCCGATCGATACCTCGTTCTCTCGAGCATTGGTCATTATCGAACTTGTGTAAACCGGCACTTTGCTTATCTCGTTAAGAATTCAAAGAGTATAAAGGAGAAAGAGGGTAAGAACCTTCGTTTCTCGAGCTTCCGAAGAAATTCTAAATTGCATGCGTGTCCGGACACGATATACTTATATACGCATCGATACGTGAATATACATGTCCGCTTGCACACTGGATAATACACAGCGCGCAAGTTTCTCAAGCTCGAAAAAGAGGCAGGTATCTTGCGATATGTTGCACGGGAGTGTGTTATGAAAGGGATATAGGGCGCTATACGAAGTCGATTGGCTCTTGGAAATCTTGAATCTCGGTATTACAGTAATCGAGCTCGCGACTCTAATTTATATGTTACGCGTGTACACGCGTACTCGCTTGTCTCCGACCCACTATACGCGCAATTTACTTTATACTTGCATTTGTCGTTTACGATGCAATTGATTTTTTATCACGTAACAGCGCAGTGCACTGAGAAAAAAAATCATTGATCAAATATCATTGATGTTATTGAATTAAATTTCGTTGATTCAATTGTAAATTTTTGGTGTAATTAATCGGATTCATTAGTCCAAACAAAACGCTATTGACATTAATAACATGATATAATTAAATATTTTTTTTTTTCAATTAAAAATATATATTATTAGCCGAGAACAATGTTTTATTGAAACTATCTGAAAAATTATCGCGAACAAATTATATAGTTCTAAATGCATTTTCTGCAACGAATAAAAAACGCTTCAATTCATAACATTTATATTGTTGATTCGAGTACACAAGACAAATTGAATTGCGCTCGTTTGATTCAGATAAAATTTCTATTGAGTAAATATGTTATTTTTCGTTCACCATATCCGATATTGATTTCCAAGTAAATTATTCCTTAAAATATTAATATTTTCTTTTGATTGAAAAATATTAAGCAAATGTCTGAATTGGTTAAAAAGTTGTGCGAAAATTAAATTTGTTTCTTGCGCATTTGGTTGAAAAAATTCAAAGAAATCATGGCTGAGCGCCACCGAAATTATAGGTGTGAGGAAACCCGTAGTTCTCGGAGTAACCGCTAGAAGCCGCACGCGCGCTCGTTTCTCGTAAGCGTAGCGCGGACCGAAAATCTACTTAAACGCTGGAGAAACTCTAAAGAGTATCGCTTCTTGGCATGTAGCAAAGATCTGATTTTCTCTCTATGGATATTTCATTGGATATCTGTTATTCTCTCCAATATTATCGTGAATGATCATTCTAATACGCACTTTTTATTTAAGATTTAAGGCGTTACCCCCACTTGTAGCGCAAAAAAGGCCTCTCATAATTTTTTTTAAAGAAAACTACATAACTTTTTTAATCGATCAATATACCATCTTAAAGAACACATCTTGAAGAACTTTCAGTAATTTTTTTATTGAAAAATATTACATTGTTTAGTGGCAAATGGCCGTCAATGAAATAATGTTTTTATATACACGGTTTGCGGTGACCAACATTGCGGCGAAGTGGATCATCTGAAAAAAAATGCGGATGGACTTAGTCAAATATAAGTATAAACTAGTCTTTAATCGAAGGATTTTAAAAATATTCATTTTTCACAAAATGGCGGACAGTCAAAGTTAATGGTTCGATTTTAACGAAAAAAACGGCCGTTTTTTGGCTATAAAACGGCCATTTATTTCGAAAAAAGAAATCGAACGATTAAAGACTACATTTTTATGTATTAAATAAGCCTGCAAAATTTCAAGAAGATCGGTTTATTAGTGTTAGAGTAATCTTGGTCACCGACTTCAGAAATGCCATTTTAAGAAAAACGCGTTTAAAGTTTGAATTTCCGGTCGCTTACACAACGGATTCTTCTCTTTCAACGCTCATATCTCAGTCAATTTTGTTCGGATCGACTTGAAATTTTCAGGACATATTCTCAGATACTTATACTTCAAAAAAATACAATAAAAAAAATCGATTTTTTTCAAAATCGCAAGTGGGGGTAACCCCTTAAAACGAATTGAAAAACTTACGTCTCATGGCATATTCGTTTCGATGTAGTAAAGAAATGATTCATTCTATTGATTATATTTTTGTACGAAATAAAAAATGTTGTAGCAACCGCTTAATTATCTCATCCATACTTCTACGGATTGCAGATAGAATGAGTTCAATAGAATATAATTTTATTTAAAGTATAATGTAGATATTCAGAGAACAGAAGAGATTTTCAAATAAAATAATATGTTATTTGAACCAATCACATTATCCAATATTTTATAGTTTGTAACAATCTCATATATCGGTGGCACTCCCCGATCAGTCATTTATTTGAATCAACCAATATATTTTTTCGAGTCAATTGGTTTTTTTGACGTTTTTTTCTATTGATTCTTTTAGTTCCAAAGAACAGGAAGATCGCATAGAAAAATCAAATGAACCGAAGTGAGCAAGAACGCCGCCAGGCGTTTTCAACATTGTATATTTATAAAGTAAAATGAATACTATAGTTCATAAATAATAAAATAAAATATATAAAATTATAAACAGATAAAACATAATAAAAACATATAAGTTCATAATCAATAAAATATAACAAGAACACAAATCATTTGGACCTTTTCACGCTGACGAAGAGTAACATCAGTTGACTGTTGCGTTATTGTTGTTGCTAGGCAACAAAATCCTAAGGCCCTGAACTCCAAAACGATAAGCGCCTAAACTCCATTTTTACTCCAAAAGTACAGCAAAACGTTTATTGTTTTAATTTTGGAATTATTATCAAACGCTCAGTTTTTATGAGTTAATCTTTGCTTAGATAGGACAATTTTGACACAAACGGCTATCCAATAATAGGCGCGATTATGTATCCGATATTAAGATTTGACATGGCCGAAAATGAACAATAATATTTTTGTACATATTGCTCCTTTTGCAAGAATTATATATTTATTAAGTAAAATTAATGCTATACTTCATAAAAATAGCAAAATCACAAAATTATTTGGAACTTAATGAAAACAATACTTTTTAACACAAACCAATTTTTCTGACGCTGGCGTGAAGTAACATTAGTTTGCCGTTGTGCCGTTTTTATTGCTAAACAACCGAAAGTTTTGCAGTGGCGACATCTTACGACTAGTTATTAGTGTATAAAATCAAAAACAGATGTCGCTATAGGAAAACTCGAGATTGTCCACTATCCGATATATGATGCTTCCACCTACCCTACCATTCGAGTCGATACGTTTATAAATTTTGAGCCACAACTTACAGAAACCTGGTTATAGGGTCATTAAGAAAGTGACCTCCACATTTAGCGCGGAATTGATTTAGCAAAGTCAGTTTCATTTTCCTTGATATAAACTACATAAAATATGAGCTTCTGACTCTGTTCATGTATATGTTGGAAATTTGATTCACGTGCATGTTAAGAATAAATTTTAGTGAGATCACGTCTCCCATAAAGATGAAAAAAAAACCCGTTTTCTGTATAGTCTAATGCATACTCATTATCACATCACAAAAAAACCGAGGAGCTCACTGATTTGATAATTAAAGATAATGATCGGTCATGGAGCAGGTGGCGTATCAATATCTCAAACATTTAACGAGGCATCGATTTTCCAAAGTCGTTTTCATGTTCCTTGATATAAAATATATAAAATACTAGCGTTTGACTCTGTTCATGTACATGATGGAAACTTGATGTATGTGTATGCCAAGAATCAATTTTGGAATCATATTGTACTGACAATGAGGGTTGTAAAAAGTACGTATTCTATAAAGTTTGATCGAAAGCGTTTTCTATATAGTCAAATGCATACCAATTATCACAACGCAAAATAAACGAAAAATTCAGTCGTATAATAATAAAAGCCGATGAAATATCGAGTAGTTACTAAAGAGCTTCTTTACAAATGACAAAAGACGCCAAAGATTTGTTATGAGGTGACGAACACCATTGACCAACCGCATTTCCAGCAGCATTAGAAAAAGTACGGGGAATCACTCCTCCAACCCAATATCCGCACCAAACAGTGACTCGTGGTGGATGCGTGGGAAGCTGTTGAATCATTTGTGGATTTTCGGTCCCCCAAATTCGACACTTTTGTCTATTTACGTCGCCACTAACAAGGAACATCCCTCAGGTGACTTCGATTTTGTTGAAATTTGGATATGTTATAAAGCACCGAAAAGTAAGCGATACGTATTTTTTTTTTATTCGCGGAAAAACGGTTTAAGGCATGAAAAGCACCCTAAAAAATGGAGATGTTTTTCGTTTTTCGTCGATAAAGTTTTAACGGTATGAGATATTTTAAAAAATCAAATTGCAACAATGTTTATTTACTTGTGCACTATACATTGGAGATGAGAACGATAACGTTATCGACGAAAAACGAAAAAAACCCCTATTTTCGAGGGTTCGTTCCACCCCTTAAAACCGTTTTTCCACCGATAAAAAAAATACGTATCGCTTACTTTTCGGTGCTTTATAACATATCCGAATTTCAACAACATCGAAGGGTGTCACCTGAGGGATGTTCCTTGTAAGTGGTATATGCGCCTCATCGCTGAAGATGATTTTCTTCGAACAATCACCATCGATTTGTTGATGCTCCAATATCCAATAGGCCAATGTACTGCGCTACGCATGGTCGGCTGGCTCCAGTTCTTGTGTCAATTGGATCTTGTAAGCATGCATATGCAAATTTTTCGTCAAAATTCGCTGCACAGAGCATCTTGAAATGTTCGATTACTGAGCACGATGGCGAATCGAGGTGGAAGGATTTTCGTCAACACTCACACTCACTGCGGTGGAATGAAAACAAAGGTTTTCATTCGACCGACTGGTACGAGGACGGCCACTGCTTTTCGCAGTCAGAATTGTACCCCTAACTTCAAATTTTGTGATTAAATTCACCACAGTGTTCCTAGATGGTGCTTTATGATGACCAAAAGACGTGGGGACTTTTTGAACCGTTTCTGCAAAATTCTCACTATTTTGATACTGTATTTTCAACATTTTTATGCGTTGCTCGTTCGTCAAATTGTCCATGACTAAACCTCAATACTTCCTGATGCCAGTTGTCAAAGATTAGTACAGTACACGGAAAAAAAGAAATAGTACAAAATACAGGGGCTACACAGTTCGCATTGGACTCGAGCGATTGCTCAGCGATATTTACTGAAACACAGTGCTCAAAATACAGTGTGCTCGAAGTAAATTATTACAGTTCCTATACTGTCCTCTTTGGACTCGAACCGCTATACTGTATCTTTTACTGGAACACACAGTCCAAAATACAGTGTAGTCAAAAGTAAATTTTGACAGTTCAACACTGTAATATAAATTTAACAAAACTTGTAATTTGACGGTTGGTTAATCTGTATTATGTACAATGAATGCGCCAGTTATATCGATAGAGTTTATGTAGACACAAAAAAAAGTTTATCCATAAAAGAAGTTTGAAAAAAATATGTAAAAAATATCAAAAAATCAGTCACATACTCAAGAACGTACCTTTTTGCAAATAATTCTCTCTTTTTTATAATTTCTTGAATTATGTCGTACAAATTTCAACGTTCGCATCCTATCGACCACGCACTACTAACTGGCAATTCTTTGTGTCCTGGCCACGTGCCTCACCCCACGCGCGAGACAAGTCCTAATTAGACAAGGACGTACCTTTAAAAAAAATCTCTGTTTCTTTATAATTTCTTGAATTCTGTGGCACAAATTTCGATGTTCGCGTCCCATCAACCACGCACTACTAACTAGCAATCCTTTGTGTCCTGGCCTCGTGCCTCACCTCGTGCCTCATTTGTGTACAGTCAAAAAATCAGTGATCGCATTCAAATTGTACAGTTGAATATTTTTACTGAAATCACTGATGTATTCACAATATTAAACTGCATATAAACCAGTGTAGCTGTAAAAATCTCAGAGTGCACAGATAACGTCGTGAACTATCAAAAGAAGAGTAAAACTACCATGCCACACTGTATAATTTAATGAATCACTCTGTACTCAATACAGTGTACACTGTAACCCTTGCAGTTTGCGTACAGTATAAAAATCAGTGATATCATGTAAATTTTACAGTCGAATAGTTTTAAGGAAAACACTGATGTATTCACAATACCGAACTGTAAATAAGCCAGTGTAACTGTGAAAATCTCAGTATGTACAGGAAAATTCGTCATTTTTGTAGGACAGGATTTACATTACTCTGTTTTACTGTAAAATGAAGTATGGTATCCTGTTTTTTATGCGGTTTATACTGTGATTTTCGCTGTATCTTTTTCCCCGTGTAAATCGGAGCTATTTTGACATTGAGGGTAACTTTGGCAGTTTATGAGGCTACTTTGAAAGAGCGTCAAAGTACGTCTTAAATGTGTGCGCAGCGAGCCCGCTTGACCTTCGCTGGCGAGCGGCAGGTGCGGGAAATAAACTTGAACAACAATTGGTTGTTCACGTTTATTACAATGTTGCTAAAGTTGATTGTAATATTGCTCAAGTTGATTTTGATCGCAATGACAATTATAAGACTCATTAAGTGCCTATAATAGCACCCCAAGTAATTAAGAACAGATACTACAATTTGATCTTAGCCACAGGCCAAGAAGCGATACCCTTTAGACTTTCTCCGGCCTTTAAGTAGAATTTCGGTCCGCGCTACGCTTACGAGAAACGAGCGCGCGTGCGGCTTCTAGCGGTTACTCCGAGAACTACGGGTTTCCTCACACCTATAATTTCGGTGGCGCTCGGCCATGATTTGGTTGAATTTTTTCAACCAAATGCGCAAGAAACAAATTTTTTTTTCGCATGATTTTTTAACCAATTCAGACATTTGCTTAATATTTTTCCATTAAGATGAAACATCAATATTTTAACGAATAATGTACTTGGAAATCAATATCGGATATGGTGAAAAAATAAAATAACATATTTACTCAATAGAAATTTTATCTGAATCAAACGAGCGAAATTCAATTTTTCTTGTGTACTCGAATCAACAATATTCATGTTATGAATTGAAACGCTTTTTTGTTCGTTGCAGAAAATGCATTTAAAACTATATAATTTGTTCGCGATAATTTTTTAAATAGTTTCAATAGTATATTGTTCTCGGCTAACAATATATTTTTTGAATGAAAATTTTTTTTTTAATTTTGTCATGTTATTAAAGTCAATAGCGTTTTGTTTGAACTAATAAATCCCTTTATTTACAGCAACAATTTCACAATTGAATCAACGAAATTTCATTCAATAACACCAATGCTATTGGATCAATGATTTTTTTTTCTCAGTGAGCATACACGTAAATGCTCGCGAAGCGTGCAGGATATGTTTGAACACGCCGAGTTTTTTCTCGTGACTTTTCACATACAGTAGAACCTCGATTATCCGAACTAGTCTCGGTCCCAATTAGTTCGGATAATCGAAACGTAGGTTTTTTGGGACGAGATCATAAACAACAATGTTGTTTATGATCTCGAGATCATAAACAACAATGTTGTTTATGATCTCGTCCCAAAAAACCCACGTTTCGATTATCTGAACTTTTGATTATCCGAGCTAATTGGGACCGAGACTAGTTCGGATAATCGAGGTTCTACTGTACTTTCGATTTCAACGTGGCAAGAATATTCAAATGGCGTTCATCGAGGGACATTGCAGGACCCAATTGGATCTAATGAGGACTCCCTATGTGCGGTGTTCCTAACAAGTCCCTACAGAGTTGTAGGTGCATCTTGGGCCTCCCCAACAAATTCATGCACGGGATCACGAAAGGATATTTTTATTTAGGACATCCAACAAACTGGGTTTAGAATTTTTTAATTCTTAAAGGATGTCAACTGGAAAAAGCGCGGTATCCACTTGGATTCCGATGTAGGCTCCCTACGTGTGACGTTCCTATCAAATCCCTATAGGGGTGTGGTAGAATCTAGACTGACAAAAATTGTATTGATATTAACTAACCGCGTCGATTTGATATTTGTTTTTAATTTGAATTAAATAGATTTTTCGTGAAATAATTTTTTTCCTATTGCATTCCATTATTAGAAGGCAATAGGAAAGGTAGGTAGGTTCTAGGCTCGATTCCACATTAATGAAATATTTTCTTCGAAAAAAATAATTTCAGAAGGCCAGGGTATGACGAATTACGATGCAAAATCATTGTGGTAAAACTCTCAATTAAGTGTTTCATTTCATTTTGGATTTATTAAATATTTTATGCAATGTGCACTTACATTTATAGTGTACATTGTAAGCAAATAAAAATTTATTTGAGTCGAATCTTTATTTATGAAATTTGAATAAATTTAATTTTTGAAAAAAATTAAAAAATATCTTGTTAACAAATGAGATCGTCGTAGGCCGTGAGACAAGGAAAAAACCTATTTGATTTAAATAGATCCTATCAAAATTATTACTTTTTTTGAAGCGTAGGGACTCTCCAATAAATTTCTACACGGATACAATTTTATAAAATTCGTTGGATATCGTTCTGAAGCTTTCCCACCCCAGTTACAACAGTCTCTCCCGAATGTGGCCCATACATTCGCCCGTGATAAAATATTTCGAAAAGCGATAAAACGTAAAATAATGTTAAGTAAATAATTGACGAGTAAAATACTAGTTTGACATTGTGCTCGAAGTATCTCAGTAGGCACACACACACACACACACACTTGTCAAAACAGTCGATTCTTTCATTCTAATTATGCATCACGAAGCTTTATTTTATTCCCCTTTAATCCATTACGCCCCGTATGCAAATCTGGCTCGTGGGGTCTCTAAAGCACACTCGTTTGTTCGCGGCTCTTGTATGAGAAGCTTTTTTGCACTTTCGTTCTAATTGCCCGCACGAGATTGCTGCAACAACAAAAAATGGTAAAATAATAAGCGGTGAATAAAAGAGAGAATAAAAAAATAAATTGTAGAGCCTAGAGTGCTGAATCTTCCATCGCGAGTACGCTGTGAATACATATGCGCATTATATGAAATATATACGTATGTATATATATATATATAGTTGCAATTCCGCGTGAGGGAGTAGTAGCTCCGGAGTACCGAGTCATCGGGCAAAGCGAGCGGATAATTGGAAGATGATACACCACGTCGCTCCGCGGGCGCGCCAGGCCGCGGTAATTGCTTGTGTAATTCTTAATTTCACGTCACGCCGGGAAACCTCCTCGAGCATATACGAGGAGCCCGCTCGCTCGAGAACATACTCGTGCGAAAATTCGACTGATACATATCTAGTGCCAAATATAGGCAAATATATCTGGGCGATGCGTATATAAATTGATGTCAAATAAAGTTACGATTGGTATGCAGCTGCGGTATTCTCCTGGGTCAAGCGGCGTTGACCGGGATGGGTAATCTGATGGGTGACCGTTTAGCCGCGCACGGGCCTGCGCCACCCACGGGTGGGTGAACATTTTACCGGGTTTCGCCGATGGTGAACACAACTGTAACTTAAAACGAACATCACTTAGGCGAAGGGTAGGGGTTTTAGCGTGAAAAAAAACATAATTTTTTGCGAATTTTTTTCATCTATATGGATAGAGTTAATTTATTGAAACCATTTGTACATTGTTAAGTGTCATTTCAAGAACATTCCGTGAACTTTGTGCGCGAAAATATCCACAAACAAGCCGGTGACAAAGTTTTTCCAAGAACGCCTTTGGAAAAACACGATTTGCGGTGTTCACTGTATCTCAGCTAGAAATTATCTGAAATCAAGTATCATTAAAATTTAGTCAAAGTATCATCAAATCCTCCCCCCAACGATCTTTGATAATTTTTTTTTAATTTCTAATTTTTTGGTGGTCATGTAAAGTGAAAAGTGCCATTTTTCACGAAAAATTCCGCCATTTTGGGGGTGGAAAACCTCTTCAATGTAAAAAAAAATCTCAAACTAATCAGTGGGGGGAGGTATTTTATATGCAGAAAGTGTGTACCAAGTTTGAAATAAATCGATCAAGTAGTTTTTAAATGGCAGTGAACACGAACTTTAAAAAAGTGGTTTCGCGAAAAAACGCGGCACTGGCTTGTTTGTGGATATTTTCAAGTACAAATTTAAACGGAATGTTCTTAAAATGACACTTAACAATGTAAAAAAAGTTTCAATAAATTTAATCTATCCATATAGAGGAAAAAAATCGTAAAAAAGTTCTTGTTCTGCACGCCGAAACCCCTTCCCTCCCCTTAATAATCACTCATATGTGGGGCCGTCCATTAATCACGCGAGGCTCAAATAGTGGGGGGGGGGGGGTTGGTTTACATCACGATTGATCACGCGGGGGGGTGTTGTGACATATCACGTGTATTTTTTTTATATAACTGCGTGAACCGGAGAGCATGCGCTATGAGCTGTTGAACAGGCAAATTGTGCCCAGTGGGCTGGCACCTTTTGGAATGTTTGCTATGCAAAATGACCGCATTTTTAGTGTCGTACTCTGCCACTCGCAGTGCTAGTCATACTCATACAACCTGATGCGTGGGAGTTTATTGCGCAGGTGCTATGTATATATACAGTATTTATGTAGGCCGTATGGGCCTCGCGTCTGCGCAATAAGAATATTGTAAGATAACTGCTAGCGCCATGGAGAGAGGTAGAACTAAAAAAAGCGGTCAAAAAACGCAACATTCGATTGGGTCTTATATTTCTCAACAAAAAAAATACACGTGTGACGTGGGGGACGGTCTGGAAACCTCGCCAGATGTCATCACGGGGGAGGGGGGCTTAAAAGGGCACTAACAAACCTCACGTGATTAATGGACGACCCCCATGCGATAGAGTATTAAAAATTATTAAACACGTATTTTTTTATCGCCGGAAAAATGGTTTTAGGGAGGGGAACCACCACTCATAGAAAGGCGTGTCACCCCTTAATTTAATTTTTAGTCAATACTTGTATAGTGGATTTTTCATTGCATTATATTAGGAGAGTTTTGGTTTTTGTTTCGTTTAGATCGGTGGACTGCTTGTGATTGAAGCTGCCAATTCACCCCTTGACACGTCTTTCTTTGCTGGCTGGTTTTCCTCCTTAAAATCGTTTTTCGCCGATAAAAGTTCAATTTAGAAGTTCAATTTGGAAGCATTCAGTATATGACAAAGGATTTGCTGTATAAATTCAATTCAAACGGTAACATTTCGTCAATTGTCCCGAAACTCCTTAACAAGGAGACGTTGTGAGGTCGATCTCTCCGATTTCGATGGAATTTGGCATACTTCTTGAGCGGGTAAAAATAGGCGACACGTATTTTTTTATATCTGCGCAACCCGATTTTTAAGGGGTGAAACGCAGCCCCGAAAATAAGGGTGTTTTTCGTTTCAGAACGATAACAGAACGATACCGTTTCGTTTCGATAACGTTATGGTTCTCATCTCCGATGTATAGTACACGAAAAGATAAACATCATTGCAATTTCGAAATTTTTGACATCCAGTACTGTTGAAACGTTATCGACGAAAAACGAAAACACCCTAATTTTCAAGGGTGCATTTCAACCCTTAAAAATCGGGCTCCGCAGATATAAAAAAATACGTGTCGCCTATTTTTACCCTTTCTACAAGCATGCCAAATTTCGTCGAAATCGGAGAGATCGACCTCGCAGCCTTTCCTTGTAAGTGATGTTCCTTGTCAATGACAACATCACCGCCCTTATTGGCGCGGATTTTCCACAGGTTTCCACAAAGCAGTGAATTAGTGCGGTTATGGGGAATACGCGTATGTTCGATGAAGTAATTCATAACTGCGGTTATGGGAAGCAAACCTGGGGAGGTCCGTCAGGAACTGGCAAAAGTGATGTCATAAACGTGGGGTCAAAGAGGAAGGGATAGGATTGTAAGAGCCCAAAAAGGGATACGAATGAACATGGGGGGGGGGGGGGCGGTTATGTGTGTAACAAAATGTATATTTCATGTCACTATGATCGAAATCGACAACGCAATTCATTATTATGTCATGTTGCACGCAATCGCACATTGCAGTCGTCCCTGATGAACGATGTTCAATTGAGATGCAAAAACAACGACGATACTATCCCATGGCGTACGCGCGAGTTCGTAAGCAGAGCAACTAATCAATCGCTGGAAATCTGTTTCGTATAATTGTGTAACGGTAAGCAGATATATATATATATATATATATATACACACACACACACACATATATGCTTGGCAGAGGGCGTGATGCTCACCCTCAGCTAATGCATGAGCATCTCATTTGTCCAATTACTTCATTGTGCTGATTATGTGTAGTATTAGCAAGTGGATAATTTCCTGCAGTTTTGTTAAAGTATTGCTATTGGATACATTTATTAAACGATCATCATTAAAACTACTGGCGTCTACTACTAACATTATTATCATGTTCATTGTTGTTGTTTTTTTTATTGTGATTGTTATCGATGTTGCAGCACTTTGGTGCACTATCGATCTTTGTTGGATACATTTATTAAACCTTTGTTGGATACATTTATTAAACGATCATCATTAAAACTACTGGCGTCTACTACTAACATTATTATCATGTTCATTGTTGTTGTTTTTTTTTATTGTGATTGTTATCGATGTTGCAGCACATTGGTGCACTATCGATCTTTGTTTTGGGGTTGTTTTGACCATTTAGGATTACTTGATTTGGATAAACCATTACTATTATTGTTATCTACTACTGATAGTATTATTATGTTTGTTGTCATTATAGCTATTGTAATTGTTATTGAGAGAGACTATCCGTATGAAGCCCGGGAAACGGTGAATTACGCCCATTTCGTTACCGATGCCCAGTTGATTGAATGAAAATTCCGGTTCGTGCAATTTATTCTACATGTTATTGTTATTCTACATTCACCTTTGTTTAATGGTGTCCGGGAGCCGACAAAATTCGATCGCCAATTCTTCAGCGATTGACTTGATATTTTTTCGGAATCTCATAACAACAGTTTACATCAAAATACATAGGACATCTTTAAGGGGTCACTCGGGTTTGGAAATTTCAAAAAATCTAAAGAAAATATGCTTTTTTGGCTTCGGAACTCACGTAATCCCTTAATGAGCTGAAAACTTTCTTCGAAAAAAGACTTCCGTCGATTTTTACCAAAAACAATTTTTTTTAAACATGCCTTATTTTACCAAAAATCGATATTTTACATTTTTCGACCTACTTCAAGGGCAAATCTTATCAAGAATTGAAATTATTTTGAAGTCTTGTTTCAGGTGTAAAATTGAAGAACTCTTGCCGGCCGCAGGACACTATCAGATAAAGATGACTCGCCTTGTCCAGCTTCAGCACCCAAACGAAAAGTTGCACGAGCAAACCTGAATTTGCTGCAGCCCTTCCTGATGAGCAATACAAATCTCTTTCGTTATACTGAGCAGACAGTGCGGAATCTGTGGGAAAATCATATTCGAAAAGTGTCAGGATTTCGTCGTCAAAGAGTCGACCAGATGAGAGGAAGAGAGACGTTATGGGCTCAGAGATCGGTCGGCACACCGCACCGAGAGATATCTGGCAATGATAATTATTATTCGAGATGAGAACGACTAAGAGGAAAAATAAAAATGAAGCCCGGTAGTATACGCGATTCAAGTGGTCGGTTCTCTTAATGCCACGCTGATTGTCTCGGATCCCAAGATGACGTTTCCGCGTGTTCACTCGCGAATAATGACTCGCCTGAGCCCTCATCCCTCTCTTGCGAACAGAATGCTCTTGCGATTCCTCATTCATTGTCGCGCCTCTCTCTCTCTCTTTCTCTCTCTCTCTCTCTCTCTCTCCCCCCCCCCCCCCCCCGCCTCAGCCTCGTCGACACTTCATCCTTTGCTGGACCCTCGCGCTACGCTCGCAATTCGTGAAATTTCAGACAATACGAGCGACCAGGAAAAGACTGCAGTTCTGCTCAAAAGCGAACGAACTCTCTTCCGCGATATCTTTCTAATAGCATTTTCTAATCTCAATTATCATCAGCAGAGTCCACCCTCCCTTGCTTCGCTGAACGTGTTTTGTTAATTAATTCATGTATCGTGTATGTATTTTTGGGATAGCAAAAATACTCAATGCCCAATCTGACGAACCACTGATGTAAGTCTGACACTTTCTCTAAACTAATTCCACGTAATGTTAACTTGAGGCCGGAGCCTGAATCAGAAGGTTCGAAAAATCGTTTTTTTTTTGTTTTGTTTAAGGGGTTAGGCTACTCCAGAGGCCGAAAAAATTGGCTTTTTGGGGATTTTTTTTTTCAGAAAAACTACAAAAAAAATCGAGATTACAAAAAGGGTGTTTATCATACATATTAGTGACTGTATACAATAATTTTTATGAAGCGATTAATTTCAAAATGGCGGCTGTGCAGCGTTTATCTCAAAACTGCATTTTTTAATTTGGAAACATAACTCGACAATTTTCAACTGATTCACTTGAAATGTTGAATATATCTTGAAAAATACATTGTCTATGGAAGTACGTAGGATTTTTTTTTATATTGCATGGTTCATTTGTTATCTGACGATTTTTTAGACAAATTTTTCACTTTCCAAAAATTTGCCTAAAAAATCGTTAATAATAAATGAACTATGCAATAAAACAAAAAAAAATCCTACGTACTTCCATAGACAATAGGATTTTTTTTTATATTGCATAGTTCATTTGTTATCTGACGATTTTTTTGGCAATTTCTTCGTTTTCCAAAAATTTGCCTAGAAAATCATTAATAACAAATTAACTATGCAATATAAAAAAAATCCTATGTACTTCCATAGACGAGATATATATATTTTTCAAGATATATTCAACATTTCAAGTAAATTCGTTGAAAATTGTCTGAGTTATGTTTCCGGCCAACTTAAAAAATGCAATTTTGAGATAAACGCCGCATAGCCGCTATTTAGAAATTAATAGCTTCAAAAAAAATGATTGTATACAGTCACTGATATGTATGATGAACACCCTTTTTTGTAATCTAGATTTATTTGTAGTTTTTCGAAAAAAAAAATCCACAAAAAGCCTATTGTTGCGGCCTAAGGCCCTTAAGTTCTCGCGCAGTACTGCAACAGAAAAATTGCAACTTACGTACGTTAAAAATTGCCGGCGCTGTAGAAGGACTTGTCGAGGTCACCTTTTTCTATGGCAGCTATCGCGGAACGTCGGTTTTTTCTACCCTAGCCCGTTTGTCGATGCTTGCGATCTCTTGTTAATAGCCGTTAACCGTTAGCGGAGTATTGGAGTTTTATTACTCTCCTGAGCTCAATATTGCGAATTTTTTCAGTTTTCTTTGCAACAAAATGTTTGAAAGAGATTGTAGTAGAAAATATAATAAAAAAATGAAAAAAAAACGAGATTTTTCGATGCTTAGCCCTCCTTAAAACCTATCAGTTTTTTTCCAAATGATTGCACCCTTTTTGCACATTGATCAAAGTTGGCGTGGAAACGGCTGGAGCTTTTTTTTCCTGATCTTTGATATATTTGTGCCTTTGGTTCATCTGGATCCGTCAAGTAGAATTTCAGAAGATGCGGTTTTTTTTAAATAGGAGTGATGGGCAATAACCTTAAGCATATATAAAGAAACTTTTCAATAAATACTGAAGGGAAAACATTTATCCGCTTTGATCATCATTCGATGAACTTTGATCATTATTTGATGCAATTTTTTTTTCTTTTGGTGTGATTATGAGTACGTATCCCACAGCCATGTAAACGAGTATAGCTTTATAGAAAATGTACGATAAAACTCACTATAAAACGAAATTGAAAACGTGCTTTTCAATTATTAAACGCGCGTTGTCTATAGGGCTTAATACGTACTCATAAACACACCAAAAGAAAAAAAAATTGAATCAAATAATCATCAAAGATTTAAACTATTCTATCAAAGTTCTATACTAAACCATTAAGCTTTGGTATATAACCCTCAATAAGATACGACTCTAAAGTCCACCCCCCGCCCCCCAAAACATGTACCAAATTTCTGACACCATACCACTCTGAAAATCGTCTAATTTTTTCGGCATTTTGTGGAGATTGCATGGTGGCAATGCTGGCACATTGCTATCTAATCATTTATACACTGCGTGATTGAAGATGCCCAACATAATACTGCTCTACGCGTGTAATTTTTTTTAAAGAACCCGTAACGACGATAAAAACAGGAGGTCACAGAATACTCAAGGCCGTCGTCTGATGTGATGGGCTGAAAAAAAATCAATTTTTTTAAATTGCTTTTTCTTAAAGTACACTTTTTTCCAAAATTTTCTTTTTTGAGCCAATAAAAAAAATCCAAAAATTACCCGAGTCGTGGCCTTTATAGGGGGTCGAATACGGGGTGCCCGAAAATCGCATTCCTCGAATATTAACGAGCTCTTTGAGCAAGAAAAAGGTGAGATTTACGTGTCCGCCTTCGATTTTGTTGAAACTCAAATATGTGATAACCATTGAAAGCTATTAGACACGTATTTTTTTTTTATCGCCGGAAAAATATTTTCAAATAGGCACACGACCCCTTAAAGAAAGGCCCCCTTGATTTAATTTTTTTAAATTATTCCATAGTGGATTTTTCATTCCTTCACATTAGAAGAATTTTGTTTTTTGTTTCATTCAGATCGGTGGACTGCTTGTGGGTGAAACTCCAAAACCACCCCTCGACACGCCTTTCTTTTAGGGGTGGTTTCTCCCCTTAAAGCCGTTTTTACGCAGATAAAATAAAATACGTATCCAATGGTTTTCAATGCTTCTTCACATGTATGAGTTACCACAAAATCGACGGCGGACACTTAAGTGATGTTCCTTGTGAGTGCAAGTTTGAAGCTCTCATCATATTTGTGAATTTACCGTTCTTCAAGCTGAAAAGCATTTTTCTCAAAACTATATTTTTCAATTTTTTGGGCAATATATTTCGAAAACTAATCGACCGATTTACTTCAAATTTAAACCACATGTAGTGTATGCTGGTATCTATTGCGTATACTAGAATCAACTCGATAAAAATATGTGAACTATTTTTAACATGCATCATAATTCAAATTTATTGCATGAAAAATGATTATGTTCATGACATTGTCTCCATTCTTTAAAAAAAAATTCTCATTTATTCCAGTAAGCGTGATTACGTTGTTCTATTTTTTTATTTCAGGCCACCGAAAGCCGAGATATCATGCCTAAAAAACGGCGGCTTCCATTTTTGCTAGCCATATAATGCATGTGTCACTATGTTAATAATTAAAATTTTTTTAACCTGTAAAAACGTATGTGTTCTTCATTTTTTGTTTAATAAGCCACACAAAGCCGAAATAATGTCTTATATCTGATGGTTTTCGAGGAAGAAATTCAAATAATAACTGCGTTTCTCTGTTTTTACACTCGACGACGGCCTTGAAGAAACTATTCATGATTAAACTTGAAAAAATCTGGCTGGCAGAAGAATTTTCGTAAATCGCGACTTTTCAGAGAAAATGCACGAATTTCTCAATCTGCCAAATTTGCGCGAAAGTTTTAATTGCAGCTTATCGTTGGGTATAATCATTGATGGTAACTTATTTTATGTTGCTTATGCCCTCACAAAATACGGTCCTCCACGAAAGCAATACCTCAAGGGGTTTTGATCTGAATGAAACAAAAACGAAAATTCTTCTAATGAAAAGCGATGAAAAATCCACTATGAAAATGTTAAGAAAAAATTTAATTAGGGAGTAAACCACCCGTCAATTTGCCTTTTTTCACCCCACACTTAAGAGGGTTGTATGCAAATTAATAAAACAGGTATCATTTTGAAGGATAATTAAAATTAAAGTTGACGCGTTTTGGCGGCATAGCAAATTTAAGGGGGTAAACCACCCCTAACATAAATTTATTTATCATGGTCGTTTTTTCTGTGTTTAAAGTATATCCGCTGATTTTAAATATTTCTATAAGCTACAATTTAATGTTTTATTATATTTCAAAATTATTACATTCGTCTTAACGGGTAACTACCCCTCTGACGAGAAACATCATTGAAGTATCCGCTTTCGATTTCGTTGAAACTGGTATATGTGGTAAAGCATTGCAAACTATTGAACATGTTTTTTTTTTGTATCGGCAGAAAAACGGTGTTATGGTATCTATGTTAAAAAGTGCGCTATGTTAAGGGGTCTTCTCACTTTAGACGCTTGAAAAGCCTATTTTGATATAAAAGTTGTTACACTTAATGAACATACTTTCGAAATACATTTTACAAAAATCCTTTATTTAATTCTCCATTTATAGACGAAAATGGTATTTTAAAAAATGTCCTAAAAAAATTGAAGGTCTGCGCTGTTGATAAAAACTCGGAGATGGATCTTCCGAAACAAACAAATCAAACGGTTTTAGACTGTTCAGACAAGTATGCTAATGGCTATAGCGCATATCATACGATTTTTTATATATTCAAAAATAACAAAATGGCGAAAAATTTTCGAAAAAAAAAACAAAAAACGTGTTTTTTCACCGTTTTTGGCAAAAAAAGTAAATATCGAAATTTAAAAAAATCCTTAATATGCGGTATAGTTGTAAAGAATATGTGGTTCAAATTTCATAAGTAGTTTCGAAGATTTTATGAACAAACCGTCAAAAATCGATGTTTCGAGAAAAACGCGTTTAAAGTTTGTTTGGGTTACACAATTGAAGAATTTTTTACAATATATTTCGAAAGTTTATGTATTAAGGGTAACAACTTTTCTATCAATATCTATAATATAAACCTATCAAAAAAATTCATAAAAATAGCCTCTTTTGAGCGTCTTAAGTGAGACGCCCCCTTAAGAAGTGTTTTTTGGGTTGTAATTTTGATAGAAATGGTGTAAACGATCGACTTAAAATTTCGCGGGTGCATTCAGTATATGACAAAGAATTGAGTGTATAAATATGAATCGAATGGTAACATTTCGTCAATTGTCCCTAAACTCTTTA
This sequence comes from Ophion obscuratus, assembly GCA_964007375.1. NCBI lineage: Eukaryota > Metazoa > Arthropoda > Insecta > Hymenoptera > Ichneumonidae > Ophion > Ophion obscuratus. The sequence goes on from OZ023312.1 coordinate 75,122,470, forward strand.
AGGGGCCAGTTCACTTTGGAGCCACGAAAAAAGACTATTTTCGCGATTTTTTTTTTGAGGATATTATAAAAGATATGAATGTAAAAGTTGTTGGCTTGATAAAAAATGTCTTGAAATACATTTAGAAAAAAAATTCATTCATTTTTATTCATTTTTAAGTACAAAAACTATAGTTTAACGTAACGCCTCAAAAATAGGTGGTCTAGGTAGCTCCATCACAACTCGGCAACGGCTTGTCTGAAACAAAAAAACCAAAGTCCATTAGATTCAGTATGACACCAGCTATAAAATGAGCCTCGGATATAGAGTTTTATAAAGAAAAATAAATAAAAATGGCATATGAAAAACGAACAAAGTAAAAAAAACGCTTTTTTCGCAGTTTTTCGCAAAAAAAAGAGTAAAAATCATAATTTTAAAACCATCGAGGGTCATTTACCTAAACTCAATCGGCAATTCCTGCACCATACAAAATCCCTTCTCATTGCCCATCATTGTCGATTTCTTCAAGTCTTGCTTGCTTTCGATTTTTTGAAATTTTCAAAGTGAACTGGCCCCTTAAGATTCAGAGTTAGGCTCTCCAGCCCTCAAAGATCACAAGAATATGGACATATTTTCATCCGTGGCAAATATATAATTATATAAACAAGATCACGTAACAAGTCGTTACGACATCGAGAAAATTCTTTAAAAAATCAACAGTCCGCGAATTATTGATTAATAATTTTTCAAAATGCATGATAACTGCAAAATTATATTAGAATAATAAAATTAATTATGCAGAGCTATATAATGTCTTCGTAAAATAATAAATGAAATGAACTCTATTATTCCAACATTATTTGGCAATTATCCAGTGATCGAAAGTTTTGCAATTAACTGAATTGTCCGGAAACTTTTGGCCGGTAGTGTATATATATATACATATTTATGATGTTATATCATAAAGATGTACATTTCTAAAAGCGAGTACTAAATGATTTCAAACGGTACATAAGCTATCATGCTTCTTCGAGATAGCCCTCACGACGTAATGAACGCTGGGCCTATATTTTTCCCAGGGAATTAATTGCACCCCTCCCCTGCACCTCCTCCGTGAACCCCGCGCGTAACAGCAAGCACACTGTCTGTGAAAGACAAAAAGTTGACGGAGATCGCGCGGGAGGAGCGAGAAGTTTTTCGTCATTAGAACGATATTATAGCCTCAGCTCTCGCGGAAACCTCGGACAATTTACATGCGGGGAGGCGGAAATATACTATAATAGCTTAGGAAGGCTCAGGTGGCAAAAGCCTCCAGTCGGCAATCCAAAGATTCCTTGGAACAGAGGACTCACTCTCTTTCTCTCTTTCTCTCATACTCTTATATATCGCGGCGAAATCGTCCATCTACACTATGAACATTTTCAACATTCTCTCTCCCTCTCTATCTTTGTCCCTATATATATATATATATATATATATATATATATATATATATATATATATATATATATATTGGAGAGAACAGAGTTCGTCCTGGAGTTACGGTATTTCGTTGATTGCCTCGGATTCGCATCAATGCCGTGCGCGGACTGAGAATACATAGAGACTCGAATGTGCACGCCGCGCCGTGCGCCATAACCACTACTGTCAATGAGAAAGTGGGATGCGCATAATGTCTTGTCTATATATATATATATATATATGAAAATTTGCGATACATGAAATGTATGAAGTGTATGAAGTATATGAAAAATTATATACATATATGCAAATTTGCAATATGGTGTTTTAAAATGAGCTGACATTTTTATTTATTAATAAAAAGAATTCTTTATTTGAAAAGTACGAATATTTTTATTGCGAGGGGCCAGTCCACTTTGATTTATTTTAAAAATCGAAAGCAAGCAGGACTTGAAGAAATCGACGATGATGAGCAATCAGAAGGGATTTTGTACGGTGCAGGAATTACCGATTGAATTGAGGTAAGAGTTTTTCATAGTATAAATATCAAACGCGTTTTTCTCAAAACAACGTTTTCAAAAACTAGCTCCATCGTATCTCTAAAACTAATAAACCGATTCTCTTGACATTTGAATCACAGATTGTAAACATGATTCGCAACAAGATGACCCTCGATGGTTTTAAAAATTTGATTTTTACTCTTTTTTTTGCGAAAATAGCGGAAAAACGCGTTTTTGTAATACTTTTTTTCGTTTTTCATCTGCCATTTTTTATTTTTTGATAAAACTTCATATCCGAGAGTCATTTTGTAGCTGGTGTCATACTGAATCTAATGGACTTTGATTTTTTTGTTTCAGACAAGCCGTTGCCGAGTTGTGATAGAGCTACCTAGCCCACCTATTTCTGAGGTGTTACGTTAAACTATAGTTTTTGTACTTAAAAATGAATAAAAAATGAAGTAATATTTGTTTTAAATGTATTTCAAGACTTTATTTATCAAGCTCAACAACATTTACATTCATATCTTTTATAAAATCCTCAAAAAAAATCGCGGAAATAGCCTTTTTCGTGGCTCCAAAGCGGACTGGCCCCTTAAGAGAAGGTACAAACATGGAGGTTTTGTGTGGAACCCAATATATTAAATATATGAAATGTATGAAATATATGAAATATATGAAATGTATGAACTGTATGAAATATATGAAATGTATGAAATGTATGAAATGTATGAAATGTATGAAATGTACGAAATGTATGAAATGTATGAAGTGTATGAAATGTATTAAATGTATGAAACGTATGAAATGTATGAAGTGTATGAAATGTATGAAATGTATGAAACGTATGAAATGTATGAAATGTATGAAAAATCATGTATATATGAAAATTTGCAAAATGGTGTTTCAAAATGACCTGACATTTTTATTTATTAATAAAACGAATTATTTATTTGACATGTACGAATATTTTAATTTTAATGTAAGGTACAAACATGGAGGTTATGTGTGGAATATAATATCCAAAAAATGGCCCCATCCCTGTTTGCAGACGTTCACTCTTTTGACGAAATTTTCAATACCATTTTGGCATAATTTCGGACTAATTTCATTATTGGTGCGTCCAATTGCTACCTCGAGCTCCGGAATGGTCTGTGGATCATTTCACATTCACACATTCACTTTTCACACATTCACTTTTCCTTTCAGAAAACCCCAAAGAAAGAAGTCCAATGGCGTCAAATCGCACGATCTTGGTGGCCGCAATTAACATCGCCGCGGCGCGAGATAACACGACTGTGAAACTTCGTCTGCAATAACTATACAGTCACAATGCAGTAAATAACAATTTCTATGCGTTGCTCGATCGTGCAATTCTTCATGACTAAACCTCAATACTTCCTGATGCCAGATGTCAAAGATTAGTGCTGTATGTTCGCCACGAAAAAAAACATGGCGCCGAATTAAAAATGTCAGGTCATTTTGTGACACTTCCCGGCTGGAAATTTAGTTAAGGCGCTAATCACGCTCGGATCAGGTTGCCAGATTGCCATTATATGGCGCTAGTATGGCAACCTGATCACGGCGTGAATAAAAATGTAACGCTGTTCCCGATAACGGCGGGATCTGGCAGCCTGGTTACGCCCAAATCTGGCAGCCTCATTGGGCTGCTAGTATGGCAACCTGATCACGGCGTGAACAAAAATGTAACGCTGTTCCCGATAACGGCGGGATCTAGCAGCCTCATTGGGCCACCATCCTGGCGCCTCATGATAGCGTGTATACGGCTGCCTGATCGGATGTATTAATATTATCCCGGCTGGAAATTTAGTTATGGCGCTAATCACGCTTGGATCAGGTTGCCAGACTGTCATTATATGGCACTAGTATGGCAATCTAGTTTATGGCAATCTAGTCTTGTTCCCGATAACGGCGGGATCTGGCAGCCTGGTTACGCCCAAATCTGGCAGCCTCATTGGGCCGCTAGTATGGCAACCTGATCACGGCGTGAACAAAAATGCAACGCTGTTCCCGACAACGGCGGGATCTGGCAGCCTCATTGGGCCACTATTCTGGCGCCTCATGATAGCGTGTATACGGCTGCTTGATCGGATCTATTAATATTACAGAAAATATACAGAACGAATAATATACAACTTTTTTTGTTTTTTGAATATTTAAGACCAACTTTAGTTAGACCAACAGTTTAACAAAATATAAATTTTTGAACTTACTGACAGTCTTTTGTTTTTTGTTCCTATTTTTGTTAATTTTTATTATTATTCTTATATTTATTTTTATATTTTTGTTTATATATTTATTTAAAATATATATTTAAAGGCTATATCCGCATACGTGTGGTCATTCTTTTTTTTGGCGTTCTGAGCGGTGACCGTTTCAGTCCTTCGCGTTGTTCAGCACCTTGCCGACAGCTTGCTGGACTTGATTTAAATAATAGCAGTCCATCAATATTAAATTGTAAATACAAAATCTTTTCTCTGTGGATATCTGTATTCTGTATTAGTGGATACCTCTGAAGGTAATTTTTCATGCCAAAGTACACAAAGTGACCATTGGTTTCACCATTTTCGTCTGTAGAATCGACTATTTCGTATGTAGCTGAATTTGTGTTCAAAAAAGTTTTCGCTGACTGAGGTAAATTATTAGGTGTACAAATAAGTTTTAGGACACTTCGATTTTGTATCATAACAGCTATTCTAAATTAATTCAAAGGTCCCGCTCACTTATCATAGATGGCGCTTGATATGTAGTATCGAAACGTAAAGGAGTCATAAACATAACCTATAAATTCTGTAAATTAAACATGCAGACCGATAAGCTATTTATTAGACACTGCATTCGCTATGAATTCCATCAAGGAAAAAGTGTTAGGAAAGCATGTGAATCGATATGTTCTGTTCTTGGAGACAACATTGTATCTAAAAGTACATGTGAGTATTGGTATAAGCGATTCAAAGAAGGTGATTTCGACGTTAGTGACCGTGAACGCACGAGGCCTCCTGTAAAGGTGGACGATCAGGAACTGCAAGCGTTGCTGGATGAAAACTCTTGTCAGACGGAGAAACAACTTTCGGAACAGCTTGGAGTAACTCAACAAACTGTTTCTTATCGTTTAAAAGCAATGGGTAAGATTCGAAAAGGAACAAAGTGGGTACCACACTTTCTGACTCAAGAAAATAAAAACAGCCGTCTTAACATTTGTGTGAGTCTTTACAACAAGCAACATAGAAAGTCTTTCTTGTGGAAAATTGTGACCGGCGATGAAAAGTGGATTTATTTTGATAATCCGAAACGCAAATATCATTGGGTTGACCCCGGCGAGCCGACAACATCCACGCCAAAGCGCAATGTTCATTGTAACAAAGTCATGCTGTGCATATGGTGGGATATGAAAAGCGTACTGTATTATGAACTTCTCAAACCTGGTCAAACAGTTACTACCGATCGCTATTGTCATCAATTGATGCAAGTGAATCAAGAAATTGAGAAGAAACGTCCATTTTCTGGTAAAGGAAAACGTCCAGTAAAACTGCTCCATGACAACGCGCGGCCTCATGTGGGTAAACCGGTCAAGGATACGTTACTAGCGCTTGGATGGGAAGCTGTACCACACCCGGCGTATTCACCAGACTTAGCCCCATCCGATTATCATTTATTCCGGAAAATGCAGAACGATTTGTCTGACGTGCGATTCAAAACATTTGAAGAAGTGGAAAAATGGGTTGCACAATTTCTCACCTCGCAAGACGAAAGTTTCTTTGCGAAAGGCATCCGCGAGTTACCTGAGAGATGGCTGAAGGTCATTCAGTGCGATGGAGATTACTTCGATGAATAACTGTGTTTTACTTCTTTTTTAATAAATTTTGAATTTTTTGAAAACTGTCCTAAAACTTATTTGTTAGGTAGGAATCTTCGTCGGAAAATTTTCACCAAACCGTCAACTTGAGTGTATAGGATATTGTTGTTGATGACCCATTCTCGCAGTTCTTCAACTTCATTACTGTTCCTACGTTGCACATTTTCTTGACCAGGCTCTTCATCTTCGCTGCCATTAAGATCCTCTCTGCTGACATGGGGATCTTCTTCGCTGCCGTTCGAACCCTCTCCACTGACATGGAGATCTTCTTCGCTAGGGTTGAGATTCTCTCCGCTGACATGGGGATCTTCTTCGCTGCCATTAAAACCCTCTCCGCTGACATGGAGATCTTCTTCGCTGCCATTAAAACCCTCTCCGCTGGCATGGAGATCTTCTTGCTGGTGTTTGAATTCTCTCCGCTGGCATTAGGATATAGTTTGCTGGTAGCTTTATCAAGACTTTCCTGATCTTGAATTTTATCATTCGGGCCTGTTTCTGTAAATATTCAAATTTTTCGTAAACAAAACACCGTTATATCATTCTCATTTTTCAAATTATATTTTATATTGATATTATACAATTTTCAATTTTTTTATTTTATTTTTATTTTTTTTACTTATATTTTGTATTGATATTATTCTATACCCAAGTGTATAAAAATTCATAAAGTTTGTAAAAGTTGAAAAAAGTAAGGTTATACTTACCTGGTACTTGTACCGATGATCGGGACTCGTCAACTTTTTTCTTCAAACGACATCTCCTAACACGCAGCCGTGTCAAATACCGCTTCCTCTCTTTGTTATTCATAACGTCTTCACTTTATGTGCTCCTTTTTATATTTTGTGAAAACTTTCAAGTTTTAACCCAAACACGATGTATAAATTTCCAGCCGGGTATAGAATGACACACGTGCAAGCATATATATACAGTTTTTAAATGCAACACTAGCGCGACCACTTTACCGCTAGCCTGAGCACTGCCATGCATGGGCCTCCTAATAGAGCCATATTAGGGCGCTGATAAGGCAAACCACATTATGGCCATTTTCAGGTTTGCCATAAGTTTGCCTAGCCTATGGCTGCCTGTTCACGGCAGGCACACGGCCGAATCAAAATTCCCGTAATAGGGATAGCCATACAGCTCCCTCATTACGGCCCGATCATAAGTCTGGCTAGGCTGAGCAAATTTCCAGCCGGGTTCATATACACAGGGAGGATATTATGAATACTTCATATTTACGTAATGTTGGTAGACGAGCGCCTGTTTGAGGATGGCGCTCAACTTGTTTTTAATCGTTTTGATTTTGGGGGTAGAGGGCCCCAAACAATTTTTGTGTAGTTATTTTCATATTTATTTAAATATGATTTAAAAAACACTGATATTTTATGTAATAGTGAAAATGGATAAAATTGGCTGCTATGAGGACCTCGAGGCCGAATGTCGAATGAATGAATTAAAATCACTTAATTGTGTCCATTTAATTGAAACATTTGATTGAATTAAAATCACCCGTTCGTACACACACACACACACACACACACACACGCGCGCGCGCGCGCGCGCCATTTTGTTAGATTTTGCACACACGCAAGCCATAACTACGCCATTTTGTTAGATTTTGATATTTGTGGAAAATCCTACGTCATTGTACAGAAAATACCTTCTAGTTTAACGACATTTTTTTCCTTTTTCGGTTTCAGCTGCTCAATCGGTCGGAATCATGTCAGCAGTGGAGAAACTTTTTTTGGCGCCTACAAACATTTGGCGCCTAGAAACATTTAATTGAGTACTTTTCTTCCAAAAAATTCCAGAAAATAGCCCAAATTTTCAGCGTTCACACACTGGTATAGCCCCTTAAACGATAGAACTATATATGTAGAATATTTTTTCAAAGTTTCAAAGCGAAATTCGTAATACTTCAAACGCTACAGCTCGTCGACGCTGTGTCTCGCCGCTCGGATTCGGAGCGGGCGTGAACTTCAAACACGTTTTTCTCAAAACTGCATTATCGAAATTGGCGTGCAGGATTACGCACAAACTATCAAGCCGATTGAGTTGAAACTTGGAAGAAATATTGATAAATTGGTACCGTCTACTTGACGAGAATTGTTTTTGAAAAATTGAAAAAAAAAAAACGACTGTATTAATCCAAATTTTACAGAAATGTTGCGTGAAATGATGATTTTTTTTTGTAAATGCGTGCCATTTTCTTAAATTTGCATTTTCTTCATTTTAATTACCGTTACATAGAAACTGTACATGTTGTAATTGAAAAAATGTTTGAACTTTTTTGCAAATCAAAGTCGCAACTCCCACGGCGACCTTGCTGTAACACTCTCCCACAGCTCCGTCATTTTCACGATGAATTAATTTAAAAAAATTGTTTTGTATACTTAAAAACACTATTAAGGTATACCTAAATATTGATAATTGTAGAATAATTATTTCTTAGTTTAAAAAATTCCTCTATATTGCTTTTTTTCCTGTCTAAATGTATATCCCGCCTTAAAGACATTCCGGCAATACTTATTTCCATCGCATCCCTGTCAGCTATGAGAGCAATTAGTGGGTCTTGTGACGCAAACCATAATGGGAAATTCATTATTAATAACATTAATTCATCATTTTCATGATGAATGAATTAAAAAAAATTACTTTGTATACTTAAAAACACTATTGAGGTATACCTAAAGTTTGATAATTGTAGAATAAATATTTCTTAGTTTAAAAAATTCCTCAATATTGCTTATTTTTTTTCCTGTCTAAATGTATATCCCGCCTTAAAGACATTCCGGCAACACTTAATTCCGTCGCATCCCTGTCAGCTATGAGAGCAATTAGTTGGTCTTGTGACGCCAACCATAATGGGAAATTCATTCTTCTTTTGCCAAGATTATCTTTGCAATCAGAATCGGGAGAAGTTCCGGATTCTTTGATCGCTAATTAGTATCATCCCCCGCGAACGATTCCTCTGCTCTCATGCACGCAATTTTCCCGTTCGCGTCCGCAGTTGATTAAATAGACAGTGGAATGAAGCGTGTTTCAAAGCGCGCCGGCAGTGCAATGATGAAGAATCAAATCAAGTGTCAAACTTTCGCTGCGATGAAATTACAACTTCCTGGGCGCCATGCCTATATGGTCAGGAGCAACAGTGCTTAAATTTTTTCAGTAAGTGAAACTTTCGAGATTCCTGTATATGATCCCTGCAATGGGTTAGAATCATACAGAGAGAATAGAGGGATACTCTCTCTCTCTCTCTCTCTCTCTCTCTCTTTCTCTCTTTCTCTCTTGATTTATTGTCTCCTTAAGAAGTCCTAGCTATTATTTGTCTACATTTGTGCGCACTTAATCGGATAAATAAAAAAATAAATATACCCTACAATTTTCCATGTTTATTTTTTTAATGAGGTGTGAAAAATGTACGTATATATACAGGGTGTCCAATAGGAAGTTGCTAAAACTATGTCTCTTCCCTCCATGAATTCAATAGCGGTCCCTTTTTCTAAGGCGCATACCTAAGGCCCCGCAGTTTTATTCCAGCCGTGGTTGAAGCAAGTACGCGCGCGTCAAAATGAGTGAGCTCACCACGGAAGAAAAAGTATATCTTATTGAGTGCTTCTTCTCGAGGGGAAAAATTTATAGTAATGCGTATAGAGGGTTTCTTACTAAGTTTGGAACTCGTAGAGTTGCCAGCGAAAACAATCTGAAAAGGTAAGAATTTAATATTCATTCATATTCATCCATCACACAACTTGTGTTTCAATTCAATTAAACTGCATTGAAGTAACTTTACGTTAATTTTTGTAGAATAATCGATAACTTCATGAAGTATGGTACATTCCAGGACCGTAGACACGAGTTGCCAGGTCCATCTGTTACGATGACTACACCAGAGAAGATCAACGACGTTGAGAATTATTTCAAACAAAATCCAAATGATTCGATTCGGAAAACTGCTCAAGCATTAAAAGTAACCAAATCATCATTACACAACATTTTGAAATATTTTTTAAAGTTTCATCCGTATAAAATAAGCACTCATCAATTGTTAACTGAACATGCCATGACGAAACGCATCGAATTTTGTAACACTATTACGGGAATGTTTGAAGCCGAAAAACTTAATGAGAAATTGATTATTTATTCCGACGAAGCACATTTTTGGATGATTGAGTACGTAAACAAGCAAAATTAATGGTTTTGGGGAACGGAAAATCCCAACATATCGCTAGCGAAGTCCCTTCATCCACAGAAAGTAACGGCATGGGCAGTGATTTCAGTAAAAGGAATTTATTTGCAATTCTTGGAATCTACGGTAACAGGAGAGAGTTACAAACGGCTTTTGGAAACGAAATTCTTCCCTTATGCAAAAAAGAGGGGACTGGTTAAAAATGTTTACTTCATGCAAGATGGAGCGACGCCGCACCGGACTCATGAGGTGTTTGAAGCTATTCATCGCGTATATGGGACTCGAGTACTCGGTCTGGGGTACCCTAAATTTGCTCAAGGCGGACTAGAATGGCCTCCGTACTCACCGGACCTGAACCCTTGTGATTTTTTCTTGTCGGGTTACATTAAAGATCATTGTTACGCTAAAAACCCCAGCACAGTAGAACAACTGATCGCGGCCATCCAGGAAGTGGTTCGCGGCATTACGAACGATATGTTGGACACAGTTTTTCACAGTTTGCAAAAGAGAATTGATTTTTATGCACAATCTAACGGCTCGCACTTCGAAAATATCTATCATTAATCACTGTACTTTTTCGTTATTTTTATAAGATGTAATAAATTGACATAAACAATATTTGACTGGGTTTGATTTATGTGCATTTAAAACTGCCGACTTTCCTCTATTTAAAGCAATTTGGCTTTTCTGATTCTGTGCACGTATTTTAAAATGACAGCCGATTAGATGTACATTCATATATATTGGAAGGTTGAATAAGTTCTCGCTGTTTTTTCGTCAGAATGAATGCTTTATTTAAAAAAAATCATTCCTTATGCTTTCAAACGGTTCGAAACTGTTGTGTGATCAACTCCTAATGATTCTGCAAGTTCAGTTAGTGTCTGTCATGAGTTTTCATGAAGTAATGCTTCCAATTCAACACATCAATATCATTACTTTTGAAGCGTTGAAACCAATCTCAGCATGTTGTTTCCGACGGAGCATGGTAACCGTGGGGGCCCAAAGCGAGCACCCATTCCAAAGCGGGCATTCTCCATACTAGCGTTTTTAAACTTACCGCGGTTTCGCGCCCGGTGACGTTCTCCCCATCCCGCCTGACCTGCCGCGATCGCGAAGCTCAACTGCGACCGATGGCGCGGCTCGTGTGGCAAAAAAACAAAATTTCGCCTGTTTTGATAAAAAAAAATCAACGTATGCACATCGTGTTTTGTCTATTCATGAGTAAAATAGATCAATACTAAAACGTGACTACTGTTTTATGCCTATTTCACTTATTTTTAGTCATATCTGCGTGAACGTATTCCGATAATTTTTTGGTTAGGTTTGATGAAAACGTCAAATGGCGCAAAAGGGCGAAGCGGGTACGTGCCCGCTATGCCTGGTGTGAAATGAAATTGATACTTCATTTAAATAATTTTCCTCTTCGTTTATCTTCATTGTTTGGGTTTGTTGGAAATGTTAAAATATGTTAAAAATGTAGAAACATGTTAAATATATTAAAATATGTTTACTGAATATTAAGAAGAAACATAAAGAAAAATAAAGTTTACTGAATGTTCAGAACAAACGACCATAATCCAATGCCAAGAAATTAGGTTTACTGACTTTAAGAAGAAAAAAAAAGGTAAAGTTTTTATTCGTTTACGATAATAATAATTATTTGGGTGCAATAAAATATTTCATTCTTATTTATACCTAATCTCAGGGGAAAAAACAGGGTGCTCGTGTTACCCTGTGCGTGCCCGCTTTGCCCAGAAGCCGTGCCCGCTTTAGGCCACCCCCCTGAGCAAAGCGGGCATTCGTTAAAGTTTTTGAATTGGTTTCATTCTTTGTATTTTCAAGATTTACTGGAAATGTGTGAATGTATCATTATAGTACGATAAATTTAGGACGCGATAGCAAAAAAAATTGTTTGAATATGATAATTTATAACAGCTTTTTTATTTCCCTTAGAGTGCCCGCTTTGGGCCCCCTTCCCTTAAGTCTCAACAAGAATTCCGAGTGCTTCGGCTGCAGATTTTTTTAAATACAGTGGTGCAGTAAAATTTCCCCGCGAATAGTCTTTTTTGGCACGAAATTTGACATGTTCAACACCATGAAAAAAAATTTGTTTACACTGAGGCGAAATGACATACACCAAATTTTAGTTGGTGTATGTCATTTCGCGTATTGTAATTCGTTTGCTTATGATACTTCTTTTTCGCAGTTCGGGTAACGCCATCTATAGGAAAACAGCGAAAATATTTTCAACATCCTAATGTATACAGGGTGTTAGGGAGGTCGATGCAAAGCTTTAAGGGGGTGATAGGTCACCTCCTTAGGAACATATCAAACCTAGGTTACCATAATCCAGAGTCTAAGGACTTCGCGTTATAGTAAGTGTGATTTTTGGGAAATTTCCCAAAATTCGGTACTAACTCGTTCATAATGTTAAAAAAGACAATAATTGGTAATCAACAACATATTTGCGTTTAAGCTGAAGGGGCTAAAACGTTTTTACCTATACCCGTGCAGAAATTTTGACCGGGATACCCTATGTCCGATCAAATCCCGATCAGGATTTGTCATGGATTCCCTAAAACCGGAATTCCTATCTATAGATAGGAATTTCTGTCTATAGATTACTATCTATAAAATTCCTATCTATAGATAGGAATTACATAGTAATACCGAAAATACACGTGATGCCAAAATTTTCAAAATTATGCCATCGTCGTCGTACATATTCCGATACTGATGCAAGTTGGATTCTAACCGGGATAACGCTTTTGGGGAATAAGTCTCTGTTTATACCCACCGACATGTCGGTGGGTATAAACATGTATTTAAGACAAATTGAAATCAAATTCACAATGATTAGATTAAAATTTACACCAACCGTGAGATCTTACGTATTTCGAGAGAAAACATTTCGTCGAGGCAAAGAAATTTTTGCAAAAAAAGTTGTGAGTTTCAAATATTACATTATAAATATGAAAAAAATCAAAAAATGAGTTGTGAATTTCCTCAACTTGAAGAAAATAAAAATCGAATTCACGACAGTTATATTAAAATGTACACCACAAGTGTAAACGTATTTTGAGAGAAAACATTGTGTTGAGGCAAAGAAATGTTCGCACAAAAAGTTATGTGCAAAAATTTCTTTGCCTCGAGGCAATGTTTTCTCTCAAAATACGTACGAACTCACTTTTGGCGCAAATTTTAATCTAATCATTTTGATTTTGATTTTAATTTGTCTTAAATACGAAAAAATTCACAACTAATTTTGTGAATTTTTTTGTATTTATAATTTCTTGTCAATACATTTGCATTCACAGATTTTGATGTGAATTTTTTTTTAAATTCACATCAAAATCTCGCGATGAGCGCGATCTGCCATTTGAATCTTTGGACAAATTTTTTTTTATTGATAGTTTAATGCACCAAAACTTTATAAATGTTATTTATTTTTATAATAATTTTAACATGTCATAATTCCATTTTTGACATTTTATTTCAGCATGTATTCATCCGTGATCCTTCCTAGATTCCTCAATGATTCCATCGGGAATCTATTTAGAGTCATTAAAGGATCCGGTTCTGGATCCCTAATGGAATCCAGTTAACGGATCTTACATTTAGTCTGCGAATCTGATCCGATATCGGACTAGATCCCGACTGGGAGCCCGGGATACAAGTCAGAATCCAGCTGTATCCCTGCCAAAATTTCTGCACGGGTACCAGTGTGAACGCTGAAAATTTGGGTGATTTTCGGGAATTTTTTGGAAGAGAAGTACCCAATTAAACGTTTACGAAAATTAAGAATATATTTGGCTATATTTGACCTACATGACATAATTTATTCATAGCAAAATATTGAGATCCAAGCAACTTATGCGCTGCTTTCGGAGGCGCCAAAAAAGTCCCTCCACTGCTGACATGATTCCGGCTGAGCGAGTAACTGAAACCGAAAAAGGCAAAAATGTTAAACTGGAAGGTATTTCCTGTACAATGACGTAGGATTTTCGAAAAATATCCAAATCTAACAAAATGGTGTAGTTATGAAAAAAAGTCTGTTTTCTTGCCTATAAAATGGTCGTTTTTTTCAATGCCAAATACTGACTTTTCTTCCAATCAAAAATATTCTATGTCATTGTAGAGCAAATAATTCCAAGTTAATCGGATAATTGCTCTTTGAATTACAATGTCAGCAAATGTTAAAAATCTCATCTCGAGAAAAACGCGTTTAAAGATTTAACTATCGATTTTTGCAAGATAAAATGATTAGAGTTTCGGCCTTGAAATTTTTACAGGATATTCTTGAAAGTATAAACTGTCCAAAAATGCAAAAAAATCGATTTTTTGAAAGTGTCACACTGGCATAGCCCCTTGATGTGTATTCAATCGGCAAACACCAGTACAATCATTTGTATCCACACAACTAATTAAATGGGATGTGTTGAATAATTAAAAAATTGTCAAAAAATGAAAATACGTCTTACGTTAATGCTATTTTTAAAATAATAGCATTAACATAAGAAGTAATCGAGTTTGTAAATAATTTTGGGAAATTTTCCAAAGTTGTGACGTTGCGTCACAATTTATATATATATATATATATATATATTCAGCGTCACTCTATCGAGGTGAAATTGAGTAGAAAAGAGTCGAGTATTTTCGCCAGCTCGCGAATTCACCAGGTGTACGCGTAACCGTAGTTCGTGTGAGAGAGGAATTTGGGCAAATACGAGCCGGTACGAATTTAACCCTATTCTTTCTAATGATCCTTCTCGCGATCGCGTTCGACACTCTTTAGACGGAACCCTATAGAAGCGTAAGTACCGCAGCTCGGACGAGTTCGCGGCAATTTGCCTTCCGCCTCATTCGAGATTCTATTTGCAGTTCAAATTTTATTGTGTTCCGTCACGAAAGTATCCGACGCGAGTTCGTTCGTATGGGAGAATGAGCGGCCACGTGTACTTTGGTGCCGGCGAGAAGAGTGAGCGAAAGAGAGAAAGAGAGAGAGAGAGAGAGAGGGACTCGGTTAATTTTTGAAATTTTTAAACCACTTTTGTTGCATATTAAATTAAGGGGTCTTCTCACTTTAGACGCTGAAAAACGACTATTTTTATGATTTTTTTTTGTAGGTTTATATTATAGATATTGATATAAAAGTTGTTACACTTAATAAATACACTTTTGAAATACATCATTCGTACGTTCAAAGAAAGAATCTGCTTGAATCTCATCTTTATTTATTCAATTGGAATCTATTTAATATTTAGAAAGAATAACTGGTACAAAAACATATTTCAAACAATAAGGATCGTAGTATGCTGTGAGACAAGGAAAAAGCCTATTTGATTTAAGGCCTTAGGCCACTCTAAAGGCCAAAAAAAATAGGCTGTTTGGGGATTTTTTTCAGAAAAACTTACACTTTGCAAAAATTTGCCTAAAAATCGTTAGATAATTGTTAATAACAAATGGAATATGCAATATAAAAAAAATCCTACTTACTTCCATAGATAATGTATTTTTCAAGATATATTCAACATTTCAAGTGAATCGGTTGATAATTGTCTGAGTTATGTTTCCGGCCAACTTAAAAAATGCAGTCTTGAGATAAACGCTGCACAGCCGCCATTTTGAAGTTAATCGTTTCAAAAAAATTATTGTATACAGTCACTGATACGTATGATAAACACCCTTTTTGTAATCTCGATTTATTTTGTAGTTTATCTGAAAAAAAATCCCAAAAAGCCTATTTTTTGGCCTCTAGAGTGGCCTAACCCCTTAAGGGCTTATGAGCGTTGGAAATTTGAAAAAATGCTTTTTTTAAATTTTATGATCTAATATTACAATATGTCTAGAATATTTTCCCAAAGTTTTAAGTGAATCGGAATAAAAGTCTAGGAGAGGGAGCTTTGGGAATTCCCCCCGTTGGGAAAGACCGGCCGGGAGCGACGTAGGTATATCGCATTTTTCTCAAAACAGTATTTTTGATGTCGGTGGACATGATTTCTCAAAAACTATCGCACCGATCTGATTGAAATTTTGCACACTTCTTCAAAATAGCATTGGCTAGTGATATAACGAAGGTTTTTTTCCACTTACAACTAATTTTACAAGGCTATACGTAGTGTAAACTGTACCGAAAAATAAACTATTTTGCATACGACTCCGCCAAAATTACAAATTTCATTTTTTTTTAAATCATTCGTTCAATCACGAGCTATACTTGTCTACTAACAGAAAAAAATGGTATTTTAATTTCAGATAAAGTTATTATCAGTTATCCTGATCACCACGATGACACTTTTTTAAGGGGTCTCCGCAAACCAGATCCCACCTGCTGAATTTCCCAAATTTTTGGATGAATTTTTTTTTAATATTGTTGAAATGTTTCTCTTTTATGTGCTTAACATTTTGAATAAAATAATCTACATATTATATTTTTTTAATATAGAATTTTTTTTCGCTTCGAAACTCACGTAACTCCTTAAATAGATCCTATTTATTAAATTAAATATGTTATTTTGGCATTGTACGTAGAGCCACTGCTTTTGATAATCCGACTGGCAAATCGAGCCAATTAATATTTAGCTTCGATTAGAAATGCGAAAACGAGATTATGGCGGAGTGCCATGAGGTTTAAGATATACACGTAACCGAGAAAACTTTGATTGGTTTTTTACCACGTGATAAATTTGTGCCATCAAGCCTACATTGACGCTGAAGCGAACATTTTATTACGCACGATTTTTCGATTTATTCGTTTTGTTTTTCGAGTACTGCGTTTTGCGACTCGCTTGATAATGCATTATCGCTGAAGCTTTTTGTAAATCGATAAAAAAAATCATGGCGAATCGTCATTGCTGTTCGCGACACGCTACGAAAAAGTATCTACTGGACGGAAGTTTTATTGGCAGTTGACGCGTTTTTATTGACGCATTCAAGGTAGAGGTTGGAGGTCAAGCTGTGATTAGCATTATGCCAATGACGCGCGCGCCTATCGCAACGATGCGCGTATGATAATTTTTATGTCTTCACAAGAGAATGTGTGTCAACACTTTGTACGTTCCAGATGATAAATAATTAATCGTTTATCTTGAAACGTGTTTTTTTTTATCGGTCATCTCAATTTTTACGTGTCGCCAAGTTCTTTGATTGGACAATAGCGAGAGGAACAAATGTGTGACCTCGCAAAGATCGAAGAGGACGAAACGTATCAACGCTGAATGGGAGAAATGAAAATTGCTTTTCGCACCAAGCTGTAACAACCGCTACTCCGAACGTTTAGTACAAATTTTAGAAAACTAGTTTACTTATGCTCTTTTATCCATACTATATATTATTTATTTATTTTTATTTTTAAGCTTCCATCCGTAGAGGGTCCTTCCCCCTTAGGAGGCGTTATACACCTAGATGGTCGAAAAAATCAATTTGGAAGCTATGAACATTCCGTCGACCGTAGAAGACCTACACTATGGGCCGGGTATCGATGATTTCATGTAAGTTGACAAATTTCATGATTTATTCATTGCCAAATTTGCAAACGCGTTTTTCTCAAAACCACGTTTTTCAAATCGGCACCCAAAATTTCTCGAAAACCAATGAACCGATTGCCTTGAGGTTTTTTGTGGTTATTCCATACACCATTATCTAGTACTTATCATCGGATTTTTTTTCCGTTACTTAGTTTTGTTTTATAGGCAAAATAATAACTAATTTTTGGCCCAAAAATCACTATTTATGTTCAAACGTCCGCCATTTTGTCATAAATCGATATTTTCGAAATCGGCTATGACAAGTACTAGATTATAGTATCTAATTTAATAATCTTTTTGGTTTTTTTTTCAGATGATTTTTGAAGAAACGCCAGTGGGTACCGTATACGCAGATTTTTTTACGACGCTCCAAGGATCATACAATATCCTTGTATATTTTTGATATTTTTAAATAAAGAAAATTAAACATATTTTTGAATGTATATACTTTAGATAATTAAAACCCTAATACGAAATTTCAAATAGTTTTCCTTGAAAAAATTCACAAAAGATACCGTTTTCCGGCTCCTAGATGTATATCTCCCCTTAATACATTCCCCACCATATTCCACTTTATATCTTCAACTTGCGACCGTATTTATTATTTATGCTAGTTTATTTATACTATTTTAGTACAACGTTTAGAAAACTAAAGACGCTGTCGAATTGGAAATGAGCTCTTGGAGGCTTCTGAAAGTTCTCGGAGACTTTACACTGAGCTTTCCCGGCACATCAGTCGCCAGCGAGTAAGAATTCAACGGGATGAGAGTGCGAGAGAGTACGATTAAGGTAATTGCAGCGAGAAATGACACGTGCACGATCGTGAAAATAACTATTGCAATTAGCCGAAATAGAAACGTGCATTGCTGATGCACTTTTTTCACGACACGAGCGAATATTCTCACTTTGCAATTGTTTTTTTTTCGAGCCACTGGAGATTGGAGAAAGAGAGAGCCCGTACTTTTTTGCATTAATCACGCGCATATCTTTATATCCCTTGATTTGTTTCAAAAATGGAATATAACAATTAAAGAATTATCGTTAGGGAAATGGTTTTCAACCGCGTATTTTGAAATTGGATGCAAATTGATTTAAATTTTTTTTCAGCGTCTATAATCCTGAGCATTTAATCATACATCGATGTAAAAATGTAAGTCTGTATTGTGACACGAACAGAAATAATATGAAAATCAGAGCCTTTACTTTTTAACATTATTTGGTAATTGATTAAAAACGATGTTTGCCCGCTCACGATTTTATAATCTATGGGCAACTTTATTACTAGTTAACGGTCAGCGGAGAAAAAATGCTATCCGGTTTCTAGAATAGGACCGAGTCCTAAAAATCCAAAAACAATAAATACCCGAAGTTATCGTTCATTTATTAGCCTCGGAACTGGACTCAACTATTTTTGCTTCAATGACCATTCCACGTATTTGAAGGGCAAAACGCGAATAGCGTGAATTGGTACCAAGGTTAAAAAAAAATTATTGTCGAAATAAATTCAGTCTGAATGCTTGAATTTTTCAAAATGATTTGACGTGTCCCGACCGAAGAATGTCAGTCAAGCTTTTACCTGCTTAAATGTGAGAATAAAATGCAAAACGACATGTAAAATATATATCGCTACGATATCAACACGCTATGTATATACACAGCGAACATCTATATGTATTTATACACACACACACACACACGCGCGCGCGCGCGCGTGTGTGTGTGTGTGTAAATATTTATTGCTACCTGGATCATGTAATATTTCCATCTCTTCCTCTCCGTATGCAATAGAATGCAACTAAGCCGCGTTTCCGAGTACAGCTATTGGTTACTCGATCAATGTTCGAGACTCCCTCGTGTATTCGGGAAGTCGTGTATTATTTGCTTAGCACATAGCTGGCTGTTGGCGAACTACGACTATTGCCTCAGCGTCTTCGACATGCCTAGCAATATGGGGTACATCGGTATACGATAATGCACCAAGTTTGTCCGGTAATGTTATTTGCCTCGTTATTATACCAGCGATAGTTTAGGTAGCATAAATATACGATAGCCCAACGGCGATCGTTGGTTGGTGACGGTGCTATGAACACGGGGGAAAATGTATGAATATCCATATAAGCTAATAGGATCGAACACATTTTGATGGTCAGGGCGCGGTTGCAAAAAAGTCGCAGATAGATAGTTGCAACGAGAAAACACGAACGGTCGTGATCGGTTGGTAAGTCATCGAGTTAAAAAAAAAGACCTTCAGGGTCAAAGCAATTTGGTATCCCTGATCGGGCATGTTAGAGGCTGGTTCATCTAACGTTATCATTATTGCCGAGTTCACCCATTCTTTATAGGTACACGGCCATTAACCCAAACATGGCCACATATCATCATGGCCTCTCGACATCATCACAACGCCAAATTTCCCTATTGGATATAGGTGAACCGAAAAAAAAGACCAAGCGAATCCAAGAAGCATCCCGATCCACCAACGTCATCATAACTGCCGAATTTTCCCATTCTCGTGTCAATGTTATCATCATCCCAAGTGCCTAATTTCCCCACTAAGTTAATAGGCACGCAACCGGAAGTAGGCCATATACCATCATGGCCTCCCGACGTCACCGCAACTGCCAAATTTCCCCATCAGGTATACGAGGGTGGGGTGAAAAGTTTCCGGCCTGACCAAGAGATGGTGCCACTAGGTCTAGTTTTGGAGCGGCGTCCTACAGTACCATTCCTACCGAGCTTGTATGTACAGTTTTAGCCCAATCGCTACGTTAATTTGAGTTTGAGAGCACATTGCGCGAGACGCTTCCGTTGTTTTCTTAAAAATGGAAAAACGTGCTGTCATCAAATACTTCCATTTGAAAGGTTTTATGCCAAAACAAATAAAAGAAGAGATGTATTCAGCACTAGGAGACTCCTCCCCATCATATTCAACTATTAAACAGTGGGTTTCTGAATTTAAAACGGGTCGTGTGAGCACCTCTGACGAGCCTCGCTCAGGACGGCCCGTTGAAGTCACAACTTCAGAGATGATTGAAAAAATCCATAAAATAGTGTTGGAAGACCGCAGGTTGAAAGTGCATGAGATAGCTGAGACCTGTAGGATGTCAGCTGAACGTGTGCGAAATATTTTGCACAAACATTTGAACATGGAAAAGCTGTGTGCAAGGTGGGTGCCGCGTTTGCTAACGCTCGACCAAAAACTGCTTCGAAAAACCGTTTCTACCGACAATTTGGCGCTGTATAGGCGTAATCCAAACGAATTTTTGCGTCGATTCATAACTGTTGATGAGACATCGGTCCACCACTACACTCCTGAAAATAAGGAACAGTCAAAACAGTGGGTTGGAAAAGGGGAACCAACCCCAAAGAAGGCAAAAACAATTTTATCGGCAAACAAGGTTATGGCTACTGTTTTTTGGGATGCGAGAGGAATTATGTACATTAATTACCTTGAAAAGGGTAAGACTATCACTGGTCAATACTACGCAGAGTTATTGCAACGTTTGAAGCACGAGGTGCAAATTAAACGACCTCATTTGGCGAAGAAAAAAGTTGTTTTGTTTCATCACGATAACGCACCAGCGCATTCGTCGATTGTTGCCATGTCCAAAATCCACGAATTGAAGTTTGAATTGATGCCGCATCCTCCCTACTCTCCAGACTTAGCCCCCAGCGACTATTACCTGTTTCCTAACCTCAAAAAATGGCTTGGCGGAAAAAGATTTAAGAGCAACGAAGAAGTTATTGGAGCTGTAAATCAGTATTTTGAGGAGCTTGACGAATCTACGTTTAAAACTGGTATAACTAAATTAGAACACCGTTATGAGAAATGTATCAGTGTTGATGGAGATTATGTTGAAAAATAAAGCAAAGAAAAATTTTTAAACATCGTTTTTCTTGGTCAGGCCGGAAACTTTTCACCCCACCCTCGTAGGTGAACCGAAAAAAGACCCAGCGAGTCCAAAAAGCATTCCGATCTGCCAACATCATCATAACTGCTGAATTTTCCTATTCTCGTGTCAATGTTATCATCATCCAAAGTGCCTAATTTCCCCACTTTCCCTACTTTCCCGAGTGCCTAATTTCCCCGCACAATCCAAACTACGCCACATACTATCATGGCCTCCTGACATCACCATAATTGCCAAATTCTCCCATTGGGTATAGATGAACCGAAAAGAAAACCAAGCGAGTTTAAAAAGCATCTTTATTGGCCAACATCATCATAACTCCCAAATTTCCCCATTGGGAATAGGTAAACCGAAAAAACGACCAAGCGAATCCAAGAAGTATCCCGACCCACCAACATCATCATAACTGCCGAGTTTTCCTATTCTTGTGTCAGTATTATCATCGTCTCAAGAGCCTAATTTCCCCACTAAGTTAATAGGCATATGACCCAAACTAGGCCACATATCATCATGGCCTCACGATCATCACCACAACTGCCAAATTTTCCCATTGGGTATAGGTGAACCGAAAAAAAGACCTAGCGAATCCAAAAAGCCTCCCGATTTGCCAACATCGTTATAAGTTTCGAATTTCCTATTATCATATCAATGTTATTATCGTCACAAGTACAGAATTTCCTCACTAAGTTAAGAGGCTATACCAGCGTGACACTTTAAAAAAAATCGATTTTTTGCCTTCCTCGACAGTTTATACTTTGAAGAATATTATTATCATTTATATCAATATAATTTTATCTTGCAAAAATTGATAGTTAAATCTTTATACGGGTTTTTCTCGAAATGAGATTTTTCAAATTCGCTGACATTGCAACTCAAAGAGCAATTATCCGATTGCCTTGAAATTTGAACTGAATACTCTTGAATATATTCACTCTACAGTGACGTAGGATATTTGTGATTTGATGAAAATTGACGATTTGGCATTTTAAAAAACGACCATTTTATAAGCAAGAAAACAGACTTTTTTCATAACTACAGTATTTTGTTAGATTTTGATATTTTTCGAAAATCCTACGTCATTGTACAGGAAATACCTTCCAGTTTAACGACATTTTTTTCCTTTTTCGGTTTTATCTACTCAATCGGCTGGAATCATGTCAGCAGTGGAGGAACTTTTTTTGCGACTCCGAAGGCAGGGCTCAAGTCGCTTGGATCTCAATATTTTTCTATGAAAAAATGATGTAATATAGGTCAAATATAGCCAAATATATTCTTAATTTTCCGAAATATTCAATTGAGTACTTTTCTTCCAAAAATTCCCGAAAATCACCCAAATTTTCAGCGTTCACACTGGTATAGTCCGTTAATAGGCACACGACCCAAACTAGGCCACATATCATCATAGCCTCCCGACATCATCACAACGGCCTAATTCCCTTATTGTGTTTAGGTGAACCGAAAACGACTAAACGAGTCCAAAGAGCATCCCGAGCTACCAACATCATCACAAGTCGATTTTCCCTATTGTCACCTTAATGTTATCATCATCACAAGTTACGAATTTTCCCACTAAGTTAATAGGCACACGACCCTAACCCAAACATCATCATAATCAACGTCGTCGCAATTTCTTCCCATTGATGACCGAAACATCCAATCCAAGTAGGTAAATCTTTTCAACGATCTTTTTTCATCATATTTGTGTCTAGTATTGCAGCTAATTTAGGATTCCCAGCTGCCAGTATCGAACAGTTTTTTTATACCCACAGCGACGACCACACACACACACACACACACACACACACACACACACCCACACAATAATTAGTATACGTTCAACATACGTGTATACTTCATTCTCGTGTACAAAGTTCGTCTCAGTGTACAATTGAACCAATAACTACCACTCGCAGACCTTGCAATACCGTCGACCAACGCAAAACTGCCGGCAAACAATCAAACTCTTTTTCCGCCATACTGTTACAAAAAAAAAAGCCAAGAAAGAAAAGCCGGATAATTGCCGTTACGCGCGAGGCTTCGTCGAGGAAAGTAAAAGAGACGACAAAATGTGAACATCGGCGTGAAGTATCAGAGTTGCGATACGACAGCAACTTTCTCTGGGTGCTTGCCTAGGGTCACCAGACGCTGGCTGCTCGCTTCGCGTCGTTTAATCGCACATAAGTGACATCGTACGTTTCACCCGTCGCTACTCCTCGGGACGTCCACGAGCCACGACGATGATTGACCGTAGACCCAGGAAAAAAAGTATTGGAAGTTCGCGCAAACCTGTGTACGTATGAGGGACCCTTCTACGTAAAGTCGACGGAAAATAGTAGAGTGGAGATATGGCAGACGTTAGCAGTGCCCGAGTGGACTTTTTACAGAGCGTTAAGGTGAATCCAAGTGAGGGTTACGCGGGATTGCAACTGCATGTAACAGGCGTACCAGAAAACGCCAATAGGATGCCACAGCTTGTATATGTATGGGAGAAGGATGTTTCGAATCCGTTGTACGTACGTAACAGAGGTTATCAACATATCCACCTGCTGTGGGAACGGTCGATATATATTTTTTTTTAACGTGTCGTCAATTTGGCGACTGGACGGTCTTAGAAATGCCTTCGACAGAAATAGACTCACCTTTATGTAGCGGTGATTTGATGGATATTGGGGATTTACGTAAAGTTGAGTATGAGGACAGTTTGCTTATATGAGGACAGTTGTCAAATCCGGAGGTCTTCGAAGAGGGTTTTTCCCCATATATATAAATGTGTGGGTGGGTGGTTGTGGTGGGGTGTGTGTATGTGTGTGTGTGTGCTGTTAGCTGCCTTATCTTAAATAATGCAGTCCCATCGCGGTTGGTTGTAGGGCTGCCGCTTTGGTCTATAGATAAAGAGGCTAACAACCCTAGTTGTTTAATGCGTCGTGGCACGCCAGCCAAGATGGCCGCCAACGGCGAGAGCCGTAAAATATTCACGTATACATATATCCATATCGACATGCATGTATATATACAAACGCATATATATGCACATAGCAGGGTACACGACGCGAATGACGCTTACAATCGTATACTAATCTTACGGACTCCGTAGTCGTAATAATCTCACAAGCAATGCTCGTTCGGCAACTCCAACTGGTGCGTTATAGTTTCGTTTCTTTTTCCATCTTTCAAGCCTCCCACCATCATTTACAGGCAAGCAAAATGGCAGAGGCCCATGATCGTCGAGGTTGTCGATGGGGCCGTTCCTAGAAAACCTGATTATACTGATCCCTGACACTCCCCACCTGCCTCTTGTGGCGCAAATGTGTCGGGGTGAATTTCACCCTATGATTGATTCTTCATGCGAATAGTGGAATATTTTTTATTGATTCTTTTTTTTTTGTTCTTATTTTACGAAAGAACGCGCTTCTTTCGCGACTATTCAAATTAAGGGGGGGGGGGTAGGGTTAATTCGCTATAAAAAAGCAGTTTTACGATCGTTTTTTTTTTTTTTGACGACACAGTTAATATGTATTTCATTTAGGTAATTAGTATATAATAAAAGGACATTTGAAGAATATTCTGTAAAATTTGCATTAATGATTATGCAGAAATGAGCCATTGACGGCAAATCTTCGCAGACGCCGAAAAAAGTTAACATTGCGGTGAACCGCATAACTCATCACTGGATCATTTGAAATAAAAAAAAAAACAAAATGATTTCGTTAGTTGATAAGTTCCTTAAGGTAACGCTGTCGGGGTTTTTTAAATTTTTGGTTACACTTAGAAGTCAAAATACCGATTTTTCATTTAAAAAATCGGTTCTCTGTAAAGTCGGTTTACTGACGATAGTTGAACGTGACAACGTCATAAGAAAATACTGATGGAATGGTTCCATTTTTGAAAGAAAATTTTAATTTTGTTTGTTTGATAGATATTTTGTATGGATATAGAGAAGGAGGTAAATGGAAATCACAATTGAATTGATCAAGTTACATTTATTTGTACGCATAAATACAATTATGTCAATTTTCATTTATTTTTTTTACAATGTACATATTTTTTACAAGTATGAATGTGCTTTGAGCAATTGTTTTACAACTTTTATTTTTTCATAAAATTCTTCGTTCAGAAAATCATTTTAAATTTACAAAATACTTGAATAAAATTTATTGTTTAAATTTCTACTCGACTGTTAAAATTTAATTTTTGATTTTATTATTTTATAATAATAAATTTTGTATTGACATTATTTCTTTCAGCAAGTAAACTGAATAAAAGTTGTTGTTCAATTAGTTACTTAATTATTTTTGCAAATTTAATTGTAATTTGTTGTAAAAAAGTAATAATTTTGAATAATTTATTATAAGAATAAACTGTGATTAAATTATTGTTCATAAATCTTAAATTTAAAATTAAAAATTTGGAAACATCATTAAAATTTTTGTAACTCTAGCTTTTAAAAAGCCCGCTGGAATGTGTTTGATATAGGAGAAAATTGTTCCCTTTGACGGCTGGCTGGTCCAACCTGTAATTTCAGACACGTTGTTATGATGTGTGGAAGATTTAACATTTATGTTTTAATTTTTTGAAATCATAGCTACGCTCGATAATTATTTCGATCGAATAGTAAAGCAATTGATTTTTACTCATCGTGAAATAGTTCTGTTAACTTATTGTTATAGTTTTGTCAATTATAGCATAACCTACAATCGCTGCACTAGCGAACCGATGCTATTTATTTTAATGATGAAAGCACGAATATTCGACAATATATCGCTGAACATATATTTAATATCGAAAGAATCATTACCTTTATCGCCGCAATTATCGTTGCTATAAACAATTCACACCACATTCACTTTTCACTGCACTTCATACTTGACGAAAACATGTACATGTATTATTGTATAGCAGCTGTCCACGCGGACGCATCGTTCATGGCTTCTGCACACTGCGCGCGATGGGCGACAAGCGATGAGCGATATCCAATGAGAGCTCGAGTATGACGGAAATGCTCTATGAGAGTGACGTTGCCATTGGATATCGCTGATCGCTCGTCGCTCGTCGCTCGCAGTGTACAGAGGCCATCACTCAAGTAGGAGAGAGACAAATGTCGAACGCTGCCGAACGCTGCCGAACGCTGCCGAACGCGGAGACCGATTGTACCTCTTTGTCGCTCGTTCCGCGCTCTCGCTTACACTTCAAGCCTTAAATGGAACGCCTCAGAGCGAGGTAACGGCGATGAGTCATGCTTTTTCGTGCGTGCAGCCGGCTCCATCGAATTATAAGACGTTGTCACGTCAAAAATCGGAAATTTGGTTATTGTAAAATGAAATAACAGTATAAAAAATGTAAAAACTCAACAGCGTTACCTCGAAATTTGTGTGTAGGAAGAGTGTGTGAAATTTCAACAGGGTCTGTGCAGTAGATTTTGAGCTAGAGAGTTCACCGACTTTAAAAATGTTAATAAGTGTGATAGAAACGCGTTTAAAAGTTTCAAACATTTCTACACTTGCAAATAAAAAATTAAACGTCAATAAACGAGTGTTCTTTGCATATACTTACACAGAATTATCGACGCCAGGCCCATAAAGCATTCATTTAACAAAATTCGTTCATGCAGTAAAAAATAATTCGTTCATGCAATACGCGCATGGATAAATTTACGTATGTATATCCAGCAAAAAAGGCATCGAGAGAGAGGGGATTGAAATGATACGCCAATTTGCAGGATTCAAACCGATTGATTGACTGCTGTATTTAACGAGGTTGGAGCGATTCAGTTGAGTCAAATGACGGTTTATTCATTTTTTTTTCAATGAACCTCAAAAAAATGCATACGAGGTACAAATTTATTCTGTATGTTCTAATTTTTAAAAATTAAATTAAAGGGCGAAATTATGCATTTTAATATTTTTATCACGTAAAGTAGAAAAACTTTTGTGTTACTACCAATTTGAAAAAGTATAACATTATCGATGATTTCTATGAAAAAACTACGACAACGAATGTTTTATACAATTCATAATGAAATTTTGAGTAATTTATGATTATGCCTATTCATAGTTACGTCACGAGATTATTGGCCCATGGTTTACGATGGGTAAGATGAGGTTTTTTTTCTACATGTTTAAAAAGGTTCAGTTTGCGTTAATCCGTTGTTAGAAATGGTTTATCTTGGTGCTAAATAACAAAAACAATTACATAACCTTTAGTGTGAAAGTTTTGCCCATCTAACCGCACGTTAAACTACATACACTAAACTATTTTTTATCTCTGGTGCTTGGTAGTGAAAAAAGTTCAAAAAATTCGTAAAGACTCCGTATGGTCTAAACAATAACATTTATTTTTTTATTTAATTTAACCTTGGAGTGTGGCTAACGCTCCAACCTCCTTAAGGCGGGATATACATTATACGATCGAAAAATCGATTTCTTTTTTTTCGAAATTCGAAAAACTTCAAACTTTACAGCCCGGTAACGCTGTACCTCACCGCTCGGATTCGGAGCGGGAGTGAATTTCAATCGCGTTTTTCTCAAAACTGCATTATCGAAATTGGCGTGCAGGATTACTCAAAAACTATTAAGCCGATTGAGTTGAAACTTGGTAGAAATATTGATAATATTGGTACCTTCTACTCGATGAGAATTGCTTTTGAAAAATTGAAAAAAAAAACATCTTTTTAATCCACATTGTACAGAAATATTGCGTGAAATGTTGATCTTTTTTTTGTTGTAAATTCGTGCCATTTTCTTAAATTTGCCTTTTCTTAATTTAAATTACCGTCACATAGGAACTATACATGTTCTAACTGAAAAAATGTTTGAACTTTTTTTGCAAATCAAAGTCTACGAGAAGGTAGACTGCATGCCGATTCGCAACTCCCGCGGCGACCTTGCTGTAACACTCTGACACAGCTCCGTCATTTTGACGATGAATTGATTGAAAAAAATTGTTCCGTATACTTAAATATACTATTAAGGTATACCTAAAGTTTGAAAATTGTTGAATAATTATTTCTTAGATTTAAAAAATCCTCAATATTGCTTATTATTTTCGATGTACACAATGGACAGTCGTCCACACTCGAAACTTCCCAAAACAGCTTTCTTCCAATTGACGTGACAAATAAATTCAACAATTTTCACTCGATTTACTTCAAATTTAAAAGTTATGTTGCTAATTGCATTTCGCAGAGAAGTACGGAATTTCCGATTAATCGAAAACTTTTCATTTTATGAGCAGTTTATGAGCAGTTGCAACGAAATTTTTCACTGAAAGTTCTTTTCTTACGGGGTTACCCCATCTGCGATTTTTAAAAAATCGATTTTTTTATTGCATTCTTTTGAAGTATAAGTATCTGAGAATATGTCCTGAAAATTTCAAGTCGATCCGAACAAAATTGACTGAGATATGAGCGTTGAAAGAGAAGAATCCGTTTTTCGTGTAAACTGAAATTGAAACTTTAAACGCGTTTTTCTCAAAATGGCATTTCTGAAGTCGGTGACCAAGATTACTCGAACACTAATGATCATCTTCTTGAAATTTTGCAGGCTTATTTAATACATAAAAATGTAGTCTTTAATCGTTCGATTTTTTTTGCTCGAAAAAAATGGCCGTTTTATAGCCAAAAAACGGCCGTTTTTTTCGTTAAAATCGAACCATTAACTTTGACTGTCCGCCATTTTGTGAAAAATGAATATTTTTTAAAATCCTTCGATTAAAGACTAGTTTATACTTATATTTGACTAAATCCATCCGCATTTTTTTTTTTCAGATGATCCACTTCACCGCAATGTTGGTCACCGCAAACCGTGTATATAAAAACATTATGTCATTGACGGTTATTTGCCACTAAACAATGTAATATTTTTCAATAAAAAAATTACCGAAAGTTCTTCAAGATGCGTTCTTTAAGATGGTATATTGATCGATTAAAAAAGTTTTGTAGTTTTCTTTAAAAAAAATCATGAAAAAGGCCTTTTTTTGCGCTACAAGTGGGGGTAAGGCCTTAAGTTCAAATACCTACAACTTTTAAATAAAACAATATTTTTTTAATTCCGTACGTACTTCTCTAGGTATTCTAATGTAGATTGACGAGAATTTTTGTTTTTTGTTCTTGGTAAACAATTGTGGATGCTAAATGTCACGCCGCGGAGTGCCTAAAAAAAGATAACAAAAGAAAATATTAGTAGTCGGCCATTTTGTACATTGAAAAAAATATATATATATTTTCTACCAGCTTGATATTCATACTAAATAGATGTGTAATTAATTTTGCGAGTGAATTACTTTTTCATACGAAAAAAAATTGTTGAATTCGCACCTGATTTTATACCCGTTACTGTGGCCTAAGGCCTTAAACGTTTATTTGGAACGAATATGTCTTCAATGATTTTACAAAACAAAAATATCTCGCCGAGGAAAGAAGCCATCTTTGGTGCCCGCGCGTACCTGGGTTGAAAAAATGTTAACCTGCTGTGTTGGCTCCAGATGGCTTGATCGATTGAAGGGTTGGTACCACGCGCGTTCTCTATGATCAAACGAAAATTATCACACTGTGTAATACAATCTATAGTGTAATTTTGAGTAGACAGCAGGAAATGAAATATCCATTCGAAATAATAACGTGCAATGGGCGAGCCCGTAGGAGCGACTTTACGGAATGGTGAAACTCAGTACCGATTCGACCAATCATTTTCCTTTGATAGACCCATACAGAGGTATAATCCATTTCGCCTTTGTGCGCCTCCGGAGTGGGTTCGAGGCGATCGGGCATAAAGAAGAAGGAAAAACACAACGTGTCCATGCTGTAACCGATGACCTTCTGATCATTGAGAAATTGAAAAGGATATAGTTGAAATTGTTGTTATATTGATCACTGCCCGACCGCTATATATCGCGTGCTCGTTTTTGATCGACCTCTTACAGACATTACGCATTCGACAAAACGCTCGTACTTACTCGAAACTATATTTCCCTGTACAGTTTTCTCTACGTTATATTCAATGTGCCCGCACTAAAGTTTCTTCCAGTGACAAAAATACTTGGGTCTCGGCGTTGTACGTACGCTATACGTCCATTTACGTATGGTAATCATGATTCTACGTGTGTGTAGGCGAGACTGGACTTACGTGAGCCACTTTCAACATCAATAATTTCACGCGTTTTGCAGCGGCTAAAAATGTTTCGAACTACCGGAAAGCACGATTCGTCAACTTTTTACAAAAAAAAGACGTATATTTCTGTATTATATTGATGATCGTGGTGGATGACGCCCTCGCACTATCAATTGTGGGCCATTGAGTTGCTGATACTATGAGATGAGGTCCACTCAGCGGCTTTTGAAAAAGGAAATGATCAGAGCATGCTGCACAGGACATGTCGTGACAACCTACTTGTACTTTGGTCGAATGCTACTTTTCGCCATTTTAAGGTTTGCAATGTTGAAACTGTTGATCAAAGCCCAATGAGGGTGAGTGGGGAAAGTAATTACCTCAAGGTTATCCTCCTCTGTGAACTGAGAAAAACATCAGTGCTCCAAAATCATTGGTGTTGTTGAATGAAATTTCGTTGATTCAATTGTAACATTGTTGGTGTCAATAATCGGATTTATTAGTAAAGACACTATTGACTTTAATGACATGATAAAATTGAAAGTTTTTTTTCATTCAAAAGATATATTGTTAGCCGAGAACAATGTATTATTGAAACTATCTAAAAAATTATCGCGAACAAATTATATAGTTTTGAATGCATTTTCTGCAACGAACAAAAAAAGCGTTTTAATTCATAACATGAATATTGTTGATTCGAGTACACATGAAAAAATGAATTTCGCTCGTTTGATTCAGATACAATTTCTATTGAGTAAATATGTTATTTAATTTTTTTCACCATATCCGATATGAATTATTCGTTAAAATATTAATATTTTATTTTGATTGAAAAATATTAAGCAAATGTCTGAATTGGTTAAGAAGTTATGCGAAAATAAAATTTGTTTCTTGCACATTTGGTTGAAAAAAATTTAACCAAATCATGGCCGAGCGCCACCGACATTATAGGCGTGTGGAAATCCGTAGTTCTCGGAGTAACCGCTAGAAGCCGTACGCGCGCTCGTTTCTCGTAAGCGTAGCGCGAACCGAAAATCTACTTAAGGAGTTACCCCCACTTGCGATTTTGAAAAAATCGATTTTTGTTTTATTGCATTTTTTTTGAAGTATAAGTATCTGAGAATATGTCCTGAAAATTTCAAGCCGATCCGAACAAAATTGACTGAGATATGAGCGTTGAAAGAGAAGAATCCGTTGTGTAAACGACCGGAAATTGAAACTTTAAACGCGTTTTTCTCGAAATAGCATTTCTGAAGTCGGTGACCAAGATTACTCGAACACTAATGAACCGATCTTCTTGAAATTTTGCAGGCTTATTTAATACATAAAAATGTAGTCTTTAATCGTTCGATTTTTTTTTTCGAAAAAAATGGACGTTTTATAGCCAAAAAAGGCCGTTTTTTTCGTTAAAATCGAACCATTAACTTTGACTGTCCGCCATTTTGTGAAAAATGAATATTTTTTAAAATCCTTCGATTCAAGACTAGTTTATACTTATATTTGACTAAATCCATTCGCATTTTTTTCTTCAGATAATCCACTTCGCCGCAATGTTGGTCACCGCAAACCGTGTATATAAAAACATTATTTCATTGACGGCCATTTGCCACTAAAAAATGTAATATTTTGCAATACAAAAATTACTGAAAGTTCTTCAAGATGTGTTCTTTAAGATGGTATATTGATCGATTAAGAAAGTTGTGGTTTTCTTTAAAAAAATTCATGAAAAAGGCCTTTTTTGCGCTACAAGTGGGGGTAACGCCTTAAACGCCGGAGAAACTCTAAAGAGTATCGCTTCTTAGCTTGTGGCTCAGATCAAAGTATAGTATCTGTTCTTATCAGTTGAATATCTGATATTCTCTCCATGGATATTCCATTAGATACCTGATATTCTCTCCACTGCTATCGTGGATGATCATTCAATGCTCACTTTTTATTTAAGATTTAAAACAAATTGAAAAACTCACCCCCATGGCATATTCGTTTAGATGCAGTAAAGAAATAATTAATTCTATTAATTATATTTTTGTACGGCATAAAAAATATTGTAGCCACCGCTTAGTTATTTCATCCATACATCTACGTATTGTATAGAGAATGATTTCAATAGAATATAATTTTATTTGAAGGATAATGTAGATATTCAGAGAACAGAAGAGCTTTTTCAAATAAAACAATATGTTATTTTAATCAATCACATTTTCCAATATTTTATAGTATTGTAACAATCTCATATATCGGTGGCACTCCGCAGCAGCACATTTATTTGGATCAACCAATACTTTTTTTTGTATTCAATTAGTTTTTTTTCTCAGTGTGCGATCACCTGCCAGGCATTAAAAAAGAAAACAATCAGACGCGACAATAACTATTATCACGGAGAAACTATTGTCATTACTTTGCTGCTTAGGTAACTAGAATAGGGTTGTCCATCATATGAAAAAAAAAAAATCCGTGTAGTTGCTAGCGAAAACGTATTTCTTCCGCAAAGCTGAGGAATCGAGATTATACAAATTTTTCACTCCTCAACCCGAGATCGCGAAGCGGAAGGAGAGGTGCAGAATGCCGTCTGCCCTCTGTGGCTTTACGTCTCTGACACGACGATGCCGAAGAGGGACAACAAAAAGAAACGAAGTGGGGGGCCGAAAGAGAACGAGAAAAGGAGGGAAAAGAATGAACAACATGTTTGCGTCTTCCATTGAGAAGGGAACGTCAGGCAAGAATATGTAGCTCTCTTTTCAGGAAGTTCCTATTCATTCGCGAGAAAGAGAGCCCTGCAATTTTAATAACCACATCCTACGTAAATTGTTCGGTAAAATGGCGGATATGCGTGGCTTGGCGTGCACCATCGGCAGTAACAGCGGCCATCATCTCACCAATTCAATGAGCACTCGGTACGTAGCAGCTCTCCCCACTACCTGGTTGCTCATGCTGGATAGACAATTTGCATGTCGCAATATCGTTAGCCGCAGTACTCGCGACCTTTTTATCGCAGTACTCGCCATCTTTTATCGCAGTCTTTCGATCCACGTAAGCGTAAACAGGAGCTCAACGTTTGTGTAATGAGTTTTTCTTTGCTTAGAACCTACGTGAACTCCATGTATGCGTCTTAGGGTGACATGTCACGAGTCGTAAAAAGCAGCTGCATTGTGGCAAGGTATCAGTTATTATTGGCATTGGCATTATTGATCAACAGCATGTTCAATCACCAAACCGATGCTAATACGTTATAAAGTTGCTGCTGCTTTTTGATGTCCATCAAATTCTAGCCTCGGAGTAATATTTTGCAAGCAGTGATAAAGGAAGAACTTCACCAATTTACCGGTGTGGATAGCGTGAGTCCGATAGCATGTTGAGTTACAAAACGGATGTTAGTAAGGTACTAACGACAAGTTGGTACCACTTTTTGCTACCCGTCGCATGCTCGCCAGGTTTCACTAGCGACAGTCCAATATCATATTATATCACCGAACCAATGCTAGGTGATAAGTTACGGGGTGCTTTTTGGTGCCGGTGAAATCTAGTCTAAGTATGATAAGTCGTAGGTGGCAAAAAGAAGCTGCATTTTAGTAAGGTAGGGGAGACCCAGGAGGGTTGAAACAATTTTCAGATATCACCCCATATCTCGCAATCGAAACGAGAGATTCAGGCGAATTTGACGTTGTTTTGCAGCCTTTTTAATCGACTAATCGATTTTCGACTAGAAATGACTCCAGGAATTATGTAACCTGTAAAAGAACCATTTAAGTACAATAAGTCGTTTTGTTTCAACTCTCCTCATATCGAGGTGAGTTCAAACGGCTATCGAGGTGAGTTGGAAACGCCTGGGAATTGGTACAAAATATGGATATAAAAGATGTCAAAACACATTGTTATCGAAAAACTTTATTACAAATTTTTAAACTTAACCTCGACATTAATCTAAGTCTCACTTTTGTATTTAGTCTGACAAATTTTTATAAGTTCTAACTGAAACGAATATAAGCTCACGAATCTCACGGAATTTAATAGTAAAATATAGCAAACAAAAAAACTGATTGAAGGAAAAACTTTATGGCAAGAAAGCAAATTAATCTCTATTCTGACAAACAATTGTGACATACATATGAAAGTTCTCCACCAGTGCAGGCTTAGTGCGACCATGCTTTGCACTCGAGGCATTGCACCCACTTTTCATTTAGCCTGCTGTTTGAATACGATTCCATAAAACACACGCAAAAATACTTTTCCTCGTCGTCACTTTCCACGTTCTCTTTGTGCGTGATCTTTCGTCCCGTGGAGTAACTTCTTCAGCGGCGAGCTCATATATTTCTCGGCTCGCCATGCCTCTATCCGTTTTCCTAATATATTTATTCGACATCTGAAATAAAACAAGTGCAAGCCTTGCAAACGACACCACAAAATATAAGCGTATGAGAACATTACTGCAACCGAGGTAGTTGAAACACCTTGTTTCAACCCTCCTAGGTGTCAAAAATGTGATGCCACTTGATTCGGCACTGACTATTGATAAAGAGTATTGCAAAACAACCAATTCAATATGACAAATCGAATGCTAAGTTAGTAAGCTTCCAATGAATGCATATCACATACCATCAAATATATAAACAAGGTAACTAAAGCTTAGTGAAAAATACGACAAATACTTACCTTTGCCAATTTTTTTTGTGGCTGGTGTCGACGTGATGCAACTGAACTCGCAAGAGCACCGGAGCGAACTGACAAGTGGCACACGTCGTAGCAATGAAAGAATTGTATTTTTGCCAGCTCGCTAACAATCACATCTACCGAGACATTGACACTGTTTCAACTTACCTCTGTGTCAACCCTTCTAGGTCTCCCCTACCAATCGGTACTGGTATTACTCCAATAGCATGTTGAATCGTCAAACCGATGCTAGTAGGCCACCAATTCGTTACTGCTTTTTGCTGTCCATCGAATGCTAGTCTTATCGTTAGATGTCACAAGCAGTACAAATCGGGAGCACTTTACCGGCTTACCCAGTGTTATTAGCCTTAGTCCTACAGCATGTTGAATTACCAAACTGAATCTAGTAAGTTACTAAGCCTGTACTGCTTTCGACTGTTCATCTGATGCTTGCCTCAGTAGCTTACCGGATTTCACTAGTGGTAGCCTAATACCACGATGAACTACCAAACCATTGCTGCCTAGAAAATGCTCGCATTGTGATGACGTGTCTCGGGTGGCAACAAGGTTTTTTTTTCTACATTGCCAGTACTTACCAGCGTTACTCCAACAGCGAGTTGAATCGCTAAATCGATACTGGTAAGCTACTAAGCTGCAAGTGCTTTTTACTGCCTACTCAATGCCAACACGTGACATATCGCTTGCATAAGAAAGTAGCAGCATTTTAGTAGCCTACCAGGTTACCGATGCTAGTGGACCACCAAGGCGTTACTGCTGTTTGCTATCCATGAAATGTTATTAACCTTAGTCCTACAGCACGTTGAATTACCAAACTGATTCTAGTAAGTTACTAACCTGCTACTGCTTTCGACTGTTCATCTAATGCTTGCCTTAGCAACTTACCAGATTTCACCAGTGGTAGCCTAATACCATGATGAACTACCAAACCACTGCCAGTGACTTAATAAGTGACGGCTGCCTTTTGCTAGAAAATGCTCGCATTGTGGTGACGTGTCTCGGGTGGCAGGTTTTTTCCAAATTGCCAGTCCTCACCAGCGTCCCTCCAGCAGCGAGTTGAATTTCTAAATCAATACTGGTAAGCTACTAAGCTGCAACTACTTTTTGCTATCAAATGCCAACATGTGACACATAGTTTGCATAAAACGCAGCATTTTAGTAGCCTGCCAGATTTCGTGTGCCTTAGTATTGTGGAGCGCGGCATTGTCAGTCATGTGGGAATGGTTGATTACCATCCTCTCGTTCTTATTACTATAACATTCAGCGTATAAGATCCTCTTCTCGCTCTGTCGAATGAGACATGGGTAATCACTTACCGGTATGTTGGCATCGGCTTGTGGTTGGTACGGTGTCCGATTGAGCAGATTTTGCAGGTCCTTTCATCTCACCATTGGAAGAGTTTTCGAATTAAGCTACCGTTGGTAAGGCAGAGCTCTTCCGTTTTCTTGCCTTTTCCACTGTATTACTGGCACAATGAGAGCGAACATATAAGTGGCGGAGAGGGTGAGAGTGGGTTAGACTCGGGAGGGACAGGAGTAGGGGCTGGAGTTGTTGCTTCTGGTGAGTACTATTCGTGTATAAAGTGCGGCATACCTTCGTGCTATTCGGCAACATGAGCGCGTTTTCTCTCTCTCTCTCTCTCCCCTCTCTCTCCTCGCTCACTTCCACGCTGTTCGTGGTTCTCTTTTGCTCGCGCTCTCGAGAGCTTGGAGCGGCGCTCTTTGATCTGCCGCGGACCACGCCCCCTTTTTTCATTTTTTCACTCCTTAAAAGGCAGATGGACAAAGTGTATTGTAAAGTGGGCAGCGCGCGAGAGAGGTCTACGCTGTAGGTGAAGCGCTGCCGAGCCGTGTCCAATTACAATTATTAAGGACTCCGCGGGGTTGTTGCGCGGCGGGATGTACCGCGGATCTCATATATATATATATACATATATAGGTACATATATAGCTGCATCTTTGTATAGATATAGATATGAACAGATAGCCCCCCCCCGCTCTTTTATATTTATACATACGTTTACTGCTCGCGGCGGCCCTTCGTCCGAAGGGGTTGTGTAGGAAGACCGAGCGAAGGACTGGAAGGTGCCACATAGATAAGAGAAAAGGAAGGAGACTTATCAACGAATAGGACAATTAGTCTGAACTAATTGTCTAATCGCATTCTCGACGCTCGATTACGACCGCAACGACGATCAAATGGCCCACGATTGTACCGTTTCTTCATCTCTCATATGACGATCCATCGAATTAAACCTTTCCCATCACCCCCTCCCCTTCACGAAAAAACCTTTGTCCTTGCGACGTACACACGTACTTTTCTCCAGGTCTCAGACATTGCGTGTCCGAAACACCAAAACACGTTCGTTCGTCTTGATCTTTTCGCTTTTGAAAGTCAAGTCCCTCATCACCGCGGGGGCTCTTGCCTTTTGGCCCCTGCCCCCATTCATGGCCACTTCATTGTTTGGCCTCGCGGCTTGATGAAAATTGCCATTAATTGAGGCATTTTGATGGCAAGTTGCCATTCATTGTATCATCGGGACAAGTGTACGTCTCCTTTATACGTCTCGTCCATCAATCACTGTTTCATTATAGGCGAAAAAAAAGAAGAAACGCACATCTATCCGGTAATCGCCATTAAAATCGTGGGAAATTGGTTGACCTTAAGGGGGGTAGGGAGGTTAATTCGCTGTAAAAAAAAAATATTAACGATAATTTTTTTCGACGATACAGTTCATATATATTTATTTATGTAATTAGTATATAATAAAAGGACATTTGAAGAATATTCTGTAAAATTTTCATTAAGACCTCAGGGGACTCTAGAGGCCGACAAAATAGGCTTTTTGGGGATTAT
Organism: Ophion obscuratus; assembly: GCA_964007375.1. Classification (NCBI taxonomy): domain Eukaryota; kingdom Metazoa; phylum Arthropoda; class Insecta; order Hymenoptera; family Ichneumonidae; genus Ophion; species Ophion obscuratus. The sequence goes on from OZ023312.1 coordinate 75,160,532, forward strand.
TTTTTCAGAAAAACTACAAAATAAATCGAGATTACAAAAAAGGGTGTTTGTCATATATATCAGTGACTGTATAGAATAATTTTTTTGAAGCGATTAATTTCAAAATGGCGGCTATGCAGCGTTTTTGCAATGACGTGTCCGTTTTTCCAGGGTCCACGGCCGGACAAACAGCTCCTGTAATTTTTTTAATTATAATGAACCAATGAATTTTTTTCCGATATATATAATAACTGCTATAGAAGTACGTAGGATTTTTTTCGATGTTTTGATTTTTGGCCAAATGGCGCACTTTTAAAGTGGGGAGTGAAAAATTTGCCTAAAAAATCGTCAGATAATTGTTAATAACAAATTAACTGCGCAATATAAAAAAAAATCCTACGTACTTCCATAGGCAATGTATTTTTCAAGATATATTCAACATTTCAAGTGAATCGGTTGACAATTGTCTGAGTTATGTTTCCGGCCAATTTAAAAAATGCAGTTTTGAGATCAACACGTTCGAAGTTTTGAGTCGTGAGCTGCGGACCAGGCGGCCTCGTACTAAAATTCGAAAACCGAGTACTTAGAGATTTTTCCCGGCCATAATTTTTTGGGACATCATTTTTGAGGTCCCAGGGGACCATTACAAAAATCGATTTTTCCAAAATTCTAGAGTGGCCTAACCCCTTAAGGTAACGCTGTCGGATCTTTTTAAATTGATTTTTTAATTTTTGATTGCACTTAGAATCCAAAATGCCGATTTTTCATTTAAAAAATCGAAAATATCGATTTCGTTATTGTTAAATAAATTAGAAAAATTTGTTTTACAATAAAATTTCGTTATTGTAAAATAAATTAGAATTATATAAAAATTGAAAAACTCGACAGCGTTACCTCGTAATTTATCTGTAAAATCGTGTGTATAATTTCAAGGATTTCAAAAGGATCGGTGCAGTGGATTTTGTGCTAGAAAGTTCACCAACTTTGAAAATGCTAATTGTGAGAAAAACGCGTGTAAAAGTTTTAAAGATTTCTACACTAGAAAATCAAGAATTAAACATCAATAAACGAATGTTTTTTTCCTATACTTACACAGAATTATCGATGCCAGAGGCATAAAGCATTCATATGACAAAAAACGCCAAAAATTACCTTCCCCCACTCCCTCCAACTGATGAGCAAGAAAAAGACGGGAGAGGTGGGGGGGGGGGGGGCGGCGTTTAAAAGAGGTGATAAATGAAACGACGGGATTGACGGGATTTCTCCTTACACTGTGTATACTCGGTGTTTGAAATAAAACCAAAGATGGACACACGAAAGATGACAAACGTATAGTTAGCGAGAGGATGAGCGGCCAAGATTAGCTAACGAATTTGAGGACGGAATCAGTGCTGTTCTTGCTCTCGTTCCCGCCGTCATTCAAGGAATGTTTGCTCTCGAGGAGCATCGAATCTCGTTCCTCGGTAATTGGCCAAGCAACGGAGCGCCGCCGGAAGGGTGGCCGGGGCTCTTCCGTCCGGTGATTAATCGGCATGGTCCACTCTCTCTCTCTCTCTCTCTCTCTCTCTCTCTCTCTCTCTCTCTCTCTCTCTCTCTCTCTCTCTCGCAACCCCCTCCCACGGCCATTCCTCGTACCTTCTTAATGCTTTTCTTCGTGAACTTAATTCTCGACGGACCAACCCGTCGTTCACGTCAGACGCGGCTGTCCATCACACCTTTGCTTCGTTTCATGCCTAACCCAATTTCTCTAATGCGCGCGCATGTTTCTGGGAACCGATCACTTAAATCGTCCATTTCGCGGCTGTTTTTCCGGACATGTCACGAACCGATTTATTTCTCGAATAGCAGCGATACTGTCACATTGAAGGAAGGTCGTGACGAACGATCTGCGGTTAGTTGCCACCAAACCAAAACCCAAGTCAAGTTAGCCAGAATGATCTGCGCTGAGTCGCAATTGTCTATGGCAGCGGTTTTCAAACTTTTTTGGCGACGGAACCCATCTGACACACTAAATATTTTACGGAGCCCTAAAATAATCAAAACCTAATTTTACGTTGATTTTTTTCATGAAAATCGGGGGATAGTACGATATCCGGGGCGCCAATTTTGGACCGTTGATTCGTGATATTTGAAACAAAGAATGAGAATTTCGACAATAAAGAATTTGCCGTTTTGGCTTCCTTAAGGAATTATGAGCGCTTTTAGCGGTAATTGGAAATACGCTAACATTCAACGATTGTTGTTGGCTCATGGGTACAATATCTTTATTTTATCGCATATAATGGAAATTGACCGGCCGAGCTTTAAATAGTATTCCTTTGTTTGGGTTTGTTTCGTGGAGTCATATGAATACCACTAAACGTAGTATTTATATGCTTTTCAACATAAATTCCGAGACTATAATGCTTCATTCATTCATATTTTCTGTTTATTTATAATAATAAGAATTGTTCCATATAATTACGACACCACATTACTAAACGATATACAGTAGCGCGCAAAAGTTTCGGGCCACCCTGTTTTTCGTGGATATTGCATAGAAATACAATGGTACGGGAAATACAAATGAGTGATGACACTTATAATTGGCATAGAGATGCTTGATATTAAAAAAAAAATGTGGTAGAAACAGTAATATCACTTTTCAACAATTAATTATCCAACATTTTTTTATTTAATGACTGTTCAAAAGTATTGGGCCATATACTATTGCGTATGAAAACAAATAACAAAACATGGTTTAGTTTTCTCTCTAGAGTAAATACTTCGTTGCCATGCTCTTAGCAGCGATTACAGCAGCACATCGTCGGGGTATAGACGCAATTAATTGCGAGATGCGATCTTGTGGCATCTTTTCCCACTCATATTGCAAATGATCCCATAATTCCGTCTTGTTGGAGTGATTCTTCGTTCCAACGGGAACCTTGAGCTCTTGCCACAAATGTTCAATCGGATTTAAATCCGGTGACTGCGAGGGCCAGTCGAGAAGGCGCACTTTTCGGCTTTTAAGGAAATTCTTCACAAGACGCGAAGCATGTTTGGGATCATTGTCGTGTTGAAATATTCACCCATTCGGCATATTTTTCTTTGCAAATGGGAGCATACGGTCTTGCAATATATTTCGATACATTATAGCGTCCACATTGCCTTGGATTTCTATTATCGGACCAATACCGTTATCAGAAAATGCTCCCCAAACTTTAACATTTCCGCCACCGTGTTTTACAGTTGGAATTTGATATCGTACATCGTATCTGGTACCTGCTGGACGTCTTACGTACTTGCGACCATCACTTCCGAACAATTGAAATTTGGATACGTCGGAAAAAAGAACTTTCCGCCACTTCGATACTGTCCAATGTTGATATTTTTTTGGCAAAATTCAATCTAGCCTTCTTATTCTTTGTGCTAATGAGTGGTTTCTTCACACCGACGAGCCCAATCAATCCCACAGCCTTCAGACGTCGGGATACCGTACTCCGACTGATATCAGCAAGATTTTCACTGCGTAATTCGCGCGAAATTATTGCTGCAGTTTTTCGCGGATCTATGATGCACATTTATCTAATGATTTTGTCCACGCGTTTTGAAGTTTTTCGTGGTCGACCGCTTCGACTTTTACCACACAACGAATTTGTTGATTTATATTTCGACACCACATGCAGTCAGAGGTTCGTGGCGCGAGTGTGCAGTCGAAGAGTTAAAAATATTCTTGTTTCGCTCTGAAAACGAGACTTTATTTATTTTATTATAAAGTGGTGCAGCAACAACTTGTCTGTCAAATTTTAATAAAAGCATTTATATAGCGTGATTTTGCTCGTTTATAACAAAGTTACAAGTAAACAATACATTACACACATACAAACACACATTTTAAGGAAATTTCACTAACTTTTTTCACTTCACCGAAAAAAAAGCGCTTGTTATCGTCTTTGGCCAGACAAATTGATTTAAGGGGTTAGGCCACAGTAACGGGTATGAAATCATGTGTGAATTTAACAATTTTTTTCGTATGAAAAAGTGATTCACTCATAAAATTAATTACACAACTATTTAGTATGAATATCAAGCTATTAGAAAAAAAATATATATATATATATTTTTCGATGTACAAAATGGCCGGCTATTAATATTTTCTTTTGTTATCTTTTTTTAGGCGCTCCGCGGCGTGACATTTAGCATACACAATTTTTTACCTAGAACAAAAAACAAAAATTTTCGTCAATCTACATTAGAATACCTAAAGAAGTACGTACGGAATTTAAAAAATATTGTTTTATTCCAAAGTTGTAGGTATTTGAACTTAAGAAATGGAATTTCAGTGAAAAATTTCGTTATAACTGCTCATAAACTGCTCATAAAATGAAAAGTTTTCGATTAATCAGAAATTCCGTACGTACTTATCTGCGAAACGCAATTAGGAACATAACTTTTAAATATGGAGTAAATCTAGTGAAAGTTTTTGACGTTATTTATCACGCCAATCGGAAAAAAGCTGTTTCGAGAAGTTTCGAGTAGCCGTCCATTTCATACATCGAAAAAAAATTCTAACAGCTTGATATTCATACTAAATAGATGTGTAAATAATTGCATGAGTGAATCACTTTTTCATACGAAAAAAATGGTTAAATTCGCTCATGATTTTATACCCGTTATTGTAGTCTAACCCCTTAATGCAAACAAATTGAATGCGATTGAGACGCGATTTTTATTTTTATAATTGACCACTATATTATAACAACAATCACAGAGCCTTTGACGGAGCCGACGAAAATATGAAAGCTACAGGTCACTACTCATGTAGAGATTAACCGTTGGGCCCGGGACGGGCCTTCACAGTTAGCCTTTCTAGAATATTGGGCCTCGAGTATTTACCAACGAGGTGCCTTTGTACAAATGATAAGAACGGCCCGATATCGCCCAACAGAGCCAACAATTATCGGGCCAATGATTTAATTCGTTGTAGCGCCAATGTTGGTGATTGCACTTGGCCCTATGTGAGCCCTCTTAAAGGGCCTATGTAGAAATTGGCTACTGGCTCTATGATGGGCCTTCACAGTTGGTCTATCTAGAATATTGGGCCGTGAGTTTGTTTGCGTGCGTGATATATATTCAACCTATATCGGGCCAAGATTGGCCCGAGATTGGTCCTTATGGATACACATTTCATGGAATAACCTTGAAGTAAATTGTGATTTGCGTATATGACAGGTTTCAAAATTGGTATATTTTACTTACTTATGTTGGTTATTCACAAATGCCAATAATAGGCCAAGACTTGATTACAAAAACTGAACTACAACATATAGACGATTAATATATGACGTGCCAGTTATTTGCCTATTCTGGCACAATATACAGATAATGAATAACCCAAGGCTTAAATAAAATAAAAGCAGGTATGGTCTGACCCACTTAGCCAATAAAGGGCTTAGATTAATTAAATGTAATTTCCAGAATTTTAGCATTGCCAGTTTTAAAATTGGCAAATTTCGATGGACTATCACGGCTGTTTATTGATTTTAACAGATGGGCCCGGATAGGTTTTAGTAATAGGCTGATATTGTGCCATTTCTCAATTTATAACGGAACAATAATGGGCCATTGTAATTGGCAGTTATTCAGCATCACCACTTTAAAAATTAGTAAATATTGTTGATCTATCATGACTGTTTAATGAATTTAAAAGATGGGCAGTGATAGCTTTTAACTATGGGCCGATATTGTGTCGGCTTTCAATTTAGAACGAGACAATAATGAGCCAATGTAAGAGACAGTATTTTAGGATTGCCAGCTTTAGGATTGGCAAATTAAGTTTAACTATCACTCCTGTTTATTGGTTTTGAAAGACGGGTCAGGATAATCTTTAGTAATGGGTCGATATTGTGCCGGTTCTCAATTTATAACGAGGCAATTATGGGCCAATGTAATTCCTTGTATTTTAGCATTACCAGTTTTTAAATTGGCAAATATAGTTCAACCATCACGGCTATTTATTGGTTTTAAACGATGGGCCGATATTCTGCCGGTTTTCAATTCAAAATGGAACAATATTGGGCCAATGGAAGTGTCAGTATTTTAGTATCCCGAGTTTATACATTGGCAAATTGAGTTTAACTATCACGGCTGTTTATTAGTTTTTAAAGATGGGCCTGGACAGGCTGTAGGCATGGGTCGATATTGTGGCAGTTTTCAATTTAGAGGGGAACAGTAATGGGCCAATATTATTTATCTTTTGTTGGCTTATACGATGGTCCCAATATTGGCCGGATCGTAACATTGGGCAACTCATGGCAACCTCTACATGGGTAGTGTTCCGCACGGAGCCAATATCGGAAGCCGAAGATCTATTCGTAACCAAAGTTTTGATTCTAAAAGAGCAGATCTGAGAATCAGCAAGGCCTTATTCTCTCTCTCTCTCTCTCTCTCTCTCTCTCTCTCTCTCTCTCTCTCTCTCTCTCTCTCTCTCTCTCTCTCTCTCTCTCTCTCTCTCTCTCTCTCTCTCTCACCCGCCGTTTTATGAATGTCCTACGGCCAAGAATCATCCGCTTTGGCATGATAATAAAAACGATCGCGACGAACGAAAACGTTCACGGGTAAGAACCTATTATATGCACACGGTAGGATTTAAGCGTTGCGGACAATCGAGCAATTATTTTGTCAACTCGACGGAACAATCCACCTCATATAAATGGTACATTTATGCCATTCACAGCTTTGCACGTGTATATACATACACTTGCATACGTGTATATGGAACTTCCCCTCGGGGAATCTTGGCCAGAGCATACACGCGAAGCGAAAAGGGCTCCCTCCCCGCTACGTTGTCCGACGAATCACTCTTTCTTTCTCCCTGTCTCTTTCTTTCTCTCTTGCTTTCTATCTCTTGTCTCAGAATTGCGAAACTCTAGGGGTCCCAAAGAATCGGCGAATATACCGTCACCACGAGAGTCCATTGTGCGGTGTGAGGCTTCACGATGCTAAGAGACGGAAAGAGACAGAAAATATCGCTCGTCCTGTCTCTCGAAGACACCTCTCTCCTATGAGCCCAAGAGCCCTCGCTCACGTTTCAAACTGTCTCGCTGCACTTTTGACATTTATGACGCGACATGATTTACGATTTATTTATGCCGCGAACTCCTCTTTGCAATCATAATACCGTCCACACCAAAGACCAAGAGAACCGTGAGCAGGAGAGAGGGCTTCTGGGCTGCTGCTTCTCTTACGAATAAACGATCACCATTTCGCGAGACCCTTAAAACTCCCTTTTTACAGTACACGCGACATCGAGTTCTTCTTTGTTGCGCCGTTGAGGATGGTATATTCGAGATTTGTTCTTGCAATCTCGACTGTCTTAAGGGGAGGGTAGGGGTTTCAGGGTGAAAAAGACACTTTTTTGCGATTTTTTTCATCTATATGGATAGAGTAAATTTATTGAAACCTTTAGTACATTGTTAAGTGTCATTTCAAGAACATTCCGTGAAATTTGTACGCGAAAATATCCACAAACACGCCGGTGACAAAGCTTTCCCAAGAACGTCTTTGGAAAAACACGATTTGCGGTGTTCAATGTATCTCAGCTAGAAATTATCTGAAATCAAGTACCATTAAAATTTAGTCAAAGTATCATCAAATCCTCCCTCCAACGGTCTTTGATTTTTTTTATTTCTAAATTTTTGGTGGTCATGTAAAGTAAAAAGTGCTGTTTTTCACGAAAAATTCCGCCATTTTGGAGGTGGAAAAACCCCTCAATTTATAAAAAAAATCTCAAACTAACCGTTGGAGGGAGGTATTTTATATGTAGAAAGTGTGTACCAAGTTTCAAATGAATCGCTCATGTAGTGTTCAAATGGCAGTGAACAAGGACTTTGAAAAAGTGGTTTCGAGAAAAACGCGTTTGAAGTTTAGAGAAGTCGGAGCTACAGTGTTAGAGGAGCGGGACTAAATAGTCAATAACTTCGAGAGTTTTGCTCTGATTGATTTGAAATTTTGGGATTATATTTTTGAAATGTTTAACTACAAGAAAAGACAAAAAAATCGATTTTTCAAAAGTGCAAACGCCTACCCTCCCCTTAATAAATAAACTGTTAAAATTAGCGAAGGTGATAGTCGATGTTATGGACAATTCAGGATCTAAAGTTAGTTGCCTTCGACATTGTAATCTTTCCACGAAAACGGCTCCGACATTCTAAGGCCTTATAAACGCGATTTCGCCGATTTTCGAAGGTACTTTTCTAGACGCGGTTAAAAAAATGACGCATGTATTGACAACATTTTTTTCACAGATCATTTATGCACATTGTTAAGTATATCTAAAAAAAAATCAGAAATATTCTGAAAATAGTCTGAAAAAAATGAAGATATTTATAATTGCATAATCAATGTATCTTTAGTGTGACCAAACAATATTGTTTTACAAACAAATTATTATAATAAAAATTCAAATCTTAAAATTGTTTTACTCAATTTTCTGTCAGTATTTTATTTTTTATATTTTTTGTGTCATTGAAACTTTTGTTTCTTTGGTTCACACGATAGATGATGATGCCAAGAATATGTTGTAAAAATTTCAAAGCGATCTGAACCTTCGTTCAAGAATTAGGACTTTCACAAGGTTCAAAAAAGTGAATCGTGAAAAAACGGCTTTGAAGTTGGCGGTCGGGCGCGCCGCGCAATATCTATTATAAATGCAATTTTACCTCATATAATATCTTTTCAGAATTTTTCAATTCTGTAAAGTTCAAAATATTCCTAACCGTCGGGGCTAATGGAATTTTTTTGAAATGAAATTTTTTGAAATTTTTCGCGTATATAAGGCCTTAACATGTGTGAAAAAGAACGGTGTAAAAATAACACGGATATATGCGTTCAAAAAACACACTCACGTGTGGTTTTCTCTTACACACGTTGAAACGTGTAAAATGTATCTACAGCCATTTATACACCCAGTGTGTAAAAATATCACGTTTATTTTCGCAGTACTGTATATACGTGGGATGCGTCGGAATAATAAATTTAATAACAAAAGCTGTTTATCCTCACAATTTATGCATCTATTGACCTAAACTCAATAGTACTTATATATTAGTCTGTTGTATGTATAAGAGGTGTCACGGTTTTTCTTGTCTTCGCATAGGCCAGGTTCTCATACAGCTTCACGATGACGGCCGCGTTTCGCTTGTCGATGATGGCCTCGAAACAAAAATACGTCGCTAAAGATTCAATGTAGCTATCGAGGTTTTGGAACAAGAAGACTAGAGCTAAGGAGTACGAACGCCTACGGCGATCAAGATCCAAAAACGTCCATGGAAATCCCGCTGAGAACGGTGGCGCTGCTCTCCTACCGAACCGAATTGAAGTCAGCAACAAACCAGTGCCGTACAATATGCAGAAAGCACCCTTTGCTTCTTCATATGCAGCGATAATTTGATCACATTAATTGTAGAACCAGTGCCGTACGATATGCAAAAAGCACGTTTTGCTTCTTCATATGGAACGGTAATTTGATCAAATTAATTGTGACCCCAGTTCGCGAAGGAAATTTCTATATATTAGATAGGTAGAATTCTTATATAAATAATATAGATTGTTTTGGAGAATAATAACGAAATGCGGAAATGCAGTCAATACGTTTATTTTTCGTTGCGGAAGCAGTAACAAACAAAATGTATTTATAGACCGAAGAAAATTCATAAGAATTTTGAATCCAGACAAAACTTTTACAAATGATCGCACGTCATGATACGCTATACAGATAAAGAATAATAATGACACAGAGAAATCAAGTCAATGTTTTTTTTTCGTTGCGGAAGCAGTAACAAACAAAATTCATTTACAGACATGAAAAAATTTATAAGAATTTGGAATCTAGACAAAACTTCTACAAATTATCACACATTATGATACGCTGAACAGACAAAGAATAATAACGAAATACAGAAATGAAGTCAATATGTTTTTTTTCGTTGCGGTAAAACTTTTGTCTGGATTCAAAATTCTTATGAATTTTCTCGCGTCTACAAATAAATTCTGTTACTGCTTCCGCAACGGAAAAAAACATTGACTTAATTTTTGTATTTCGTTATTATTCTTTATCTGCACAGCGTATTATAATGTGTGAATATGATGTGTGTACATTTGTGAAACTTTTGTCTGGATTCAAAATGTTCATGAATCTTCTTATGTCTATAACTAAATTTTGTTTGTTACTGCTACCGCAATGAAAAAAAAACCATTGACCTCGTTTGTGTATTTCATTCTTATTCTTTATTTGTACAGCTTATCATGATGTGTGATCAGTTGTAAAAGTTTTGTCTGGATTAAAAATTCTTATGAATTTTCTTCGGTCTATAAATAAATTTTGTTTGTTACTGCTTTCGCAATGAAAAAAAAACATATTGACTAAATTTCCGCATTTCGTTATTAATCTCCAAAACAATCTATATTATCTATATACGAATTCTATCCATCTAATATATAGAAATTTCCTCACCAACTGGTTTCACAATTAATGCGATCAAATTACCGTTCCATATGAAGAAGCAAAGGGTGCTTTTTGCATATCGTACGGCACTGTTTTTACAATCAATTTGATCAAATTATCGCTGCATATGAAGTAGCAAAGGGTGCTTTCTGCATATTGTACGGCACTGGTTCGTTGCTGACTTCAATTCAGTTCGGTAGGAGAGCAGCGCCACCCTTCTCATCTGGATTTCCATGGACGTTTCTTCAACACTGCGTTCGTACTCCTTACCTCTAGTCTTCTTGTTTTGGAAAATAGATTCCAATTTCGGGTTCTTCCACGTGACAAACTCAAAAATGATCTATAAATGAAACAAAAAGTTAAGACCAAATGTGGTCTTCAATTAACCGGTTAATCATTCGATGTCAAATCAAGCAGCGTTTCACGTGATGCCGTACCCAAGGTGATTTTTAAAACATATGATCGATAACTCGCAATTAACACACTTAAACTGTGTTGCTTTTTCCCGTGTTATTTTTGCTCGTGTGTTGCTATCAACGTATGTTCTTCAGTCCAATGTGTGTGAATATGTGTCTTGTATGTTGATAAGTGGGTAGAATCAATATGGCGACGCGTGTCCAGTCGTTATGTTGTGTTGTGTTCTACATTGAATACACGTCAAACACGCCTAGTTTTTGCAGTGTAAGGAAAATGGATAGCCAACTGAGGCAGCCATATAAAACTGTATCAACCCAGTTGGATGCTCATGAATTGACCGCAGCCATCAGCAAAAACGCGGTAAAAGAGTTCAGACTGCTGTCACATCGTTGGCGATGCTCCATCCGGCGAAAACTGTCGTTCCGACAAGCTACCACAAGCACTATCTCAATTTCGCGAAGCGTTGTTATCGATATCGCGGTTTATGGTGGTATCAACGTTCACGTACGACTGGCCTAGTCCACAAGCCGCAGGTGTAAAGATTGGGCGTAGTAATAAAGAAAAGGTAACCTGCCAACAGAAAGTGTACGGTTGACGAACATCAGGATGAGAGATTCGCCGGGTCGTGAACGCGTCAATGTGTGTGACCGTGAGTGGTGCTTACATGCTATTGCCGCACAGCCAGTCGTCAGTCAGAAACATAGGACTCTCTTTGTTATGCATCTTGCCCCCCCCCCCCTGCTCCACCCTGCATCTCACTCCCTGTCTCATGGGGCCCAACAACGATAAAATGAGCTACATTTTTACGATTATTGCCTCGGCGAGCTGTCACTACCGTTTGAGCTTCTCGAGATAATATGGACGACCACGTATCTCAAAACGCTTAACTCTCCCTGACCAGACACTCCGTTTATACCGTACTTTCTGCTACAACACTGCAGATTCTTAAACAATTTAATCTTTGACGCCTCCGTTCCCACTTTTATCTTTGTACAATTTCAGCTCGTACTTAGCCGTATGTGTGTATTATATTGGAATGGCACATACGAGAACACTTGGGCACCAATGCTGCTTCTATGATGATCTGCATGTTTTAAATCGTAGGTAGCTTTATGTAGCATGCGTTAATCAGGTTTACAACGACATGTATCAAAGTCTTACTTCAATAATCATACGAATGTCGTACGATTGTTTAAGGTCGAAATAAATCGGAAAATCAAATACCTTGTGCCGGATTATGCAGTACAATTAAGGGGTTAGGCCACTCTAGAGGCCGGAAAAATAGGCTTTTTCAGAAAAACTACAAAATAAATTGAGATTATAAAAAAGGGTGTTTATCATACATACCAGTGACTGTATACAATAATTTTGTTTGAAGCGATTGGTTTCAAAATGGCTGCTGTACAGCGTTATTGCGATGACGTCTCCGTTTTTCCAGCGTCCACGGCCGGACAAACAGCTCCTGTAACTTTTTATTACAATGGGCCAATGCATTTTTTCGATATATTGATTTTTGGCCAAATGGCGCACTTCTAAAGTGTTAAGTGAAAAATTTGTCTAAAAATCGTCAGATAATTGTTAATAACAAATGAACTATGCAATATAAAAAAAAATCCTACGTAATCCCATAGACAATGCATTTTTCAAGATATATTCAACATTTCAAGTGAATCGGTTGAAAATTGTCTGACTTATGTTTTCGGCCAACTTAAAAAAATCAGTTTTGAGATAAACGCTGCACAGCCGCCATTTTGAAATTAATCGCTTAAAAAAATTATTGTATACACTCACTGATATGTATAATAAACACCCTTTTTGTAATCTCGATTTATTTCGTAGTTTTTCTGAAAAAAAAATCCCCAAAAAGCCAATTTTTTCGGCCTCTAGAGTGGCCTAAGGCCTTAAGTGAAATAAAGTTTAAATGAAGTTTAATGAAGCTTTGAGTTGCGAAGCTTTGAATTGAGTGAAATGAAGTTCAATGAAGCTATGAGTTTAACATTTAGGGCCTCCATTCCCACTTTTATCTTTATACAATTTCAACCTGTAAGCCGTACGTGTATATTTTATTAATATATTGGAATGGTACACATGAGACACTCAGGCACCTGAGCTACTTCCATGATGATCAACATTTAAAAAATGACAGGTAGTTTCGTGTACCATGCATTAATCTGATTTTCAACGACATGTATCAAGTTTTACTTTCACAATCGTGCGAATGTTATACGATGGGTTAATATCGCAATCAATCGGAATAATCAAATACCTTGTACCGTAATATGCAGTACAATTGAGTGGAAGGTGTTGAGTGTTCTAAAGCCTTTTTCCACTCTACTGATGAAATTAATGGGGGGGACGAAGTTCCCGTCGCAAATACCCAATTTCAGACCCGGCGATTACTTTTAAGTTTCGCTGCAAGCGTCCGTTAAATTTTTAGCTCTTATGTCCATTCTCTCAATTAACCGAAAGCTGTGTTTTGAAGTGTCAAATTGTTGGATATCTTCATTAAAGCGGCAACCACTTTAGGAGACCGAAAATGATATGTTTTTTGGATTTTTTATTGTGAAAAAAAACGGAAATTTTCGCCACTCTGACAATAATTTATTCATATTTGCATACATCTCTGGTAATTTTTTCAAGTTATTTCATGCATCAATTAAGTTGTAATCCGCTGTGTCCTTTGGCGTGTCCTCATCGTCGTTGTCGATTTGCGGGAATTGTGCACCTTGCGATTCGCATCTGAAACAGTGCAACAAATTTTTATACATTCTTGAGATGTTTTTTAAGAACATGAACCTACATTTTGAAAAAAAAATCGAGAATTCAATGTTGGAACGTGTTTGAAAAAAATGAACGACTTTTGGCATTTCCCCCCCGGCATGTTGCAATAATAAATATGTTTTAAACAATCTAATCTTTCCAACTTTAGGTTTATGTTTTAATAAATTATATTATGTAAACGTGTTCCAAATTTGATGATGATCCATCAATTAGTTTTTGAGTTATGATTCCCGCTAATTGAAAAAATGTCGTTTCGAGAAAAACGCGATTGAAAGTTTTAGTATATGTAAATCTGTGTGCTACCTGTTCTCATTAAATCGTCTGTCACTTGGTCACTTTTCAATACTTTAACTTGAATTTTTTTTCACATATTCTCGAATATGTACACGCTGAGAAAAAGCAAAATAAAATTGAATAATGTTTTGACCCGTCACAGTGGTTGGGAGTCGAGCGGAGAGTCTTTATTATTTACATACATACCGTTAGGAGGCATCCAAATATCGTTTTGAAATTTTCAGGGTGTATTCTTAAGGGGCCAGTCCACTTTGGAGCCACGAAAAAGGCTATTTTCGCGATTTTTTTGAGGATTTTATAAAAGATATGAATATAAAAGTTGTTGGGCTTGTAAATAAAATCTTGAAGTACATTTAAAAAAAAATTAATTCATTTTTATTCACTTTCGTTCACGCCATTAAGGCGGACAATTAACCACTTTAGATGCTTAAAAAAATTCATTTAAAAAAAACGAATTTCAATTTTTTTTTTATTTCACAAAACGTTAGCAAAATATCTTAAAGACCAGTCCACTTTGAAAGTTTAAGATAATCGAAAGCAAGAAAGACTCGATGAAATCGACAATGATGAGCAATCAGAAGGGATTTTGTACGGTGCAGGAATTGCCGATTGAGTTTAGGTAAGAGTTTTTTATAGTATAAACTTCAAACGCGTTTTTCTTGAAACAACGTTTTCAAAATCTAGCTCCATCGTGTCTCTAAAACTAATAAACCGATTCATTTGAAATTTGAACCACGCATTGTAAACATGATTCGCGACAAGATGACCCTCGATGATTAAAAAATTTTAACATTCACAATTTTTTTGCGAAAAACTGCGGAAAAACGTGTTTTTTTTACTTCTTTCGTTTTTCATCTGCCATTTTTTTTTTTTTTTTTATGAAACTTTATATCCGAGGGTCATCTTATAGCTGGTGTCAAACTGAATCTAATGGACTTTGATTTTTTTGTTTCAGACAAGCCGTTGCCAAGTTGTGATGGAGGTACCTAGCCCACCTATTTTTGAGGCGTTACATTAAAATATAGTTTTTGTACTTAAAAGTGAATAAAAATGAATTAATTTTTTTTTTTTAATGCATTTCCAGATTTTATTCAAAAGCCCATCAATGTTTATATTCATATCTTTTATAAAATCCACAAAAAAAATCGCGAAAATAGCCTTTTTCGTGGCTCCAAAGTGGACTGGCCCTTAAGAATACACCCTGAAAATTTCAAAACGATGTTTGGATTCCTCCTAACGGTATGTATATAAATGATAAAGACTCTCCGCTCGACTCCCAACCACTGTGACGGGTCAAAACATTCAATTTTATTTTGCTTTTTCTCAGAGTGTACATATTCGAGAATATGTGAAAAAAATTTCAAGTTAAAGTATTAAAAAGTGACCAAGTGACAGACGATTTAACGAGAACAGGTAGCGCACCGATTTACATATACTAAAACGTTCAATCGCGTTTTTTCTCGGAACGACATTTTTTCAATTAGCGGGAATCATAACTCAAAAACTGATTGATGGATCATCATCAAATTTGGAACACGTTTACATAATATAATTTATTAAAACATGAACCTAAAGTTGGAAAGATTAGATTGTTTAAAACATATTTATTATTGCAACATGCCGGGGGGGAAATGCCGAAAATCGTTCTTTTTTTTTCAAACACGTTCCAACATTGAATTCTCGATTTTTTTTTTCAAAATGTAGGTTCATTTTCTTAAAAAACATCTCAAGAATGTATAAAAATTTGTTGGACTATTTCAGATGCGAATCGCAAGCTGCACAATTCCCGCAAATCGACAACGACGATGAGGACACGCCAAGGGACACAGGGGATTACAACTTAATTGATGCATGAAATAACATGAAAAAATTACCAGAGATGTATGCAAATATGAATAAATTATTGTCAGAGTTGCGGAAATTTCCGTTTTTTTTTCACAATAAAAAAAATAAAAATAAAACATCTCATTTTCGGTTTCCTAAAGTGGTTGCCGCTTTAATGAAGATATCCAACAATTTGACAGTTCGATAACCCAGCTTTCGGTTAATTGAGGGAATGGGCATAAAAGCTAAAAATTGAACGGACGCTTGCAGCGAAACTTAAAAGTAATCGCCGGAGCTGGAATTGGGTATTTGCGACGGGAACTTCGTTCCCCCCATTAATTTCACGTAAGAACAAGATACTAGGAGAATCGTCGGAAATAAGAGGTTGGTAGGTTGACAGATGCCTTTCAGGTAAACGGCAAGAACACAACGCAGGAAGTGGAGTCCGTACGACGTGAGAACGATCGTAAACTTATGTCGTAGGGGAATAAAATGAAGCGTTATACATTTCGTGTTATCTCATGTCTCGTTCCGAATTGCATCCCACTCTGCCTCGTCCATTCGTATTATTTAGGTCGTGCCTCATAAAGAAAATCGTTTGAAAAATTACTTAATGCCTTTGCGGATGTTCGTGCACGAAGGAGAGACAACGTTTTTTTTTTAAACCCTCAACTCATCGTTTCCTCCTCGCGGATCTTGCGTGCAGTCGATGACTGTTGTGCGCTGGGACGTAATACGTGCCACGTTAAGTACGTGATGATGAGTTGCGCACAAACCGTCAGCGAGCGGCGCAGCCGCATATAAAAGCGTTACGACGCTCCCGGTGGTTAAGTACTTCGAGGCGCACAAGTATTCGAAATACCCGTTGGTTGTGAAGTTTCACAATGTACATTGAATAAATAACAGCTGCTGAAAATATTGCTGTACCAACGAGACCTTTACCGTGCTTCTTCACGTACACGGATGAATGAAAGATTGCTTGAAAAAATGCTGCATCGAGGATCGGTTAGAAAAATACGATTCAATGAATGGCTTGTGAACTTGATCCAACGTGTCCCTGAGACGAGAATTATGGTTGCCTTCGAACTAGGTTGCCAGCTTTTGCTGGCAACCTAGTTCAAGGTTCAAGAAGAGTTCCAAAGGTTCAAGAAGACATCCAAGTGTACGATAGGGGAGATGCTCCATATATCGGATAGTTTCTTAGGGGGCTATACCAGTGCGAACGCTGAAAATTTAGGGTGCTGTTCAGGATTTTTTTTTTCAAGAAATGTACTCAATTAAATGTTTCGGAAAATTACAAATATATTTGGCTATATTTGACCTACATTACATAATTTTTTCATAGAAAAATATGGAGATCCAAGCGACTTATGCGTTGCCTTCGGAGGCGTCAAAAAAAGTTCCTCCACTGCTGACATGATTCCGGCCGGTTGAGTAGCTGAAACCGAAAAAGGAAAAAATGTCGTTAAACTGGAAGGTGTGTGTGTGTGTGTGTGTGTGCGCGTGTGTGTGTGTGTGTGTGTGTGCGCGTGCGTGCGTGCGTGCGTGCGTGCGTGCGTGCGTGCGTGTGTGAGTGTGTGTGTGTGTGTGTGTGTGTGTGTGTGTGTGTGTGTGTGTGTGTGTGTGTGTGTGTGTGTGTGTGTGTGTGTGTGTGTGTGTGTGTGTGTGTGTGTGTGTGTGTGTGTGTGTGTGTGTGTGTAGTCGTCGCTGTGGGCACAAAAAAACTGTTCGATACTGGCAGCTGGGAATCCAAGATTAGCCACAAATCTAGACACAAATATGATGAAAAAAGATCGTTGAAAAGATTTACCTACTTGGATTGGATGTTTCGGTCATCAATGGGAAGAAATTGCGACGACGTTGATTATGATGATGTTTGGGTTTGGGTCGTGTGCCTATTGACTTAGTGGGAAAATTTGGAACTTGTGACGATGATAAAATTGACGTGACAATAGGAAAAATCGACTTGTGATAATGTTGGAAGCTCGGGATGCTTTTTGGACTCGCTTAGTCTTTTTTCGGTTCACCTAAACACAATAAGGGAATTAGGCCGTTGTGGTGATCTCGGGAGGCCATGATGATATGTGGCCTAGTTTGGGTCGCGTGCCTATGAAGGAGCTATACCACTGTGAACGCTGAAAATTTGGGTGATTTTCGGGATTCTTTTCAAGAAATGTACTCAATTAAATGTTTCGGAAAATTACAAACATATTTGGCTATATTTGACCTATATTACGTAATTTTTTCATAGAAAAATATTGACATCCAAGCGACTCATGCGTTGCCTTCGGAGGCGCCAAAAAAAAGTTCCTCCACTGCTGACATGATTCCGGCCGATTGAGTAGCTAAAACCGAAAAATTCCGTCAAACTGGAAGGTATTTCCTGTACAATGACGTAGGATTTTCGAAAAATATCAAAACCTAACAAAATTGCGTACTTATGAAAAAAGTCTGTTTTCTTGCCTATTAAATGGTCGTTTTTTCAATGCCAAATCGTCAATTTTCATCCAATCAAAAATAACCTACGTCATAGTAGAGTAAATATATTCAAGAGTACTCAGTTCAAATTTCAAGTCAATCGGATAATTGCTCTTTGAGTTACAATGTCAGCAAATTTGAAAAATCTTATTTCGAAAAAAACGCGTTTTAAAATTTAACTATCGATTTTTGCAAGATAAACTGTTAGAGATACGGCCTTGAATTTTTTACAGGATGTACTTGAAAGTATGAACTTTCGAAAAAGGCAAAAAAAATCGATTTTTTGAAAGTGTCACACTGGTATAGCCCCTTGATATTGGATAGTGGACAACTCGAGTTTTCCTATAGCGATATCGGATTTTAAAAATTGTATACAATAATAACTAGTCGTAAGATGTCACCAATGCAAAACTTTTGATTGCCTAGCAACAAAAATAGCACAATAATGCAACGATGTTACTTTCCGCCGGCGTGAGAAAATATTTTTGTGCTAAGGCGGCATATACATTTACAACGATTAAAAAATCTATTTTTTTTTCTTCAAGCGATAGAACTGTATATGTAGAATATTTTCCCAAAGTTTTAAAGCGAAATTCGAAAAACTTCAAACGTTACAGTCCGTCAACGCTGTGTCTCACCGCTCGAATTCGGAGCGGGCGTGAACTTCAAATGCGTTTTTCTCAAAACTGCATTATCGAAATTGACATGCAGAATTACTCAAAAACCATTAAGCCGATTGCGTTGAAACGTGGTAGAAATATTGATATTATGGGTACTTTCTACTTGGCGAGAATTGTTTTTGAAAAATTGAAAAAAAACGACGTTTTTTAATCCACATTTTACGGAAATGTTGCGTGAAATGTTGATTTACATTTGTAAATGCGTGTCATTTCCTTAAATTTGCATTTTCTTCATTTTAATTACAGTCACATGGAAACTATACATGTTCTAACTGAAAAAATGTTTGAACTTTTTTGCAAATCAAAGTCTACAGGAAGCTGGACTGCACGCCGATTCGCAACTCCCGCGGCGACCTTTTGATAATGAATTAATGTGAAAAAAATTATTTTGTATACTTAAATATACTATTAAAGTATACCTAAGATTTGATACTTGTAGAATAGTTATTTCTTAGTTTAAAAAATCCTTCAATATTGCTTATTTGTTTCCTGTCTAAATGTATATCCCGTCTTAAAAAGTGTTGTTATCATTGACGTAAGTCCAAATGGTTTATGTTTTTATTATTCTCGATGAACTGATTTACTTTACGCAATAAACATATAATGTTCGCAAAAATAGCAATAAGTACAAAAATTTTACTGTTTATATTCGGCCATGTCAAATCTTAATATTGGTTACTTAATCGAGCCTAATATTTTTTAAGTTTGCATAAAAATGTTCCAGCTTGGCAAAAAATTAACTTATAAACACTAATTCTGATTATAGTTACAAAGTTAAAACAATAATTGTGTTTTATTTCATATAAAAATAGTCCCCTAAAAGGAGACACAAAAAATATAGTTTGGGCCCTTATATCGGATATCCGATTATAGATAACCTTTTTGAAAGCCATGATTTTTGGCATGTTTTTGCAAAAAATCATATGAATTATAATGTTTAAATCTAATGTGTAAAATAATTAGGGGAACTCGGGGCAAGACGAATACGCGGGGTAAGAAATCATAAGCCTAGCTACTAAAAAGTGTGTAAGAGCACAGTGATCCCATTGGAGTTTGGAGAGATGGCGGAGAAGTGAATGAGTATGAAAGTTTTCAACTGAGGCGGAAGCACGCGTCTTTCCTCGCATACGGGGTAAGATGAGAAAAATAAAAGTTCAATTAAAAATATATATTGTATAGTAACAATCGGAAAGACTGATTTTTTACGTCTAAAATTAAAAGATTAATGAACATTGATTAATTTAAATAATAATTAAAGTTGACTGAATTATATATGTATTGTTTTATTTCAACATGACCTTAGCGTTATCATCTTGCCCCTACTTCCCCTATCAGTATCTTGTTGTATATGGCATGAAGATCATAAAATCGTAAAATTTAAAGGTCTTAGCAATTGTTGATTTTTTTTCAATTTTAAATAAAAGTATCCGCTATATGGTGCCTCTCCCTTATGTGAAGGAGCATTGTGGCATTCCGCAAAGTTCTCCAACTAAAGACACGGTGTGTACGGCGTTCGTACACCTGTATTCACAATTGTATATACGGGTCTAATGGTACATGGGGCCACACCGCGAGAAGCGTTTAAGCCAAATTGAAATGATCTATTCCAGTACCCTCGTGTTAGAAGATAATAGAAAACGCGAGTTCTTTTACCGTGCTCAGACACCTGCAGCTGCCATGTCCTATAAATATGGTGAGAGAGGGAGAGGGAAAGAAAGCGTCCGATTCTCCCTCGGCGTTGCTTATGTGTAGACGCCATTTTGCAGCATTGCCACGGGAGACTTTCCTTTGTTCTTACCGCACAGATCGATCCGGTACTGGGTATACGCAAAATATACGTAATAATGCCTCCTAATCGGACATTGATGACTTTGTGTAACTCACACAATGTAAAAATACCTGCTCCTCCATGCGATAAGACATATCATCATTTTGCGGTGAGATCCGAAGTGGTATCGTCTCCGACACTCTAGCCGGGTGTGACTTCAGTTAGCCGGTCGTCACACCAAATTGATTTTGTTTCTCGATATGCGACGAATGGGAATGATCAGGTAGTCAATTGACATTCCGTATGGTTCTAACGCATCGCAGCTGTCGAAGATTCGCCGGTGTGATTTTTATCCCCGGAAACCTGACTTTCGGACCGCGTTGGGGTGCTCGCCTCATTTGGCAGATGAATTCCAATGCTTTCAAGGAATAACGACACGAAGCTGGCGCCCTATAATGGCGTGTTACTTCCGGTCCCCGTTCACTAGAGTTTTTCAACCACACCGTGTCCGACAAAAACGCTCGAAAAAAAAAATATGGCTTCCCCAAACTACCTTCTACCCTTCGTTCAACGAATACCCGTCCATATGCTGCGAAAGCATCTCTCCGCAACGTTATTCCCCGACGGATGCCGCGGTGGTAAGGATTGATCGCCATCGTATAAAATAGACTAAGAACTTAACGAACGAGCCCAGTATTTCAGGAATCAACCATTAACGCCACCCGTTGACTTCCAATTCGAAAAGTACTTTAATAAGCCCAGACAGCAACTGTTCACCTCATAGACAATGATGATAAGCTAGATCATCAATTATCTCGAGCGTGTAAGGATATTCCGCGATAAATTGTTTGTCCACTTTAAAAGCATTTAGCAATTGCACCGGGGAAATCTCGCGAGCATGTATAACCCCGTGAAAAATGATATCGCAACTCGCCTGTAAACGTTCCCCTATCGCGTACAGTATATTATTATTGCGTGGCAAAAATCTCTATTCCATCACACACGCGTTATTAAATACTTTTTATCTTGATGCATTTATAAAATGCGCCAACTAGTCTCAGCTCGAACGGCATGTATATTTTTGTAATGAATGTACACCCAAGTGCCTACACAATTATCGTATGAAGACGATGAGCGAGAGGAAGAAGAGAATGAAAGAATGAAGAGGCGAGCGAAAGGGAAGAGGCTAAAAATTCACCGACATGTGCAATTACGCCAGTCATTTACAACTTGGGGCTCTCGAGAGTCTCGTTACCGCGCTTGCGTGGCGTTCGAACGTTCGCTATAGAATGTCTGATGTCGATGTCTGGGGTAGATAAGCCCCGACATTGCTGACATAGCGGTGACTATAAGTACGAATGCAAAACAAGAAAGTAAATGTTCCACACATTCACACACACACACACACACACACACACACACACACACACACACACACACACACACACACACACACACACACACACACACACACACACACACACACACACACACCCATCATCACACACACACACCAACCGTCACATATAGCCACCATCACACACACACACCCACAATCACACACACCCACCATCACACATACCCACCATCACACACGTCCACCATCACACAGACCCAGCATCACACACACCCACCATCACACATACCCACCATCACACACACCCACCATCACACACACCCACCATCACACACACCCACCATCACACAAACACCCACCATCACACACACCCACCATCACACACACCCACCATCACACATGTCCACCTACACCCACCTACACAAAAAACGAAGTGTTCATGATGTGGAGGACGAAGGGGCGTTGAGAAAGGTTAGATGCGGGAGAGAAAGGGTGAGAGAGGGGGCAAGGAAGTTGTCGGAACGTCAGAGGGAAAGGGTTACGGACTTTCGGAACGAGGTGCACCAACAGACCACGACGTGTAACTTTGTTGCTCGTCCACGTTATTGTAACGATAGGGGCAAAGTAGGCTGAGTAGAGACAACACGACTGCTCACTTCACTGCGTAGAATCGCATACATGTACATGCGCATTTATAATGACATCTGAATCGTAGAGTTACTTTGTACGCGACCTGACGACGATGATACGTCGCTCATACGAAGGAGCTACACTTGGCTGCGTCTTCTAAGCACTCGCTAAGTACGTATTTGGAGACGGTCATTTTCGCCGACTAATATCTATCCTCCATTCTACCATCTTCTGCATTTTCGTTTCCGGTTCGAAACAGCGTACGGCCAGGTCTTGATATGGCGTATGGTCGCGAAAACCATACAAATTGTCAATCGATTTTGCGCTGGGAAATCATTCATCTCAAGAGCACGTGATGGGGGACGTAGGAGAGACATAAAGTGATTTGAGACGCGGCTGGAGTAAGACGCGAGTGGTTCGACGCCGGATGTGATCGGACCGCAGCAAAGTGTGTATCAAGGCGTTTCGTTAAAATCGACTTTGCCAGTCCCGGCTGACATGTGGCCGGACGTTGTACCTACACGTTACCTCTCACTCACCGTATGGATGGAGGCTAGAAGGTGGTCATCAACAGCTTTGTCCCCGAGTACTTATTGTCCTTCGGTACCACGGGCACTCTCCAACTTGTCCTTTTGTGACTTTCCAGCATTGATCGGTTTATTATGGATTAAACCGTGGGAATGAATCTTCCATGATCCGACGGTTCATCACGTGATACAAGGGTGCGTCTTTTTTCGCCGACTATACATGGAGACATTTTTAAAAAGACAAATATTTCGCTCCCTTCAGCCGTGGTGAAGATAGAAAAGGAATGAAGATTTTCGAATCGCGTTCCAGCACAGGCAATTACGGTGTAACGAACGATCAATTTTCCTTTTTGCATCCTGAACTGTAAGAGAACAATGTAGCCGGCAATTTCATATATTACTATTGATGCCTGCGTTGCGATGTGTCACAGCTTTGCTTGCTGATCATTTTTGCCCAGGTGCATTGGGTCGTTGGTATTAGAAGTATTGATGGAGAACAACCAATTATTGATAGTTGAAAGATTCATATGTCCGATCGTGATACACATGTGCGTATGTTACATCCAGGCTTCGTTACTTTTTAATAACACGTTGCTTCGTTTCCGCAACCAAAATGGCGTATCGACCGCTTCCGCTCCGTTTCGTCGAGGAACGTCTTGGCAAGCTCTCTTTTGCTTCTTCTTCATATTCCTCATTCTCCTCTTTTTCGCCTGCAGTAACAAGGAAAAGAAAAAAAAATTCGGATGAGCGAGACGGCAAAAGCGAACGGGGCACCTGTCGTCTCTAAATCTCACTACTTAAGCCCGCCCGCGTCACGGTCTCTGGGCTACACAGTGTAAAACAGTGGACCTCTCTGTCTTCTGTGTATCGCGTTTAATTGACTACTAGCGTGCTGAGTTTACATACTCTCTTGCTCCATCCTCCTCCTTCACCTCTCTCTTTCTCTCGCTCTCTCTTTCTTGCTATTTATACACTATCTGTTTCTTAACCGGGAGTCATTAGTCCATTACTTGCATTAAGCAGACGCATACGCGCGCACGAGCGAGTTTTCAACCTCAACGAAACCTAAAGACTTTGATCTGATGCCACGTGTTTGTTGGGGACGTCTGAATAAACGGGAGCGTTGAGCGAACGATCTTTATTGAGGTGCTGATGTGATGTATACATTTATCCAAGATGGTATATTGCTATAGATTCGATGAAAGCTCTTGCAGAACCATTGACGTCGAGTGTGAAGAAATGTGAAGCATTCCATTTTCTCGGCTGCTAGGAGAATTACACCGTACTGTGAGTCGGTTATGGTGGTCAATGCGAGAACTACATGTGTCAACAACAAGGCCAATCGCTAATGAGCATCGACCAAAAGGCTCTACTTATAGTAACTGATAAATGAACAATCATCTGAAACAGGTGTCATGCCACCGGTTTTCTAGTCATGAGGAATCAGTGGGGTTGATTTCTTCAAGTGAGAACATGAATGCTAGTTCTTCAAATCGACCGGGTCAGTGCCAAACTTAATTTACCGCGAGTTTCTAACGAGACTAATTTAACGAGCATGGGCGCTTACGAGCATCACTCGATGAATTTTATGAGCCATTTAGGCCCGGAGGAATAGGACATCGAAACGCTTCCAACTGGTCTCTGTAGTTTGCTGTGATCCGTCGGTTTGAATGGCATCATTGATTTTCGGAGTGGGACAATTTATCTTCAATTGAATACTGTGGGGTTTCGAGCATTTGTCGTTGACAAATAACCTTGTGGACAATTAACGCAAGTGACTCGTTCAAGGTTGAAGAACAGGCCAATGAAACCGGACTTGTCCACACTACCTCAATTTTTTTTGAGCCAAAAACTGCTTTGTAGAGGCAGTTTTCACAAATTTTGAAGTGTTTAGAGTCTGATTTGATTCAAAATATTTCGCGAGCTAATAAACGTGTAGGAAAACAAAAAATTGACATAGTGTGGACAAGTCCGGTTTTGTTCGCATGCTCCTCATTTGTGTTCACTGGAGTTCTGTGCCGTACAACGACGGACCAAAACTCATACAGGAGAAACTAATTGTAGCAGTGATCAGCGAAACGAAGTGATGTTCTTTTCGAATTCTGATGTTATATCTATCAATTATCAAATGTAAAACCTCGCGCACTCGATAATACTACGGTACCATCATACTAGTACATTTGCGGGAGAACAAAAACACGAATGCGAGTCGGCTAATGTTGTTTTAATTAAGTAGGCGGTTAGTGGAAAGAAATCGTAGCTGCGAAACTCACTTGTACATTCTCTTATTCACTCTTACTCTTTCTCCCTCTCTCTCTTCGTCTCCTTTTATTTCTAGAGGTGGCACGACATATGCCCCTCGTATGTTCAGACGCGATGGACGATTTCGCGTAACTAATCGCCGTCCCCCCGGCAGCTCATCTCGTTTTTTTTGTTGTTTCTTTTCGTAGACCCGGACAAACGGACAGAGCAAGGCGACGAGTTGTGCTTTGCTCTTATGTGCGCTCACGTTTTCCCCGTTCACAGGGAACTTGTTCCTCATCCCCGGTCCCCCCCCCCCCCCCCCCCACGAGGCCGGATACTTTGCCGGGAGTATCCAGGAGTTCCAGAAAATTGCAACGTTCCTCGGAACCGTTCACGTCTTTTGCCCAACTGGACAGCATGTTCTGCATGCCGTCAGCGCTAGGCCGGAATCGCGACTCATTTGGCCACTTGATGTTCAAAAATGTTGACATCGTTTAATTACTTCCTGCACACGATCATCTGTGTTTCGCCATATTTATTCGCCGGATAATAAATACGTTTAGCACTATCGCGTATGACTATTTGTTACCATTACTTCTCAGATCGTGCGATGGATAGACGATTTTTCTTTCGTCTTTCAATCCTAGAACATCGTTTTGATGTTTCACGAATTTGCAGAGCCTGAGAAATCAGCGCAAGCGTCTTTAAGCCTCGACCATCTCAGCCGGCACTGACAATATTTATCGCTTGTCCATTAATCAAGGGCTTAATGTTCGACAATGTAAATAGACGGTGGGACCGGGAACGGGGACGGGAGGAGGAATCGTGCACTCAATTAAACATCGGTACACCTGGACTGCCGCTGAGAGTCCACGGTTGCGTAATTTCTGCGGGAATTGGCTAAGGAGTTTCGAGACAATTGCCGATATGTTACCAGTTGATCCAAATTTATAGATTTTTTAAAATTAGATTTAAAGTTAGTAGAATTTACAATTGAAGAAACACTTTTTGACACTGCCTACGCTCATCGCTGAATGGCAGTTTTAGGCACGAAATACTGTAAACATTTTTTTAAATATAATGAAAAACTGTCATATCACTCAGTACACGATGTCACTGATGGCGAAATTCTCAAATTGTCACTCAGTACATGATGTCATAGATGACGAAACTGTCAAATTGGGGCTTAGTAGATGATGTCACTGATGACAAAATTGTCACTTAGAACATTGTCACTGATGACGAAATTGTCATTCAGTACATTATGTCACTGATGACGAAATTGTCAAATTGTCACTCAGTACATTATGTCACGGATGACGAAATTGTCATGATGTATTGAGCGATTTTACAGTTTATAAAAACACTTTGAAAATGTTTTCACACTACTTCAGCGTAGGCATCGCCTTATGTTGAAAGGTGTTTCCTCAACTGTAAGTTTTACGGAAACGGTATATCGATCGATTTACAATTTTGAGCGTGCATTCAGTATACGCCAAAGAATTTACTATATAAATGCGAATCAAATGGTAACATATCGTCAATTATACCGAGACTCCTTAAGGGGGAGATACCTTTTAACGGGAAAACATTCCTGATTTTCATGATTTTTTTACAAGATATATTTATTCGCCATTATTGAGACTTAGGGTATGTCTTATTACTACTTTTTGCTGTTGGATGGTATTTTTTTTATTAATCTTTAAAAATGGCGTAGGCCATCACAGCACGGTCTTCTAAACGGGTTGCGGCGGATGTTGTCAAAAAGTGAGAAATGTTGGAAATCGATTAAATGGTACGCTTTAAAAGAATAAGATTGAATTTTCCGAAAAAATAGCTATATTTTGCAATGAAAAAAAAATATTTTTTTGTTTCAATTTTCAACAACACTTAGGGTCATGTTCCAGACGATAAGGTAACTGCCAAAAGTAGTTATTAAACACACGCTAAGTCTCAAAGATAGTAAATAAATCTTCCTTTCCGAAAAAAAATCAAGAAAAACAGCAATCTGTTTCGTCGCCTAAAGGTATTTCTCCTCTTGATAAGTACGAGAGAAATTATCCGTGGACTCGTCTTTCCGCAAGGTTGCCGATACGAGGATGCCTTTACCACAACCTTGGCTCGTACGACAAAAAAGGACGATAAGCGCGATCACGTTTGATTCTACGAAACTACAGGACAATCGACGGTGGGACAGAGCGGGAGCACTTACCGGTAAGCTAGAGTGCTCGTCTTTCAGCAATCGGAACGGTGATGATCTTCCGCATCAACTGCCGGTAATGTATCGGCATATCGGGAGGTACGTAACGCTCCGAGCTGAATTCCATTGCCGGTGTCTTATCTTCCGTTGGACTAACGCAATTCACAGTTTTCTGCATTACCGCACGAAGCACTGGTAGAACTCACTGGAACACTCGGAAACCTGCTTTACCAGGTAGACATCAGAATTCGCGAATACTCCTTTTGATGGAAGGACGAAATTCTTGCCGCTTTGGCCAACACCATAGCCGTTTGATTAACAAAATCTGCATTCGCTCATAAACAAGTGAACTTAGCCCAGTGTGGCGGATAATCGTATTTAGCGTCACTCAAGTCCCGACCAAGATGCCTACGTCAAAGGTATCCCAGATACCGTTGTCTCATTTCGACATCTAGGCCTTCGAAGAATCACGGATAAAGTTCGTAAAAAATCGTGGCTTCGCGGATCGCAGTGTCATTTGGGCGAACTCGTGCGCACGCGAACTCTTCGTTGGGTCCGGTCTCTTGCCTTATCGTTGGAATGTTAAAAGGCCACCTCTTCGTCAACTCAAATTTATACGAATTAAAATGCCGCGCAGGGCTGTGGAGCTGAGTCTCTTAAGATAAGACGCCTTGTTGCAAACCGGACCGTGGAAGCAAAACCGCTGTGGCTCTCGGGGTCTTACCTGATCGCCTCTCTCTCTCTCTCTCTCTCTCTCTCTCTCTCTCTCTCTCTCTCTCTTCTCTTTCCTTGCTCGTTCGCTTGCACACAAGACCGAATGCCCCTGCGGAGCAAGCTGCCCTCGTGGCGGACTTTGCTTTATGCGGACACTTTATGCCCCCGATTGCCAACGACACCGGAACCCTCTCAACCCAATACCGATCGCCGGGAGACCCCCTCACCAATCACAAAACAACAGGCAAAAGAACGTTTAATTTAGGGTTCCGCGAAGCAGAGCTAGTTTCTTGCTTGGCGATAGCAGCAGAAGCAACAGCATCAACGCCGGCAAACGGCACATCGACAGCAGCAGCGGCAACAGAAACCGAACAGAACCCTCGCACCTCCGTCGAAACGTTTAGCAATCCCGTTAGAAGCAGTCAGCGCAAGGGGCAAGTAGGCTGCATAGTATTTCATCCCGGCTCGCAAGACGAGGTGCACTCGTTGTACCCTCGCAAGTGGAAACCTAACGCAAACCCATTTTTTTTCTTCGTGGGTATATAGAAAGGTGGCGCAAAGTGGTTTTTTTTACTCCTTAACTCGGATGGGACAACGATGAGGAAGCAGGGTGTAAACTTTTCCCTAAGAATTAAGGCGCTATATACGCGATTTCGCCGATTTTCGAAGGTAGTATTCTAGACGCTGTTTAAAAAAAATGATGCATATATTGACAACATGTTTTTTACAGATCATTTATGCACATGGTTAAGTATGTGTAAAAAAAATCAGAAATATTAACAAATGGCGGAGACATAACATAATAAAGCAATGTATTTATTTTGCACGCGCGTTGAGGGCGGGGTAAAGTATTTAAATTTTTTTTCACTTTTGTTTAATTTTTTAAATGAATGCATAATATATCAAGAATATTGTGTTAAAATTTCAAGTCGATCGGAGTAAAATTGACGAAGTTATGAGTATTTGAGCGTCTATTGCTCCATGCCGTTCTCTTCTCTTCTGCGTTTTTCAAACCGTTTTTCTGAGACTTGTCATATTTGAAGTCCGTGTGCACGGTAACTCAAAATCTACTGGACAATCGCTTTGAAATTTTGCACAGTACTTCTTCACATAATTCACCAGGTATTGTCGAGAGCTTTTTTGTTTTTTTTTTAATAATTACTAACTTTTCAACAACAAATTAGCCGATTTTTTTAGCGAAAATCGGGTTTTTGGCTCCCGAGTGCTACGAAAAATCGAAAAATCGAAAGAAAAAAAATCCTCCCGTCATTACCTCGAGAAACATCTCCTTTAACAAATGCATTTTGATTTTTTTGTTTCAAATGATTCTGTTGCGAGTTATGGTGCACACCGCAAACCAACTTTTTTTCTAGACGCCTCCGGGGTTTAATTTTCACTCGCTCAATTTTGAATATTTTGCAATGCAAATTTAGGAGAATGTTATTCAAATGTTACTTTATTATATGTAAATTTTTCAATAAACAAACACTATTCGTTACGCCAAAAAAAATCTTTAAAACATGCCTTTTTTTCGCCGAATTAACTTTACCCCGCCGTTAATGGTGGAAGTTCTCGGCATCGATGTGGGCGTCTGAAAAAAATGAACATATTTATAAATGCATAATGAATGTATCTTCAGTGTGAACCAACAATGTTATAAAAAAAAATTATTATAGAGAAAATTCGAAACTTAAAATTTTTTTACTCAATTTTCTGTCGGTATTTTAGTTTTTATATTTGTTTGTGTCATTGAAACTTTTGTTTCTGTAGTTCATACGATAGGTGACGATACTGAGAATATGTTGTAAAAATTTCAAAGCGATCTGAACCTTCGTTTAAGAGTTAGAACTTTCACCGGGTTCAAAAAAGTGAATCGTGGAAAAACGGCTTTGAAGGGGCGGTCGGGTACGCCGCGCGGTATCCATTATAAATGCAATCTTACATCATTTAATAGCTTTACAGAATTTTTTAATTCTGTAAAGCCTAAAATATTCGTAACCGTTCAGGCTAATGGAATCAAATAAAATAAAAATGAATTTTTTTGAAATTTTTCGCGTAAATAAGGCTTAATTTTGATACAACGTGAATTATATGAATATGTGTGAATATGTGTCTTCTCAATGGAAAGTTCTCTTGTGCAACGATAATGAGAAACTTTGTATCCTGCCTGCTCCAATGGCGTTTCGATCATTATCTGCATGAGTAAAATGTAGTGAGTAAAATGTATTCAGGGTGTTCCGTTTCGAAGACAGCGTTGAGATAAATCGAAAAGACGAGATCGCGCAAAAAAGTGTTTCCTGGGAAAGCTTGATGGTCGAGGGTATCCGATGGTAATAGAAAAAATTTGTTTGGTCAACACGTTTAGGAAATACCGCGCTCACTTTCGATTTTTTAAATGGAAATACATGGTTTTCGTTGTTTGGACAAATAGCTGATGTCGAGACGAATCCAAGGAAAAAAGAAAAATTCTTCAGCTCAAAAATCAAGAAAGTTATGAAGGTATGAGGCTGTATTCTAGTGTGAACACCCATTCTCAACGTGATTTTTTGAGAATTAAATTTAGAAAAACGGTTAAATCTACAATGTGAGTATTTCACAGTTATATTTATACATCTCTGAGGTAACATCTTAATCCCTGAACCTGGGTCGTTTTCGTCCTGCCCAAAATCATTTTCTTCGCAGATTGCTTAATATTTGATGAAAAAAATTTAATAAGAAAAAAACCTATTTTCCCTCGAGAAGTACGGCATAAAGATTGACCATGAATTTTTTCAGATTTTTTTATTAACAATTGTTGGTTTGGTAGTGCGAAGACGAAAAACGACCCAAGTTCACTGGAATAAGGTGCCTCAAATACCTTCGCGGATTGAGGGTTAAATTCAAAGCTTTTTATTCGTCTTAAATTCGAAATTGTACATGATATTTGATGTTGCGCAGGTCACGTCACGAACATTTTTTATCATGAGGCGTTGTGATTGTAGTCGTCCTTGTCACCTGAAACAAAGGATTTAAAAAAATTATATTCTTTACGAATGTGGTTATTGTTCGGCCCTCCAATACAAACGGTTAAGCAAAATTTACGAAATGGCGGCGTTTGAAAAATAACACTCTGATTTTTACAATAAAATATTCACTTCGCGCTGCCCGGAAAAATAGTCATTATAAAGCCCAGTAAAAAAATACATGCCTGATTTGAAAAATGTTGATTTGAGAAAAACGCGTTTAAAGTTTCTCATGCAGTAATAGGGTGGATATGGATATTCACTGATTTCAGCAATTTATCTTTAGTCGGCTGAAGGCTTCAGACCTCCAATTATAAGAATATGATGAAAAAAAACAACTTTTTGACCAGACGCACTAGAGTACGGTTTCAATGTTTTTGGGAATATCTTTTGTTTTTGACTAGTTATGGCTGTTAAATGGCAGCTTAGGCTTTTTCTAAATAGCGCATGTACATGAACAAAACTAAACCCTTACACACACCCCTTGGGTAATGCTAATGCAGGCGAAAGGGTGTTGGTAAAACATTTTCGGTTCGAATAAAGGCTTAGTTTCGCTCATGTACATGCGCTGTTCAAAAAAACCCTAAACTTCCACTTGAAGGGCCAGTCCACTTTGAAAATTAAAAAAAAATCGAAAGCAAGCAAGGTTTGAAGATATCGACGATGACGAGCAATCAGAAGGGATTTTGTACGGTGCAGGAATTGCCAATTGAGTTTAGGTAAGAGTTTTTCGTTTTTCTCGAACAACGTTTTCAAAATCTAGCTCCATCGTGCGTCTAAAACTAATAAACCGATTCTCTTGAAATTTGAATCACATATTGTAAACATGATTCGTAACAATATGACCCGCGATTGTTTAAAAATTTTGATTTTTACTCTTTTTTGCAAAAAAACGCGTTTTTTAAAAACCTTTTTCGTTTTTCATCTGCCATTTTTTTTATGTTTTCATAAAAATTTATATCTGAGGGTCATTTTGTAGCTAGTGTCATACTGAATGTGATGGACTTTGATTTTTTTGTTTCAGACCAGCTGTTGCCGAGTTGTGATGGAGCTACCTCGCCCACCTATTTTCGAGGCGTAACGTTAAACTATAGTTTTTGTACTTAAAAATGAATAAAAATAAATACATTTTTTTTTAAATGTATTTCAAGACTTTATTTATCAAGCTCAACAACTTTTATATTCATATCTTCAATAAGATCCTCAAAAAAAAATCGCGAAAATAGCCTTTTTTCGTGGCTCCAAACTGACCCGTTATCAGCCACAACGGATCATATTGTTCGCCACAGAGCCGAATACGCCTTTCGAAATTCATCGCTGTCATGTATGACGCGAGGGATATTTACAAAAACTTCAAACCACCATAAATTTCTTGATTTTTGAGCAAGAGAACTTATCTTTTTCCATTGGATTCGTCTCAAAATCAGCTATTTTTCTATAAGAAAAAAACATGCCGTTCCATTTGAAAAATTCCACGTCACCGCGGCATGTCGTTCATGTGTTGACAAAACAAATATTTCGCATTACCATCGGATGTCCACCTCAAAATCATAAAACTTTCGTAGGAAACACTTTTTTTCCGGCTTTATCTTTTCGCTATATTCTAATGCATATTTAAAATGGCACTCGCTGTATACACGGTGCTAGAAAGCTCGATGCAAAGCCTTAAGGGGGTGATTGGTCACGTATCTAACCTATGTTACCTTAGTCCAAAGTCTAACGATTCCGAATTATCATGGTAAGAATGATTTTTTGAAAATTTCCCAAAATTAGGTACTAACTCGGTCATAATGTTCAAACAGACAATAATTCGTAATTAAAAGCTCATTTCCGTCTTACCTTGATATGTATTCTATCGACAAACACCAATACAATCTGTATCCACACAACTAATTAAATGGGACGTGTTGAATAATTAAAATGTTGTCAAAAAATAAAATCTTAAACATAAGAGGTAAGCGAGTTAGTACCTAATTTTGGAAAATTTGCCACAAATCATACCTACCATGTTGAATCAAAACCTTTACGCTTTGGACTAAGGTAACCTGGGATATATATGTTCCTAACGAGGTGACCTATCACCCCCTTAAGACTTTGCTCCTAACACCATGTGTATATATATATATATATATTTATTTATTTATTTATTTACACCCACACATACAAGCAAAAAGCGCCATTTGTCAATAAAGTTGATATCAAATCTCAGACTATCACCAAACTATACTATCACGCAGGGAATCGTCCGATTAGAATCATTCACGAGACTTTGCTCTGAACTGTTTAAAGAAAAACGATTACTTCAGTTTCATATTCGTGTTTCGCTCGTATAAATAATTATTCGAGTGATTCAAGCGGGCGGTACAACGTAGTTTATTACTGTGGCATATGAGAATGTTACAGTAATAATACAGTACAATACTATATATATATATATATATATATATATATATATATATATATATATATATATATATATATTGAGTGAATTATACGTTTGCGAGAGTCTCGAATAATACACGATTGCCTACATGTGCAAGGCTATACGGACAATAGAATAAAAAGTATAAAATAACCATTATATATCTACCTACCGCTCTTTCTCCGCGGTGCAGCCTTTCAAAACGAGACTCAAGACTTCAGTCCCTCTCTCTCCCTCGCTCGCTCTGCCGGTCTTTCTATCTCCTCGCCGACGCATTTCGATTTAAACGTTCCGTTGAAAGGGGCTGAATGCGATTTATCTTTGATTGCTGACTTGAGGGTTCAAAAGTCACGAGAGGGAAGGAAAGGGGGTTGGCAAGGTGGGTGGATGACTATCGATGCTGTACTGGCCTGTAAGATGTAATATGTATATATACGAAATCGAAACAATCGCGATTATGGATAATGACACGGCGTGCCTCGATGTCCCCGTTCGCAGAGAACACACACACACACACACACACACACACACACACACACACACACACACACACACAAACCAAAAACACACACGCACTCACGCCATATTATTGTGAATATTATTTTCTCCTACTCTTCAGAAAAGAAATAGATTGTACCGATCTTATGAAGAAATCGATTTATTGTGGTAGAACGATACTGAAAAATGACGCGAATTCAGTGAACTGCGATCATTCGTACGGAAAATAATTGTGAATAATGAAGCAGGCCTGGCTGAAACATGCACACGAATCCATTTGACTAATTACAAACACGCAGTACAGATTGCCGCTTACGAATGCAGCATTTTTTTTTATGACCATGTTAAACACTTCTCGCATCCCTCATATACAGCCAAGTGTGAGGGAGCACACACATGTGTACAATACGCTGTGTGTGCATCGTGGATCCTTTGCGTTCGGATACAATCCTATATTCCAAGATGGCCGCCAACCTACACACTGCCTGCATGGAGGCTGGCTCAGAAGAAAAAACGATGAGCGTAATAACGTAGTATCGCTAATGGCCGGGCAATTTCAGCGGATACGAATGCGCCACGCTTTCGTCCCTTCACCGGTATGTCGTCTTTTTTTTCTTGTTTCTTCGTATTTTTTTTTTGGTTTTTTTAGCTTTTTTGCACTCCTCCGAACTCTCCTTCTTTCCCATCTCTCCGCCCTTGCAGATTAGCTGCGTCTATACTAATTCGTCGTACGATACCAATCCGTAGGCCGCATCGCATCATGCCTAGACTGAGGCAGACCCATAGGAGAAGCGGCGAAATCACAAAATCTAAACGGTCCTAAATGGCCACAAGTGGCGCACGCCCGTCTTTGGGCATCCCCCTTTTTCCCCTCCCCCTCGCTTGCGGACTCTCTCGCTTCGCTGTTCCTATATGAGAAGCGATGTTTGCCGCGCTCCGATCATCATCGTCTCGACAGGATATTGTTTTTCGAGTTGAGGTCGCTCCGAGGACTAAAAATCGTCGTGGAACACGCATTTAAGATACCAATCATCGATAATCCCCGCAAGTTCGTCTCACCGCAAGTGAGTGAGGGAAGGAAAAATAGATTTGGGCCTTTTTGGAAGCGAGCGAGGTTCATCGGGTTGATTGTGGAAGGCTGTTGAAGGTCAAAGATAAAAGAGGGGCCAGCTCTTGGGGGACTCGTATTTCGCATTGGAGATTTCTGATTTCCAGCAGGCCGCTCCTGATTACGTGTGTTGTTCACGTAATAAGCTCTATTTTGTGCTATAAGCAGGACAGGTTCAACTGGGACGGTAGCAGCCTTCGACCTCAAAGTCTGAAAGATTAGGCCTCCGAGGCAGCAGCATCAAGGACTAGTCAAGAAGAGAATGTAGGAAAGAGAGACAATTTGAATGAAGACTAAAATCTACATGCCTTTATGATTGGACTGATGGAGCACAATAAATTGAGCTGTTTGTAATGGTGAAGCTAACAAGCTTCATCGCGTTGATTGTGTAAGGCTGTTGAAGGGTGGCGGAGGTCAAAGATAAAAGAGGGGCCAGTTCTTGGGGGACTCGTATTTCGCATTGGAGATTTCTGATTTCCAGCATGCCGCTCCTGATTACGTGCGTTGTTCACGTAATAAGTTCTAGTTTGTACTATAAGCAGGATTGTGAGTCATGCAGTGGTTCAAGTGGGCCGGTAGCAGCCTTCGACCCAAAGTCTGAAAGTTTGGGCCTCCCAGGCAGCAGCATCAAGGACTAGTCAAGAAGAGAATGCAGGAAAGAGAGACAACTGGAATGAAGACAAAAATCTACATGCCTTTATGATTGGACTGATGGAGCACAATAAATTGAGCTGTTTGTCATGGTGAAGCCAACAAGCTTCATCGCGTTGATTGTGGAAGGCTGTTGAAGGGTGGTGGAGGTCAAAGATACGAGAGGGGCCAGTTCTTGGGGGATTCGTATTTCGCATTGGAGATTTCTGATTTCCAGCAGGCCGCTCCTGATTAGGGTAAGCTGGTATAGGAGTACACAGGCGATAAGAGTACGCAGTTACGCTAATGACGAAACGGTTTGCTAATTGAAGCTAACTTCCGTTGCATTTAGGGCGCCTCACAGGGTAAGGGTTTCCGGCGAAAAAAAACCAAAGAGAAATAAAACGGATAGGCTAGGTAAGTTTGAAGTTTTGGTTTCAATTTCTTATTTATTTTCGACATTTTCAAAGCATTACAAGTACGATGCACAATTTACATTCTTCAAAAACAACTATTGATTGTGTACGTCGGTTTACTAAGGTTATTGTTCAAAATGAAAGTAATTTCGCATCTCATCAATAAATGGCAGTAACAGTCATGTTTGTTTACAATGTGCAGGTGGTATAAGAGTTCGCAGTGCTTGGGTGTATAGGAGTACGCGCGTACTCTTATATGACTTGTTAATTCTTTTACAAGTATACGAAGTATATAAAAAGTATATATTCATATGTATATTATATATAGTATTTTATATACAGATCAATAACTATTAACACCTTGAATATCTTCGAAACTATAAGGTTCACAGAAATATTTGCTGAAATGAAATTGCACAGTACGAAAGGGGCCATCCGATAGTGATAATAGTTTTTTGCAGGTGGAAGTACTTCGGACATTTGAAGGTCAACTCCGTTTTTAAAAATGGATCGGTATGTTTTTTTCCATATCATGAAATAGGAGCTTAAAACGAGTTCAACGACCTATGACATAAGGTCATTGAAGGTCATAGAAAGTACAGAAAGGCGATAATACTTACAGTTTCGGTAGTAAATAGAATAACTACTTTTATAGTAAGTGTTCAAAATGAGGACCATCAATATCAATGCGTACGTTATTATGTACGTTTACACATTTTTTAGACAGGTACAAAAGTACAGAAAGGCGACAA
The DNA here is from genome assembly GCA_964007375.1 of Ophion obscuratus. NCBI lineage: Eukaryota > Metazoa > Arthropoda > Insecta > Hymenoptera > Ichneumonidae > Ophion > Ophion obscuratus. The sequence goes on from OZ023312.1 coordinate 75,197,736, forward strand.
TACTTACGGTTTACTTCACTGAAAATAAACACTGTTTCAAGGACACTTTAATAAGTTTGCAGGATAAGATAAACATGATAAGATTAGTATCGATAAATCGGTCAATCGAGTACAATGTATCTGTTTGAAGAGCAAGTCGATATGCTTCTTATTTATGGCGAATGCCAACAAAATTTTGTAAGGGCAAAAACCTTGTATGGTGAACACGTAGGGTAAACGTGTGTTGTTCACGTAATAAGCTCTATTTTGTGCTATGAGCAGGTTTGTGAGTCATGCAGTAGGTCAAGTGGGACGGTAACAGCCTTTGACCTCAAAGTCTGAAAGTTTGGGCCTCCGAGACAGCAGCATCAAGGACTAGTCAATGAGAGAATGCAGGAAAGAGAGACAACTTGAATGAAAACAAAAACCTACATGCCTTTATGATTGGACTGATGGATCACAATTAATTGAGCGATTTGTGGTGATGAATATTGTTTCTTAATGCTTGAGTTTGCGCACGCGAGGAAAGTAATGCACGTATAGATAGAGAAGGAAAAAAGATTTTTGCGGTCGCGATGTTTTTCGGACAATTGAAAGTCTCAATGATGCGGCTCGGGGCCTGGATGATCTTGGAAACGAGTCACTCGCTCGGAGGGCGCCGCGTTGCCTAGCTCGTAATCACGGGCCGAAAAGAATGCCGACCGCAGAGACAAAAGAGGAAGAGACGAAAAACGACACCGAGGCGAAAGACCGCTATGAGCGATGCGCGAGTGACAGATGTTCCGGAAAACGATTTTCGGAAGAACGGAAACTTCCTTCTGTGATGGCCTCGTCTACGTCGGTGGCATTTGTCCCTCTCGTTACAAATTTCCTCGATTCCTCGTATTTATGTGTGCGTATATGTGTACATGTGATTTTCGACAAACGTCTTTTCACGCATCCCACATTGATGGAGTCGTCATCAAAGGCGATTTGGACAACCTGCCAGTTGTCAAACATCTGCGACGCTTACGAAAGGTTGTGCCTCAGGTGCTTTTACTCGTCGGAGAGTTTTCCCTGACTAATGTCCCGAAAATTGAGATCTCGACAAACGGAGAAGATCATTTTGCACGGAACTAATCTGAGCAATTAGAGTCCTCGTTGCCAGTTGCTGTATAAAATAGCTGTGGAAAAAAAATCGTCAAAGTGGAAGTCGAAATGACGAATCGTATAATTAGGTCTAGCTTACTTCGTCGGTGGCTATGTGTGGTATGTTTTCAGCAAGTTAAATGTTGGAATTTGCACGGAATGTTTCATGATCAAATGCTTGATGATCAGGTCCCTGATGGCCAAATCCTTGATGATAAAATTCTTGATGATCTAATCCTTGATTATCAAATCCTTGACGATCAAATTGTTGATGATGTAATCCTTGATGATCGCATCCTTTGTGATCCAATTGTTGATGATCTAATCCTTAAAGATCAAATCTTTTGTGATCGAATTCTTGATAGCCAAATCCTTCATGATCAAATTCTTGATGATCTAATCCTTGATGATCAAATGCTTGATGTTCAAATCCTTGATGATCAAATCCTTGACGATCAAGTTCCTGATGGCCACGTCCTTGATAATCAAATTCTTGATGATCAAACTTTTGATGATCAAATTCTTCATGGTCAAATTCTTTATGATCAAATTTCTGATTATCAAATTCTTGATGATCAAATCCTTGATGATCGAGTCCTTAATGATCAAATCCTTGATGATCAAATCCTTGATAATCGAATCCTTGATAATCGAATCCTTGATGATCAAATTCTTGATGATCAAATCCTTGATGATCAAATTCTTGATAATCGAATCCTTGATGATCAAATCCTTGATGACCAAATCCTTGATGATCTAATCCTTGATGATCAAAACCTTGACGTTCAAATCCTTGATGATCAAATCCTTATTGATCAAATCCTTGATGATCGAATTCTGATGCTCTAATCCTTGACGTTCAAATCCTTGGTAACCAATCCTTTGATGGTGCTTTCGATGCCAGAATCAGTCGAGCACTCTGAGAACATTGTTTCCGTCTCTCGACATTTCATCACAACGTTCATTCTTTATCGAGCCTGAATCTCCAATATATCGTATAGGCGCTACGGGAACATGGCTCAGAACGTCCAGATGTGCATTTTGTGCGTCGGTACACAGGATCCTCTTTCGTTAGCGGTTAAACTACCGCCCAATCGATTGCCTCCCTTGAATACTTGATGGCCTACAAATCCGACTGGATGTCCGTACGAGATTTGCACATCGCATGAGCATTCATGGACGTCGAGTGTGCATGTATAGTGATCTGCACGGATGAAAAGGTGGAAAGGGGAGAGAAAGAGAGACAGAGAGAGAGAAAGAGACGGAGGAGGAAAGATGTACGAAGAAGAGTTGCAAATATCAGTGGCTCGATGCATCCTCGTGTAAAACTCTTTGTACTCGCCGCCTTTCACGATGCAAACACGTTTCCTTTTTTCTTACGATGCACGCTCGGGGATTTGCACGTTTGGTGCTTTTGCAATGGCCACGAGAAATCAACGAGAAGAATAAAACGCCTCGGCTTGAGGTGAAAGATCTTCGCGACACGTCTCGTCAAATCAAAATCGCCATTGAAGCTGAAAGTATTAGGATTTAATACCTTAACTTTGATTTCAACAAATTCTAGGCTCTCGCAGGGTCCTTTATTGCCACTGAAGAAATGCCGTTTTTTTCAGGTTTCGGTTTTAAATACGTATTGATGATATTTCATGATTCGAAGAGAAATAGTAATTTATCAATATTCACTAAGTTTGAGTAAATTGGAGTGATAGCGACAATGCAAGATTTAACAAAAATATATTTTATTGTCTAGACTAAACTGAGTATCCACGAATTTTTTGAATTTTTTTTCACCACAAAAAACCAGAAATAAAAAATTGTTTAGTTTATGTCATTTTACGAGATGTTAAATGGGCAAGACGTTCGCACTACGCGTGATGTAATTTTTGTGGCTATTTAGCAACGAGATAAACCATTTCTAACAACGAATTAATGCAAACTAAACCTTTGTTGACATTTAGAGAAAAAAGACACCATCGTAAAGCATATATACTATACAATATCAAATCATGAAGGTTAGATAAAAGATTACGAATCTTGGGTGGCGAATGAAGAGCATTGCTGCCAACCTCAATGTCCGCGGAGTTGCCGTATTTCGGTAACACTTGATATTAATTAACGGTAATAATAAATAATATCGTGACACAAATACAAATGGCGTCATTATAAATTACTCTAAATTTCAGTCTCAGTTGCTTAAAACATTCACTGACGCAGTTTTTTTTCATGAAAATCATCGATAATGTTATACTTTTGGCAAGTTGGTAGTAACACTAAAGTTTTTTTATCCACGTAAGGAATATATAAAAATGCATTATTACGTTCTTTAATTTTATATTTTTTTAAGGGGAGGGTAGGGGTTTCAGCGTCAAAGAAAAGCACTTTTTGGCGAATTTTATTCATCTATATGGATAGAGTAAATTTATTGAAACCTTTTGTACATTGTTAAGTGTCATTTCAAGAACATTCCGTGAAATTTGTGAAAGCTTTTCCAAGAACGCCTTTAGAAAAACACGATTTGCGGTGTTCACTTTATCTCAGCTAGAAATTATCTGAAATCAAGTACCATTAAAATGTAGTCAAAGCACCATCAAATGCTCCCCCCAACGGTCTTTGATATTTTCTTTTCATTTATAAATTTTTGGTGGTCATGTAAAGTGAAAAGTGCTATTTTTCACGAAAAATTCCGCCATTTTAGGGGTGGAAAACCCCCTCAATGCAGAAAAAAATCTCAAACTAACCGTTGGGGGGAGGTATTTTATATGTGGAAAGTGTGGACTAAGTTTGAAATAAATCAGCCATGTAGTTTTCAAATGGCAGTGAACACGGACTTTGAAAAAGTAGTTTCGAGAAAAGCGCGGCACCGGCTTGTTTGTGGATATTTTCGCGTACAAATTTCACGGAATGTTCTTGAAAGGACACTTAACAGTGTACAAAAGATTTCAATAAATTTACTCTATCCATATAGATGAAAAAAAATAGGAAAAAAGTATTTTTTTTCACGCTGAAACCCCTACCCTCCCTTTAGGAATGAACATCTACAGAATAAATATATAGCCCGTTGCATTTGTTGGAGGTTCATTGAAAAAAAAATCATAAATTGTCCTTCGACTCAACTGGACCGATCCATTCTCCTTGAGTAGCAGTGAAACGAAACCCAAACTCCAGCATTGGTTGAATAAAATTTCAACATAACACTCTGAACTTGAAATTTCAGAGTGTTGTGCAAGCCATTTATACGGTATTAAAGAGTTCTTATCCTGGAAATAACGAATTCAGTATTCAGTAATCCAAACAAACCTCAACATTGGTTTTTTCAAATTGTAGAGTTATTTGCAAACCCTAGGATGCGCGAAAGAATGCCCTTTTACAAGCTTTTATTTAAGTTGACTTTCTGTGAGATACAAAACGGAAAATCGATATTTCACCCACTTCCCGACTACTTAGAGCTCTGAAATTTTGCAAACATGCATCTGACAGGTGACAATGAATGATTCAACGAAAAAAAAAATAACAAAATTAACGCAAAATGTTCAAAATTTCATTTAAAATTAACGATATCTAATCATCCTTATAAAATCTCACTAACGCATACAAAGAAATTCGTAGCCGACTGTGTTTGTGTGTGAAAAGTTTATATGCAGCAATTAGTCGTAAGCTTCATCCCAATTACCGTCTTTGTTATTTTTTACAAGCATTGCATAATCCTAACGTACAAACTCGGAAACTAGTAAACTACTAGTAAAATCAATTAAAGACAAAAAAGTAGAAAATAATTTATATGTAAAAAAAAATATTTCAAAAAACACAAGGTTTGCTTTAAGGGGTTAGGCCACTCTAGAGGCCGAAAAAATAGGCTTCTTGGGGAATTTTTTTCAGAAAAACTACAAAATAAATCGCAATTACAAAAAAGGGTGTTTATCATACATATCAGTGACTGTATACGATAATTTTTTTGACGCGATTCATTTCAAAATGGCGGCTGTGCAGCGTTTATCTCAAAACTGAATTTTTTAAGTTGGCCAGAAACATAACTCAGACAATTTTCAACCGATTCACTTGAAATGTTGAATAAATCTTGAAAAATACATTGTCTATGGAAGTACGTAGAATTTTTTTTTATATTGCATAGTTCATTTGTTATTAACAATTATCTGACTGATAGTTTTCTCGGCCTCTAGAGTGGCCTAAGGCCTTAATGTACTAAAAAGTAGAAAATAATGTTTTGTATCAAGTCACCCATATGTGACTATAAAAAAAAGCTCGGGGCGCTCAAAATTTAGACATACAATCTAATTTACATAAATCCGTTAACATATCAACTGTATTTAGTTGACTGTAAAACAACCTTAGATTTCTTAAATAAAAATCCTGAACCTGAGTATAAACGTGTGATAATAATTTTTCTAATTATTGAAAATGAATTGATAAAGTCTATTAAACATTTAAAAAGTGGAGCGCCCCAAGCTTTTATTTACAGTCACATATAGATTACTTGTTAAAAAATGATTCTCTACTTTTTAGTACATTAAATAAATGCTTGTTTTTAAAAATATTTTTTGTACATATAACTATTTCCCCTACAGAACAATTTTTTATGCGATCTCTTTCGAGCTGTTACCACAGACCCCGTAATCTCGATTCTTTATCTCCGAAACGCCGCGATGATTTTCTCAAATTCCAATTGTCTTCTCGGCCATTGTTCGCTTTTCACGGTTCCATGTGCTACGCGAACCTGGATAAAGCGAAGTGGGTGTCCAAAGGTAGGTGTTGCGAAAAAAATGAGTTTAAAATTGGAGGCGATTTTTATCGCAGAAAAAATAGGATCACAGGCCACAATGTTGAACATTATTTGCGCGCCGAATGAAATAGCTGCTTGGGCTCCGTGACTTTCCATCGTTGTTCCACATTTCTTTATTAAATTCCTCATATAGTTTTAATATATTTTTATATTATACTATAATTACAATTTTTAATATTTTTTTACATTTTAGTCTTATAAATATATTTTGTTTATTTTATATTATATTTATATTTTTAAATATTTGTTTACGTTTTGACATTTTAATTGTATTTTTTTTATTATAGTATATTTATATATTTTAATATTTTTTTTTACATTTTCATATTTTAATTGCATTTTTTATATTATACTCTTTTGTACATAGCGACCGGTTATTTCGTCTTTTTTCGATCTGTTCGATTACAACGTAGCGAATAAAATTCACTTCTCACATATCGGCCAATCCGACTCTGCGGTCAGTGGCTTTTTTGCGCACCACCAGCGCACGCGTGCGTGCGCCTGTGTGTATGTACGTACCGCATTCACGCGCAATCATTGCATCATCATGGTGTCGGTTGCAATGTGCATCAGGGAGATCTCGATCCCTTACGACAAATGAAAATTGGCCAATCGTCGTTATTACCGTATATAAGCGTGACTCTTCGTTTCCACGTCGTGAGCAAATTAACTCGCGCTTCAGAGACTGCCTCCCATCTTTTCGCCAAGAGGCGAATGAACCAATGATCTGGCTCTCGATTTGCTCATATGTGGCGGTGATAAAAAAAAACAGGCAAATAGGAGTAGCCGATAATCATGATGTCACGGTCGATGTGCGGCTTCGATGATCTCCGGCTTGGCAATGAAGAAAGTGGATCTGAACCGGTACTCGGATGGGTGACCGCTCAGCCGTGTACTCACTTCGATGCCAACTACAGAGAGACTAGTTTTACCGAGTTTCCGCCGGTTAAGGGGCCAGCCCACTTTGGAGCCACGAAAAAGAGTCTATTTTCGCGATTTTTTTTTAGGATTTTATAAAAGATATGAATATAAAAGTTGTTGGGCTTGATAAATAAAGTCTTGAAATACATTAAAAAAAAAAATAATTCGTTTTTATTCATTTTTAAGTCCAAAATTATAGTTTAACGTAACGCCTCAAAAATAATGACCCTCGGATATAAAGTTTTATCAAAAAATAAAAAAATGGCAGATGAAAAACGAAAAAAGTATTAAAATAAAAGTTTTTTCACAGTTTTTCGCAAAAAAAAGAATGAATATAAAATTTTTTAAACCATCGAGGGTCATCTTGTTGCGAATCATGTTTACAATATGTGGTTCAAATTTGATGAGAATCGGTTTATTAGTTTTAGAGATACGATGGAGCTAAATTTTGAAAACCTTTTTTCGAGAAAAACGCGTTTGAAGTTTATACTATGAAAAACTCTTACCTCAACTCAATCGGCAATTCCTACACCGTACAAAATCCCTTCTGATTGCTCATCATCGTCGATTTCTTCATGTCTTGCTTTCGAATTTTTGAAATTTTCAAAGTGGACTGGCCCCTTAAGGCCTTAGGCCACAGTAACGGGTATAAAATCATGTGCGAATTTAACAAATTTTTTTTCGTATGAAAAAGTGATTCACTCATAAAATTAATTACACATCTATTTGGTATGAATATCAAGTTGTTAGGAAATGAGTATTTTTTTTCGATGTACAAATTGGCCGACTACTCGAAACTTCTCGAAACAGCTTTTATCCAATTGGCGTGACAAAAAACCAACAATTTTCACTCGATTTACTTCAAATTCAAAAGTTATGCTCCTAATTGCATTTCGCAGAGAAGTACGTACGAAATATCTGATTAATCGAAAACTTTTCATTTTATGAGCAGTTTATGATCAGTTATACCGAAATTTTCACTGAAAATTTATTTCGTAAGTTTAAATACCTACAACTTTTGAATAAAACAATATTTTTTAAATTTCGTACGTACTTCTCTAAGTATTCTAATGTAGATTGACGAGAATTTTTGTTTTTTGTTCTAGGCAAAAAATTGTGGATGCTAAATGTCACGCCGCGGAGCGCCTAAAAAAGACAACAAAAGAAAATATTAGTAGTCGGTCCTTTTGTAAATCGAAAAAAATATATATATTTTTCTAATAGCTTGATATTCATACTAAATATATGTGTAATTAATTTTATGAGTGAAACACTTTTTCATACGAAAAAAAATTGCCAAATTCGCACATGATTTTATACCCGTTACTGTGGCCTAAGGCCTTAAGGGGGGACATAGCTTTCGCCGAGGAAAAAATTACCTGATTTCCATAATTTTTTAAAAGTAAATATTTTTTCGCCATTCTCGAGACTTACAGGAAAGGTGACGAGGGCGAACTCTTCGATTTCGATTAAATTCGGCACGTTTGTAGAATGGGTAAAAATAGGGGACACGTAATTGTATATATCGGCCGAACCCGATTTTTAAGGGGCGAAACGCACCCTCGAAAATGGGGGTATTTTTCGTTTGAAATTTGTTGTTATCTGCATCGTTTGCATCTCCAATGTATAGTACACGGAAAAATAAACGTTGCAATTCGATTTCTTTTTTCATATCTCGTACCGTTAAAACGTTATCGACGAAAAACGAAAAACACCCCTATTTGCGAGGGTGCGTTTCATCCCGCAAAAATCGGGTTCCGCAGATAAAAAAAAATACGTGTCACCTATTTTTACCCATTTTACAAAGATACCAAATTTCGTCGAAATCGGAGAGTTCGACCGCGTGACCTTTCCTTGTTGGGATATGTTTTTTTCGGGCCGGGTTGAAATTCCGAATTTTGAATGATCTTAAAACTCCGAAAGAATTTTACACAAAAGACCAAAACTCCGAAAATCTTAACACCGTAAAAATAGTTTGACTATGGAAGTTTTAAAAGTTTCAAAATTTTCAATAAATCGACGAATTATTTCAATAATTTTTTTTAATTAATAAGTGTTTTTGCGTCAATTTTGAAATTTGTCTAGACAATGTTATACGTTCTACATCATTTACAGTCAACTGTGTAGACTTTCGCTGGCATGATCTTGACATGGGGGCCGCGTTGAAATTCCGAACTTTGAATGCTCCGACGGTTTAAAATTCCTAATTTTATTATTCCGAAATAACAAGTTTTGACAATTTCGAAATTGACAAATTGCAAAAATGACGTAAAATCACTTCTCAATAAAAAAATTCTTCAAATAATTCGTCGATTTACTGAAAATTTTGAAACTTTTAAAACTTCCATAGCGGATATGGCCCGGTCTTCTAAACTGCGTTTTCAAAACTGACGTATAGCTAAAAGCTAATCGACCAATTCTGATGAAATTTGGTATGAATCTTTCTAACCTTATTGTTTAAAACGTGATGCTAAATGTTTTTGTTAAAATGAAGAAAAAAAGTATTTTTATTGCAAAATGAAACCATTTTTTTCGGAAAATTTAATATTTTTGTTTCAAAGCGTACCATTTCATCGACTTTCACCATTTATCACTTTTTTCTTGGTTCACATTCTGCGTATGAGTGTTAATGAAGGAAAAAAAATTCGTTGGTTATTTCCAGTCTAATCCCGCCGACGCTATGTGTCACGCCGTCTGATAACATCAACCCGTTTAGAAGACCGTGCCATACATCAACCATTTTTAAAGATAAATAAAAAAATACCATGTGACAGCCAAAAGTAATAATAAAACAGACCCTAAGTCTAAAAAAATGGTGAACAAATCTTTCCTATAAACAAAAAATTAAAATCAGCTATTTTTTCCTCGCCCAAAGGTATCTTTCCCCTTAACGTAACCGAAACGCAATGATGTTGTGTTCGCATGTATCGATGCAAGTTCTCCAAAGTTTGACCGTGGAGAGAAGAATTTACAAAAATTGAAAACAGTCGTTTTGAGCATAACGCATTTGAGGAAAATTGCCGAAAACAAAAAATTCAAGGCAGTGATGAATTATTTACACTGCTTGCCGGGTAATCATAGATTAATTTCACTACCAACTTATGGCACAAAAAAATTCGATTTTTCGAACGATCTAAACTGATTTCCTGTCTTAATAAACGAGTGCAGAAACCCCCGTTCTCCTTTTGCCAGTATATTCAGTAAATATACCATAACGACTAGTAAAATTACCATTCATATACATTCACCCCAATATTGTTAAGCAACAACCTTAAGGGGTACGTGGGTTTAAAAATTTCTAAAAAAATCCATTTTTTTAAATTTTATTATCTGATAGTACAATATGTCTAGAATATTCTCCCAAACTTTAAATTCAATCGGAGTAAAAGTCTAGGAGAGAGAGCCTTTGGGAATTCCCCTCTGTTGGGAAAGACCGGCCGGAAGCGACGCAGGTATATCGCATTCTTCTCAAAACACTATTTTTGAAGTCGGTGGACACGATTTCTCAAAAACTAATGCACCGATCTCATTGGAATTTTGCACACTTCTTCAAAATAGCATTGACTAGTGATTGAACTAAGGGTTTGTTTCGATTACAACTAATTTTACAAGGCTATACGTAGTGTAAATTGTACCAAATATTGAACTATTTTGCATACAACTCTGCCAAAAATTCAAATTTCAATTTTTTCATAAATCCTTAGTTCAATCACGAGCTATACTTATCTACTAACAGAAAAAAATTGGTTTTTTAATTTCAGATAAAGCTATCACGAGTTATCCTGACCACCACAAGGACACTTTTTTTAGGGGTCTCCGGAAACCAGACCCTACAGGCTGAATTTCCCAAATTTTTGGATGAATTTTTTTTTAAATATTATTGAAATGTTGCTCTTTTATGTGCCTAATATTTTGAATAAAATAATGTATGTATTATATAAATATATTATAATATATTAAATATATATTATAATATATATTTTATATATTATATAATTTTCTATATAATTTTATATATTATATAATATAATATATTATAATATATAAAATATATATTATAATATAATATATTATAATATATAAAATATATATTATAATATAATATATTTTTTTTAATACAGAAAATATGCTTTTTTTGGCTTCGAAGCCCACATAAACCCTTAAAAAGATCAATCTACATAAAAAATTTAAAAAAAAACGACAAATAGATTATGCACCAAGATGCTTATTTTTCCCTGCTCTCGCTTTTCTCATTCTCACTCGAACGCATCAGCCTGAACAATGTAAGTCGAATCGTCACGGCTCATTTTATTCCAAGCAGGGCGCCTATCGTCCATAAAAAAAAACTGCCACAACTATAATGTTCCATTGGCGCTCGAAATGAAACAATTACCATTTAATAAGTAAGGTTTTTTTTCATTCGTCGTCATTAAACGCGTATTGTACACTCGGGATGCAGCGTATCATGCATGCTTTACAATGCATTATTTCAGGCGTATAAATTAATCCGCGACCGTGTGTTCCCATAGCGTATGGCGTATGAACCGACAATTTGGGCGATATAAATTATTTAACTTTTAAAGCTCAACATGGCCATGGGTCTTTCCCACTTGCGCACGTATGGACGTATACGATTGTGTGCGGGGGGTGTAGGAGTAAGTGTATGTGGGGAAGGGAATTATTCGTAGGAATAATATACGCACATTTGTCTCGTGGACTGCATGGGGTATGGGAACGAACCAAAGGGTGTCTCAACAATACGTAACATTTTGATTTATTTATAAAACGTATTATTTATTCAAAAAGTACAAATATTTTTATTTCGAGGGGTTACACCTAGTTTGAATTTTTGAAAAAATCGATTTTTCAGTTTCGACGGATTCTTATAATATAACCTTTCAAAAATATTCTCTGAAAATTTCAAGTCGGTGCGCTGAGAATTGGGGGAGTTATGAGTGTTTAGTTTGAATTTTTTTTAGTTTGAAGTTTAGTTAGAGCAGTTAGTTTGAATTTTTGAAAAAATCGATTTTTCGGTTTCGACGGATTCTTATAATATAACCTTTAAAAAATATTCTCTGAAAATTTCAAGTCGGTGCGCTGAAAATTGGGGGAGTTATGAGCGTTTACAGGTAGGCCCGCGTTTTTCTCGGAATTACTTTTTCAGAATCGGTGACCAAAATATCTCAAAAACAACTAAACCGATCTGTTTCAAATTTCTCACACGTTTTTTATAGACCGAAAGGTAGTTCTTAATCGAAGGATTTTTCTTCAATGCATACTTTTTTTATATCAAGGAAAATGGAGTGTTTTTTTTCACCGAAATTTCGACGATCACTTTCGATCGGCGACCATTTTTTCAAAAATCATTATTTTATTGAATCCTTCGATCAAAGACTAGATGATATGGTACAAAAACTGAATTCATTTGGTTTTTTGGTTTCAGATTATTTTTTTCCGAGCAGGAGTGGTCAGCGCGAATGACCTATTTTGCACAGCGGCCTGTGCAATTTACTGTATCTCCGTCGTTTATAAATATTTTCCAATAAAAAAAATGTCAAAGATACTTGAAATGATACTTTTTACTATAAAAAAAAATTGAAAAACCTGCACTCATTTCCCAAAAAAATCACGAAAACACGTATTTTTTGGGCCGCGAACTAGGTGTATAAAGTTGGGCCGTTAATATAAGGTTGGGCCTCTTTCCAGTGTCTTGTGCTTTGCTATCGGATCGTGGTAAACCCGACGCACTCTGCTCCACTATAATAGGTGTACCTTCGTCAATTTTCATAATTTCAGGGCTCCAGTTGGTTTCGAAATATTCTTGATAGTTTACACTATAACAATATGCAAAAAAACGACATTTTGAAGGTTCCAGAGAAGGATACCCCCTCAATGAAATGAGTCCGCCATTATGCCAAAATGTTATAGAAAATTTCGTCAAAAGAGTGAACGTTTGCAAACAGGAACGAGACGGCCATTTATCGTATATTGTGTTCCACATATAACCTCCATGTTTGTACTTTCTATTAAAATAAAAATATTCGTACTTTTCAAATAAATAATACGTTTTATTAAGGGGTTAGGCCACAGTCACGGGTATAAAATCATGTGCAAATTCAACCATTTTTTTCGTATGAAAAAGTGATTCACTCATATGATTAATTACACGCCTAAATAGACGTGTAATTAATTTTATAAATATCAAGCTGTAAGAAAATATATGTTTTTTTTTATTTACAAAATGGCCGACTACTCGAAACCTCTCGAAACAGCTTTTTTCCAATTGGCGTGACAAATAACTTCAACAGTTTTCACTCGATTTACTTCAAATTTAAAAGTTATGTTCCTAATTGCATTTCGCAGAGAAATACGTACAGGATTTCTGATTAATCGAAAACTTTTCATTTTATGAGCTGTTTATGCGCAGTTATAACGAAAATTTTCACTGAAAATTCATTTCTTAAGTTCAAATACCTACAACTTATGAATAAAACAATATTTTTTAAATTTCCTACGTACTTCTCCAGGTATTCTAATGTAGATTGACGAGAATTTTTGTTTTCTATTCGAGGTCAAAAATTGTGGATGCTAAATGTCACGCCACGGAGTGCCTAAAAAAAGATAACAAAAGAAAATATTAGTAGTCAGGCATTTTGTACATCGAAAAAAAAAATATATTTTCAAACAGCTTCATATTCACACTAAATAGATGTGTAATTAATGTTATGAGTAAATCACCTTTCCATACGAAAAAAATTGTTAAATTTGCGCATGATTTTATACCCGTTACTGTGTCCTAACCCCTTAATAAATAAAAATTTCGGGTCATTTCGAGATAGCTTATATAACGAGAATTCTCACATCCCTCTCTCTGTCTCGTTCGTGAATCTCTTGTTGCACGATTTATCACTCGTTCAGTCCCCGAAATCCTCCGTGAATTGCCATCGCGAGTACAATCAACGCGATTCCTAAAAATGATGTGCAGAGTATGCCCTCCCGTCGCCCTGCTTTACCGTTCGCCAGCGGAAACCGGTATTGGAATATTCCTCTTTTCCACAAATTTCTGTTGCTCGTAGGTCCTCATTTCTCGTTAAATCGCGCATCGACTCTGATGCGTTTGATTCATGACTCCATACAGTTATCGTATACAGGGTGTCCCTCTCATCCCTGCCATCCGAAATAACTCGGTAGTTATCGACGTCACAAAAAAATGTTCCCAACAAAAGTTGTACGGTCTGAAGGGGCCCATCAAATGCGATCAATTTTTTTTATTTTGCGCGGAGGCGCTGACGCACAGTGAAGGTCACCTCCACTTTTTTAAATGGAACGGTACATTATTTTTAACCATCTTGTGGAGCACCGCAAGCTGCATAAAAAGCATTCGGGAGTCAAAGTCGTTCAAGGTCATTCAGGGTCACCTATTTAGATTTGCATTATCGATACTGACTTTGAATGACCTTGAACGACCTTGACCCCAAAATGTTTGTTATGCGGCTTGAGATGCTCCACAAGATGGTTGAGAAAAAATGTACCGTACCATTTGAAAAAGTGAAGGTGACCTTCACTGTGCGTCAGCGCCGCCTTCGAAATAAAAAAAAATTGGTCGCATTTAATGAGCCCCTTCACACCGTACAACTTTTGTCTGGAACATTTTTTTGTGACGTCGATAATTACTGAGTTATTTCGGATGGCGGAGATAAGAGGGACACCCTGTATAGAGCTGTGACTGCGTCTCTGCAATACTGAAACATATGCACTACAACCGGAAACACGCGCCTGCCACGTTATCGAATCGTGCAATGGGTGCGTAACTGTGATATGTTGATTGTGTTTTTGCTTTTTTTACGTGCACTCTTACAGGCTCGTTGTCTTTAGAGATCCATAAATATCGTTGCTGTCAGCCGCACGCGGTATATATTCTATTGGAATTATCACGAATTCACACGGAGGTTATTTCGCAGAAACATAATGTTACTTCCAACGCGCTGGATTACTCATTTATTTACGAATAAATGTGAATCCCTATTATCGATGATATCTCCGCGATTGCAAATTGGGTCGGTGTATTTCCGAACCTGCCCCTATATTTCAACACAATTCTTCATACATTTTACATTCGTCTGCGGGTCACGGAATTTCCGTATAATCAGAACGCTGTTTGGCAGTATTAGAGTGCTTTAGGGACGGAATATCGAGAAACATAAGTATACCTATATATTTATATATGCATATGAGGAGCAGGCGAACGAAATCAGACCTGTTCACGATACGTCCCATTTTTTTCGTATCTAAAAACTGCCTTTTCAAGCGAAAAGGTAGTTTTTCACAAATTTTGAGGCATTTAGAGCCGGATTTGATTGAAAATATTTCGGTAGTTAATAAAAGTGTGCTTAAGGCGTTTTCGCACTTTACACTTTTCAAAAAATCGATTTTAAAACATTTTTCGAAAGTATACTTATCTAAAAGTATAATACTGACATTTTATTAAGATCGGAGGAGTCTAACGCGTTTTTCTCGAAACAACGTTTTTCGACGGCTTGTTGATAAAATCTTCGAAATTACAGAACCGATCCTTATGAATTTTTAACCACATATCCATTACAACGATAGCTACAGCGTATATCAAGGATTTTCTTTAATTTTGATATCTACGATTTTTTGCCAAAAACGGTGAAAAAAACAGGTTTTTGTTTGTTTGTTTTTGAAAAATGTCTGCCATTTTGTTAATTTTGTATATATTATAAATCGTATGATATGCGCTATAGCCATTAACATACGGAATCTAAAACCGTTTGATTTTTTGGCTCATATCATTGAACTCCGAGATTTCATCAACAGCGTAGACTTACAATTTTTTAGGTTATTTTTTTAACTACCATTTTCGTCTATAAATAGTGACGTAAATAAATAAAGTGTTATTTATTTATTTCGAAAGCGCATTCATTAAGTGTAACAACTTTTATATCAATATCTATAATATAAACCTATAACAAAAATCATGAGAATAGCCTTTTTAGCGTCTAAAGTGAGACGCCTTAAAGATCAGGAAAAAATTATGTAGTGCGGACAAGTCTAGTTTTGTTCGCCTGCTCTTCATATATATATATATATATATATATATATATATATATATATATATATATATATATCAGTACAGTAACTTAAAAAAAAGACCACTTTTAATTCCCAGCCTCGCGGTCCGAATAATATAACAAAAAACATTATCATCTCAGTTTTTTTTTTTAATATAATTCTTCACTGATTCTAAACCTATTATTCTCAAGAAAAGTTATTGTATTATTTCCTACGTATTCCGGCTTTCCTGATAATTTATTCAAAAGTCACTTTTATGTCTGGAACAAGAATAAGAGACTAATGCCTCAATCAAGTAGTTTCGGAACAAGTGACGAAATGTTACCATTAGATTCAAATTTATACAGTACATTCTTTGTCATCTACTGAATGTACCTTCCAAATTTTAAATTGCTCGTCTACACCGTCTTGATAAAATCTACAATTGAAAAATAAAATACTTTTTTAAGGTAGGGAGATGCCTACGCTCATCAATGAATAGCAGCTTTACACATGGAATGGCGTGAAAAAATGTTTAAAATGTTATGAAAAACTGTCAAATCTCTCAGTACATTATGATAATTTCGTCATCCAACAACCTCAGAGTGTCATTTCGTCAACAGACAACCTTAAAGTGATGACAATTTTATCATCAAACAACCTTAAAGTGATGACAATTTCGTCGTCAAACAACCTTAAAGTGATGACAATTTCGTCATCAAGCAACCTTAAAGTGATGACAATTTCGTCATCAAACAATCTTGAAGTGGTGACAATTTCGTCATCAAAAAACCTTGAAGTGATGACAATTTCGTCATCCAACAACCTTAAAGTGATGACAATTTCGTCATCAAACAACCTTAACGTGATGACACTTCCGTCATCAAACAACGTTAAACTAATGACAATTTCTTCGTCAAACAATCTTAAAGTGATGACAATTTCGTCATCAAACAATCTTAAAATGATGATAATTGCGTCATCAAACAACCTTAAAGTGATGACAATTTCGTCATCAAACAACCTTAAAGTGATGACAATTTCGTCATCAAGCAACCTTAAAGTGATAGCAATATCGTCATCAAACCACCGTAAAGTGTCTTAACATCGTGTAAAAAAATGTTTAAAATGTTATGAAATACTGTCAAATCAGTCAGTGCAATATGGCAATTTCGTCATGTGTCATATTACTGACATGAATATTTTACAATTTTTGGAACATTTCAAACTTTTTTCACACTATTCCATGCGTAAGACTACCAATCAGCGATGGCCGTAGGCATACTCCTATGTTGAAAAGTGTCTTTTTCTATTGTCGATTTTATAGAAACGGTGCAGACAATCGATTTAAAATTTGGAGGGTGCATTCAGTATATGACAAAGAATTTACTGTATACATTTGAATGAAATGGTAACGTTTCTTCAATCATCCCGAAACCCCTTAAGAGTAGATATTCCCAATTGCTAGATTTTATGTGTTCATGGAAGTACAATTTTACTGTGTTTACTTTGTCATCCGACTTGGTAACAGTGTGTTTCTGCCAATCGATGCATGTTCCCTATGTTGGAGTCACCAGTGTAGATGCCTATGCGACAAGCTTGTACGCAAGTATACGCAAGTGGGTTGTGAAATATTTAGAAAAATACTTTTTTGAAAGAGTAGCTAAAAAGTTCGAAGTGAGCAAAACCCACGTGCATAAGCTATGGCAGGATAAAAACTCTATTCTTTATTTTTCTGTTCTCGAACATCTCTTTTCTTAAATATCTCTATTCTGGGGCAGGTTTAATCAGACACATCTCTATTCCAAAATATCTCATGTCTAAAACATTTCACTGCCGAAACCTCTCTACTCGTAAAGATGACAATTCCACAATAATTCACTTCTGAAATATTACTGCTCTCAAATATCTCCATTTCACAATATTTCGTATCCGAAAGATCTCTATTCTTCGAAAATCACATGTGACATCCAAAACATCTGTATTCCGACAAATTCATCTCACAATATTTCTTTTTCGAAACATCTCTATACCAAGAGCCTCTGCGTTGCACATGGTTTAGTCGTGGCCATTATAGTAAATGCAATACTCGTATTACGAATGGAATATAGAGATGTTTCGGTAGAGAGATATTGTGAGATGAAAAGGAAATGGGCGCAGGTTTTTAACTTTTTTCATAGTAAAGGGTATCATTTCAAGTATCTTTGACAATTTCTTTATTGGGAAATATTTATAAACGACAGAGATACAGACCGCTGTGCAAAAAGGTTCTTCGCGGTGACCACTCCTGCTCGGGAAAAAATCATCTGAAATTTAAGAAACCAAATGAATTTAATTTTCGTACTGTATTATCTAGTCTTTAATCGAAGGATCCAATAAAATGATGATTTTTGAAAAAATGGTCGCGGATCGAAAGAGATCGTTGAAATTTCGATGAAAAAAACACTCCATTTTCTTCGATATAAAAAAAAGTATGCATTGAAAAAAAAAATCCTTCGATTAAGGACTACCTTTTGATATACAAAAAATGTCTATGAAATTTGAAGCAGATCGGTTTTTGAGATATTTTGGTCACCGATTCTGAAAAAGTAATTCCGAGAAAAACGCGTTTAAAGCTTTTACCTGTAACGGTAAAGCGGTAAGCGGACCTACATGTAAACGCTCATAACTCCCCCAATTTTCAACGGACTGACTTGAAATTTTCGGAGAATATTTTTGAAAGGTTATATTATAAGAAACCGTCGAAAACGAAAAATCGATTTTTTCAAAAATTCCAACTAGGTGTTCCAACCCGATTTACAAAAAATCTCAAACACCCCCAATGCTAGAAAATACGTGGACATGCCGATTGATTTTTGGAAATGCATCGCTTGATCGCATTAAAGTAAGTTTGAGTTATTCAGCCGGAAAACATCACTCAGAGTGTGGAGGATATTCGGGAAAGAGCTCCAAGAGCGTCGATTGCAGCAGACAGTCGAGTGCAGAGGTGGTAGCATAATGATTGGGGGCTGCTTTTCCTTGTCTGGAGTCTGGTAGTTGGTGGAAATCAGTAATATTTTAACGGCTCATAAATATATCGACATCCTCAACGGAAATCTGCCGTCATCAGTGCTCCGAGTTGAATTGAATCGTAATTTCATGTTTCAACAAGACAACGACCCAAAACATGCAGCAACGAAAACTCAAAGGAATTTCAAATAACGAAACATTAAAACGCACATTTATCCAACTTCAATCGCCGACTTCAATCCCAGCGAGATTTTGGGTTTATTTTGGATGAACATATTGATAAAACCGACGATTCCAACGAAGAAAACTTCTTCACAACGCTGAAAAAAACTTGGGAGGAATTGGACGGAGGAATTGGAAAGCTGGCCAATGAATATTATGCGGTCACTCAAGAGCTCCGAAATTTCCAATTTTCGCCAATTTTTTTTTTTACTCTTCTTACTCATAAATTTGACGCTTTGTAAAATTTTCAAAACAATTAATCGTTTTTCTTTAGAAACCGATTTTTCAAATTAACCTTACACTACTAACCCAAGAATCATAATCTTTGTTGTCGTAAAATAATTATTTAAAGCTCTTGTCCGTAAACAAAATTATAGGTACCCAACGAGGTGAAAGGTTACCGAGCTAGAAGTGTGAGGTAAATTTAAAAAATCTGTTCCTAAAGAAAAATAGAATTCATTGTTTTGAAAATTTGACAAAGTGTTGAATTTATGAGTGAGAAGAGAAAAAAAATCGCGACAATTGGAAATTTCGAAGCTCTTAGGCGACCACTAAATATTCATTGGCCGGCGAGAGTTTTCGCGAGCTTAATTTAAAAATTATATAGCGTAAAGTTCATGGGTGAGAAGTGAACAAACAATCGATTTTTTAATGAACAAATTTTCATTAAAAAATCGATTTCTCTGTTCGCATTTCTGATATTCTTTGACCGCTCACAGCTTTCGCAACAATTTTTTTTTCCTTAATGACGATAATTGGCGGCGATTACGATATCTCCGGCGCCTAAATTAATTAAACATCCATTTGGTATGAATATCAAGCTGCTGGAAAAAATATATATTTCTTTTCGATGTACAAAATGGCCGACTACTAATATTTTCTTTTGTTATCTTTTTTTACGCACTCCGCGGCGTGACATTTAGCATCCGCAATATTTTCCCTAGAATGAAAAACAAAAAGTTTTATTCAAAAGTTGTAAGTATTTGAACTGAAGAAATGAATGAAGAATGAATTTTCAGTAAAAAAATTTCGTTATAACTGCGCATAAACTGCTCATAAAGTGAAAAGTTTTCGATTAATCAGAAATACCGTACGTACTTCTCTGCGAAATGCAATTAGGAACATAACGTTTAAATTTGAAGCAAATCGAGTGAAAATTGTTGAAGTCATTTGTCACGCCAATTGGTAAAAAGCTGTTTCGAGAAGTTTCGAGTAGTCGATCATTTTGTACATCGAAAAAAAAATATATACATATTTTCTAAAAGCTCAATATTCATACGAAATAGATGTGTAATTAATTTTATGAGTGAATCACTTTTTCATACGAAAAAAATTGTTAAATTTGCACATGATTTTATATCCGTTACTGTGGCCTGAGGCCTTAATAACGAATAATTCGTGAAATGTCCTGATCTTCTAAACGGAGCCAAAATCGCGATTTTTTTATTCCTCAAAAAGTGTTTATTTGGGGTCAAATATAAATAATCCACGGTCAAATTAGGGCGCCAGAGATATCGTAATCGTGCCGATAATTGGATGGTGAGAAAAAGGAGAAAAAATTAAAGCTCAAATTTGTGCCACCCCAATATATATATATATATATATATATATATATATATATATATATATATATATATATATATATATATACACACTCACGTATTTCACACACACACACACACGCATTACGCGTGTGTGTGTGAGTGTGTGTGTGTGTGTGTGTGTGTGTGGGTGGGTGGGTGTGTGTGGGTGAAAGTGAGTACTTATGTACAAGTGAAACACACAAGATACATTAGGGTGGTTTAAAAAAAATCGATTTTTTTTCTCAACGGAAAATTGAAGTATGTTAAGTAAAAGAAAGTTTCACAAAAATTGCGGGTTCTAAACAATTTTTTAGTTAGTGCTGAAACGTCTTTTTCATGTTTTCTTTTCGCGGTTGTCGGAGTATTGATTTTTTTTATCTCGATGCAGAAAATGTTAGTGCGAGATTCAATGTACGTCTTCATTGAATTTTTCTGTAACAATACACAATTTTTATTTAAATATATTTTTTTTACCATAAACAATTTGTATTAGCACATTAAGAATCAATATATGTAATTCGGTTGTGAAAATGATATCAACCACTTGATGAACACGAACACGGTGTTTACATCACTGAACGTCTAACAAGTATGCGTGTTTTTTTGGAATAATATGTTGTTTTGGAGTAAGAAAACAAAGTCATACGGATTCGAGCGTTACAAACCGCGGCGCTGTTGACGCTACTGCACCTTCGTTTCTCTGACTGTCCGTGAGTTCTTTTCGATATTCATTTGACTGTTTCCAGTAGTTGCTGTATTGAGGAACGTCACAGTACACGTAAAAATGAAAATGTAACAAATGATTGCGGTTTTGGACGATAGTGAATGTGCCAAAATTTATCCGGTGGGTTGGAAATCGAAGGATTTGTGGAGCAAAAGTTACCGAAGAATAGAGAAGCATTAAGGCAGTCTTCTAGAAATCTGGCATCTAGGCAGTCTGGTCTAGAAATTTGACAAAATCGATTTTTTAAATTTTTTCATTTTATTGTTCCTTAGACCTTTCTTAATAAGCTCGTGAAAATCGTTTATTGATATTTCAAAAATTAGCAGAGTAATAGAAATTATAAGCAGCCCGCGCAAACCTCATTTAACGGTGTCAAAACTTTGAACGCGTTTATCTCAGAACGATGATTTTCAAATCGGCGCTCACGATATCTCGATGACTAATTGATCGATCGAGCTCAAATTTTGCATATACCTTCGGTAGCCTCTTTCTGAGGGCTGGTAGCAGAATTGAGTCGAACAATAATTTTGCCCACATTTTATAACTCGTCGAATGCCTGAAAATGTATGAAATATCGTTAATCAACGTTTAACAGGCCGCCACTTTGTAACAAATTTTTTTTAAGGCCTTACCCCCACTTGTAGCGCAAAAAAGGCCTTTTTCATGAATTTTTTAAAGAAAACTACAAAACTTTTTTAATCGATTAATATACCATCTTAAAGAACACATCTTGAAGAACTTTCAGTAATCTTTTTAGTGAAAAATATTACATTGTTTAGTGGCAAATGGCCGTCAATGAAATAATGTTTTTACATACACGGTTTGCGGTGACCAACATTGCGGCAAAGTGGATCGTCTGAAAAAAAATGCGAATGGATTTAGTCAAATATAAGTATAAACTAGTTTTTAATGGAAGGATTTTAAAAAATATTCATTTTTCACAAAATGGCGGAAGTCAAAGTTAATGGTTCGATTTTAACGAAAAAAACGGCCGTTTTTTGGCTATAAAACGGCCATTTTTTTGGAAAAAAAATCGAACGATTAAAGACTACATTTTTATGTATTAAATAAGCCTGCAAAATTTCAAGAAGTTCGGTTCATTAGTGTTCGAGTAATCTTGGTCACCGGCTTCAGAAATGCCATTTTGAGAAAAACGCGTTTAAAGTTTCAATTTCAGTTTACACGAAGAACGAATTCGTCTCTTTCAATGCTCATATCTCAGTCAATTTTGTTCGGATCGACTTGAAATTTTCAGGACATATTTTCAGATACTTATACTTCAAAAAAATGCAATAAAAAAAATCGATTTTTTTCAAAATCGCAAGTGGGGGTAACCCATTAAGTACTAATTCTACTACCAGTGCCCAGAATACTCATACAGATTGAGAATATGTAATTTTTTTCTTCAGATGCATACAACATCACCCAGAGTGAGTGCCGATTGAGGCGGTTTTCGGCGGACCATGTTGCAAAAAAAATAAAAAACTACATGAAAATATTTAAAATAATGTTTTTTTAATGTAGATACATTCTCAAAGGAACAATAAATACATGTGTAAAATTTCATCAAGACAACTTCAACGGTTTAAAAGTTATTCCAACCCAAAAATGACGTCAAAAATCTCGCTCTAGACCAGACTACTGCCTTAAGTCTATTCTTTCACCATCATTATACTCTTAAATTTTCTGTTCGAGAAAGAACAAAAAACGTAATCGACAAAATAACTAATATTTAGAGCGAAACCGTAATAGGAATTTCTCAGCCTTGCATCAATTTCAAAAGGTTGCAAAAATTACGATTGGAGTGGGCAGCTTTGCAAAAAAAAAATTATTTACGGAAAAATCAAACTCAATCGTTCAACGAAAATCTCTTTCAACATAAGTTGGATAAAGTATTTGAATTATATTATTACGACGTCTATTGACAGGGAAAGAAATTGACGAAAAATCGAGAAAAAAAATTTAAAGTCGTTCGAGCACTACCTAAAAAAATGTTTAGACCTCTCAAATTTTGTCTGAATTACTTTTTCATAACGTAGTAATATTTTCCGTTGAGTACCGCAAAAAAAATCATTTTTGTACCACCCTAGTATACATATATGATTTGTTTATATATATTTACCTACGCACTCACCCATACGTACATGTCCACAGCGCCAATGAAATGGCACAATAAGATACAGTGAGATACGCTGGCATCCCAGTACAGCAATCCAATATCCATTCTCCGAACAATTCCGCGGCCAACGAGCCGCTCGTCCGTTTCAGATTCGTTTACTTACCTCGTCTCTTGCTGCTCACCACTAACGAAATCGCATTTGTGTGAGTGCGTGCGCGCGAGTGCGCTCGTGTACCTGCTAGCATGTTGTATCTGCGGCGATGCTGGAACGAGATGCGCTTGCGCATTTTCATTCAATACAGTCGCATTCAAGAGCCCATAGAGCAATCAACGACACCTGCATACACGGAAAAAAAGAAACAGCGAAAATCACCGTATAAACCGCATCAAAAACAGGGTGCCATATTTCATTTTATAGCAAAACAGAGTAATGTAAATCCTGTCCTACAAAAATGACGAATTTTCCTGTACACATTGAGATTTTTACAGTTACACTGGCTTATTTACAGTTCGGTATTGCGAATACATCAGTGTTTTCAGTAAAAATATTCAACTGTAAAATTTACATGAGATCACTGATTTTTATACTGTACGCAAACTGCAAGGGTTACAATGTACACTGCATTGAGTACAGAGTGATTCATTAAGGGGTTACCCCCACTTGCGATTTTGAAAAAATCGATTTTTTTATTTCATTTTTTTGAAGTATAAGTATCTGAGAATATGTACTGAAAATTTCAAGTCGATCCGAACAAAATTGACTGAGATATGAGCGTTGAAAGAGAAGAATCCGTTGCGTAAACGACCGGAAATTGAAACTTTAAACGCGTTTTTCTCAAAATGGCATTTCTGAAGTCGGTGACCAAGATTACTCGAACACTAATGAACCGATCTTCTTGAAATTTTGCAGGCTTATTTAATACATAAAAATGTAGTCTTTAATCGTTCGATTTTTTTTTCGAAAAAAATGGCCGTTTTATAGCCAAAAAACGGCCGTTTTTTTCGATAAAATCGAACCATTAACTTTGACTGTCCGCCATTTTGTGAAAAATGAATATTTTTTAAAATCCTTCGATTAAAGACTAGTTTATACTTATATTTGACTAAATCCATCCGCATTTTTTTTTCAGATGATCCACTTCGCCGCAATGTTGGTCACCGCAAACCGTGTATATAAAGACATTATTTTATTGACGGCCATTTGCCACTAAACGATGTAATATTTTTCAATAAAAAAATTACTGAAAGTTCTTCAAGCTGTGTTCTTTAAGATGGTATATTGATCGAATAAAGAAGTTTTGTAGTTTTCTTTTAAAAAATTCATGAAAAAGGCCTTTTTTGCGCTACAAGTGGAGGTAACGCCTTAAATTTCACTGTGTAGCACGGTAGTTTTACTCTTCCTTCGACAGTTCGTGACGTTATCTGTGCACTCTGAGAATTTTACAGGTACACTGGTTTATTTGCAGTTTTATATTGCGAATACATCAGTGATTTCAGTAAAAATATTCAACTGTAAAATTTAAATGCGATCACTGATTTTTATACTGTACGCAAATGAGGCACGAGGTGAGGCACGAGGCCAGGACACAAAGGATTGCCAGTTAGTAGTGCGTGGTTGATGGGACGCGGACATCGAAATTTTTGCGACAGAATTCAAGAAATTATAAAGAAAGAGAGAATTTTTTTTTAAGATGCGTTCTTGTCTAATTAGGACTTGTCTCGCGCGTGGGGTGAGGCACGTGGCCAGGACACAAAGGATTGCCAGTTAGTAGTGCGTGGTCGATAGGATGCGAACGTTGAAATTTATCCGACATAATTCAAGAAATTATAAAAAAGAGAGAATTATTTACAAAAAGGTACGTTCTTGTGTATGTGACTGATTTTTTAATATTTTCTACACATTTTTTTCAAACTTCTTTTATGGATAAACTTTTTTTTGTGTCTACCTAAGCTCTGTCGATATAACTGGCGCATTCATTGTACATAATACAGATTAACCAACTGTCAAATTACAAGTTTTGTTAAATTTATATTACAGTGTTGAACTGTCAAAATTTACTTTTGACTACACTGTATTTTGAACTGTGTTCCAGTAAAGGATACAGTAGAGCGGTTCGAGTCCAAAGAGGACAGTATAGGAACTGCAATAATTTACTTTGAGCACACTGTATTTTGAGCACTGTGTTTCAGTAAATATCGCTGTGCAATCGCTCGAGTTCAATGTGAACTGTGTAGCCCCTGCATTTTCTACTATTTCTTTTTTTCCGTGTAGGCCAATCAGGAGCACCTGATGAATGCAGAATCGATGCTTGTGAAGTCAATCCATCTTAGGATCATGCAACGCAGGTTTGTAAGATTTTGGAAAATTGGAGGAAAAGGGTTCAATGTATCTTTGGATCTTCATATCCATTTGATCTACTCGTTCATGCAAAATTCCCGAAAGACCTCGCTGGTAAACGTCACCTATGGAAAATGACAGATGGTAATTGGAACTAAACGAGGATCGTGTTTCGTTGTTTGAAACAACCGCGCCACTTGTTGATTCCAAGTTAAAGAAATACCACATTGATCAATTTTCTTGATCTTACATAGGCCAGGCAAGAGAATCAAAATTGCTGATACGCGTATGCATGTAGCTGAGGTGTATCAGCTGTAGATGGGTATACGTAGTAAAGGTAGTCCTATCGCCAGGCTTCGGTCCATAGGATTTTTATATTTTTTTTTTGAGCTGCACTAAATATATTGATAATCGTCTCTGTAAAATACCACGGTCGTTTATCGACCTAATTACAGAGAAAATAAATATTAAAATTGTGTATTTTTGTGAAGGAATTCCGAGGCGACATACAAAAACCCAATTTCCGGCCGCTACAAAAGTGTACATAATAGTGGGAATCCGTCAGGTTCTTAAAAATAATCAGATTTACATACTTAACAATTGTAGTAATCCAGTGCTCTTGGAAAAAATTACGCTTATTCACCTAATTTTCATGTAATATCAAGTTTAATTTGAACTTCCGGTATTGGATTTATTACCACTTGCTACGATAAAGAGACGCGACAGCAAGGCAACAGCTGACTGTAGTCCTAACCTCATCTTACTCATTCAAATTTACACACATACTAGGTGCGCAACTAAGTTTCCGGGTTTTTTTGACAAATAAAAAATCGAAAATTTCAAGGCAAATACAAAAAATGGTTCATTCGAAGTATTGTCCCTCGCTATTTACACATTTTTGCCATCTCTCTGGCAATACATAAATACCGCGACGATAAAAAGACGCGTCTTTGGACTGAAACCATTGGTCCAACCAATTTTGTACTGCATCGTAATTGACCAAGTGTAGTCCACCCAAGGCATGCTCCATCGACCGGAACAAGTGATAGTCTGAAGGGGCCAGGTCTGGCGAATACGGCGGGTGCGGTAGCAGATCCCATTTCAGTGTTTTTTGTGGTGTCCTGGACAATGGAACTGCGATGGCACGAAGCGTTGTCGTGCTGCAATATCACACGTTCGTGTCTCGTGTCCCATTCTGGCCGTTTTTCGAGCAATGCGTGGTTCAAATTGATTAGTTGTTGTCGGTAGCGATGCCCATTGACAGTTTCGCCTGGTTTCAGCAGCTCATAGTACACGATTCCTTTCTGGTACCACCAAACGCAGAGCATTGTCTTTTTTCCGAAGCGACTTGGCCGTGCTGTCGATGTTGATGCTTCGCCAAGTGAAAGCCACGATTTTCTGCGTTTGGGATTCTCGAAATATATCCATTTTTCATCGCCAGTAACAATTCGATGCAGGAAACTCTTTCTGTTCTGCCGCAAAAGCAAAATTTCGGAAGTGGCTCTTCGATTTTCCATTTGTCTCTCAGTCAACTCATGCGGCACCCACTTTCCTTCCTTGTGAATTTTTCCCATGGCGTGCAAACGTTTCGAAATACATTGCCGAGTTACATTTGATGCCTCGGCAAGTTGATCTTCTGTTTGAGTGTCATCTTCATCTAATAACACTTGCAGATCGGCGTCCGCAAATGTTTGCGGTCTTCCCGAGCACTCCTTGTCCCCAGTCTCGAAATCGCCACTTCTGATCCGCTTGAACCAATCTTCACACGTTGTTTTTCATGGTACGTGTTCGCCGTAGGCCTCCTCAAGTAACCGACGTCCTTCAGCTGCTGTTTTTTTAGGTTGAAGCAGAAAAGCAATGCTTCCCGCAAATGCTGTTTATTTGGCAGAACGTTTGACATTTCCGAGGTTAGAAAATAGGTCGTTGCGTTGCGATATTTATTTATATTGCGACTGGGTATTCTTAACAGATGTCCAAGCTATAAAGACACCCAATTTCAGACCTGTATGCCGACTACATATGTCGCTAGCGCCATCCATGTGTGAAACCCGAGAAATTCGTTGCGCACTGATTTCATTTCTAACAGACATTTTTCGCCGACACAAATTTTCCACGCTTTGTACCAGTCGTGGCCCGAATACAATGCTTTATATTAGGTCCTATCATAATTCGGTGGACACTTTCATTTTTCAAAAAATCTTTTACTTTCCATTCAATAATAATTTATCCCTTTCGCTATCAATGACACGCTGCCAGACTAATGGGAGGTCATTGACCCCAGAAAATGTTCCATTTTCATTAAGGCTAGTAATTCGGTGTTAATGGCGGAATCCAATTCTTGTTTGTTGTTAAATCGGTGACCAGACAACTGCCGCTTCAAATGGCCAAAGCAGTTGAAATCGCACGGGTTGATATCAGGTGAATATAGTGGATGAGGCAACTCAATCCAACTCATGTCTTCGATTAACTCCTGAACTGCGTAGGCTTTGTGGGGTCTAGCGTTGTCATGGACTAGTAATGGTTTTCCAATGTTGCGATTTACCGCCTATCTTGGGATATATTCCTCCAAAAACGATTCATAGCGCTCGGCCGTCATTGTGATATTTTCCTTATGTCTTCCAAAACGCCACGCCGTGAACATCCATACCTACTATTAGCAAGACCTTCCTCTCGTGCCTGGTCTGACCCAGGAGCGCGCTTGATGTCTTTGCAGGGGGGTGAAACATTCGACCCAACTTTCGTCCAGGCAAATGAATCTTCTTAGGTCATTGTTGCAATGACTAAGCCACAACAAGTTCGCACGTGCGATGTCAACTCGCTTCTCCTTCTGGAAAGGCGACAACGAATGGGGAACTTATTCACCCAGCTTCGACACCAGACATAAATCGCCTCTTAATATTCTTTCTACCGATGCGAAAGGTATGTTCAGTTGTGCGGAGGTGTCATTAATGCTCTCTCTACTAGAGCATCGCAACAAGTCCTGGATTCGTTCTTTCCTTTCTTGTCTGGAAGGCGATCTTGGTCGACCCGACTTCGGTGCGTCTCCAGTATTTGTCCTTCCCTCCTTGAACGATTTCATCCAATTCCTCACTGCACTTTTCTTGAGCGCGTTCTTGCCTACTGCATTGTGCAGAAGATTTCCCGATAGTCCAGCTGAATAATTCAGCAGAGCACAAATTTTCAAAAATGCGCGCTGTTCTTGCACAGTTACAGACTTTTCCAATTCTTCCATTGGCGAAACGACGCGTAAACACAAATTGCGTATGTTTTCTGAAATGTAAACGTCAGCACTACCTAACAATAACATAACCTCAAACTTATCACAAACAGGATGGCAAGTGTGAAAAAATAAAAGTGTCCACCGATTTATGATTATTTCCCGCACCTGAAAGTGTTTTGACAGATCGACGTTGAAAAGCATGGAGGTTAAACTCGCTTGGTTGAGTAAAAAGAGACGAAGATAGAACCAATATTGCCAAATATCAAACCTAGAAATACTGCCCGAATCGTTGGAATAACTATTTTTTCACTTTTCCAGATAAATCTGAACATTAATTAAACAGTTTACACATGGAAAATTTACTTACTACAATTTTTGTTTCAATGTGTTGAAAATATAAATTGCACTAGTCTCAAGTATGATGAGTGGTATGACTAGTGTGAAGCGATAGGACTACCTCAAGTCCGCTACGAGCTGAAGCCGCGAGACCGAGATTAAAACGCGGAGGAGCGATTCCCATTCAGCTGAATCCGATTGGTCGGTCGAGGCTCGAAGAGCATGGGCGGAGCAAACGTAATGAGTTTCTAGCTCGGTACCGGGGTCTGCTTCATTCCACGCGGCTTGCCTCGTCGGCAAAGCTGGCTGCTCGCACACTCGATCGCTTTATACATTGTACATATGATCGGGACTCAAGCCATATGTGTGTGTGTGTGTGTGTGTCTGTTCACCGCTCGTATTACGGCTCGTCATTCTTACTGGCCGGGTTTCACTGCCCTGTCGTCGTTTCGTTCGGCCCTCTTTTTCCACGTTCAACATCGACACACGCTCACCAACGTACACACCAAGATACACCAATGTACAGGTGGCCGCACATGGCTTTTACTCATTACGACAACTTTCGTCTAGGCATTAGACGCACAGTCCTCAGAGCTAATGCGTCGAGGGACGATATAATAGCCAGAACCCGAGCACAAATTGGCCAAGCATTCGTCTCTACTGGTGATTTTATTCGGCGATAAGGAATTCGGATAAGGCTGTATTCCGTATGACCGTAATTATTCAGCAATTACGCCTTGCTCTCTTTATTTCTTTCCTATTGTTGGCCGTTGTCCTTTTTATTCGTCTGTCACGATAGACGAATCACGTAATGATGATGACGATTTTTGGTGACCCACATAATTGCGATATCAGACGCTTAGCGAACGTGACATGTGCGCTTGGGACATGAGGAACAATGGTCTGGTTAGCTGATCAAGTTGGTGAGTTGGAAGTAACATTGTTTTTCTGTAAACGAACGATGCGTTTCTAATCTTCTTCCATTATCGCTCTTAAGGGGCTACACCAGTGTGGACGCTGAAAATTTCGGTGATTTTTGAGAATTTTTTGGAAGAAGAGTACTCAATTAAATGTTTCGAAAAATTAAGAATATATTTGGATATATTTGACCTATGTTACATAATTTTTTCATAGAAAAATATTGAGATCCAAGCGACTTATGCGCTGCCTTCGGAGGAGCCAAAAAGCAACTTCCTCCACTGCTGACATGATTCCGGCAGATTGAGTGGCTGAAACCGAAAAAGGAAAAATGGCGTTAAACAGGAAGGTATTTCCTGTAGAATGACGTAGGGGTTTCAAACAATATCAAAATCTAACAAAATGGCGTAGTTATGAAAAAAAGTCCGTTTTCTTGCCTTTAAAATGGTCGTTTTTTTCAATGCCAAATCGTCAATTTTCATCCAATCAAAAATATCCTACGTCATTGTAGAGTAAATATATTCAAGAGTACTGAGTTCAAATTTCAAGTCAATCGGATAATTGCTATTTGAGTTACAATGTCAGCGAATTTTAACAATATCATTTCGAGAAAAACGAGTTTAAAGATTTAACTAGCGATTTTTGCAAGATAGAGTGATATTTATATAAATGATATAAATTATAATTATATTTTTGAAAGTATAAACTGTCGAAAAAGGCAAAAAAAAAATAAATCAATTTTTTTAAGTGTCACACTGGTATAGGCCCTTAAGATCGACGGAGGAGGGATAGAGGCTTCTTCAACATTGAAGAATCGATAAGGCGACTTTTCTAACGCGATATGTAAACAGTGCATGTGTAAACGTGGCGAGAAGAGGTAGTTTGAATTGTTGAGACTGGTTGGTGACTCTGGTACCCTCATACTGAGATGCTTAAAGGGTTACACCCAGTTGGAATTTAAAAAAAAATCGATTTTTCGTTTTCGACAGATTTTTATAATCTAACGTTTCAAAAATATTCTCTAAAAATTTCAAGTCGTTCAGTTAAAAATTGGGGGAGTTATGAGCGTTTGCAGGTAAGTCCACTTGCCGCTTTACCGTTACAGGTAAAAACTCTAAACGCGTTTTTCTCGGAATTACTTTTTCAGAATTGGCGACCAAAATATCTCAAAAACAACGAAACCGATCTGCTTCAAATTTCACAGACATTTTTTTGTACATCGAAAGGTAGTCCTCAATCGAAGGATTTTTTTTCAATGCATACTTTCTTTTAAATCAGGGAAATAGAGTGTTTAGTTCACCGAAATTTCGACGATCACTTTCGATCGGCGACCATTTTTTCAAAAATCATAATTTCATTGAATCCTTCCATTAAAGACTAGATAATACGGTACAAAAACTAAATTCATTTGGTGAAAATAAATATTTTCGATGATTTATTCCCGAGCAGAAGTGGTCACCACGAAGGACCTGTTTTGCACAGCGGCCTGTGCAATTTACTGTATATCCGTCGTTTATATATATTTCCCAATGAAAAAAATGTCAAAGATACTTGAAATGATACCCTTCACTATGGGCCAAAAATAGTTCAAAACCTGCACCCATTTTCCAAACAAATTCACGAAAAAACCTCTTTTTTCCGGCTGCGAACTAGGTGTAACCCGTTAAAGGGTCCTGGGCGCCTCTGCGTGTTCCTCTTTGGATACTTCCTGTGTAGAAATTGGAGTCGGGAAAAAGTACTGCTCCTTATCTGCCTTCGCTAGATAATGTCAGGTCGTGGCCAGGCCTTTCAACGAGAATCAGTTCCGCTACATAACAGGTCTTAGGCCAGGCTCCGATCCGCCGTTCCCTTCTTTTGGGAACTAATGAGAAACTGGCCTAGATACAAGTAGGGAATTATCAGGAAAGTCATAGGGGATAGATAGGAACATAACCGGGACTGGACGAAATAAGATCGGATACTTGAAGGGCTTTTGGTGATATACCCGAGCTAAGGAATTTCGGGACAATTGGCGATATGTTACCATTTAATGCAAATTTACACAGTACATTGTTTGTCACATACTGAATGCACCCTTTAAAGTTCAAATCTATGTCTATACCGTTTCTATGAAATTGAAGAAACATTTTTTAACATGGGAAGATAAAGACGCTCATCCCTGAATAGCAGTTCTACGCACGTAATGGTGTGATTTTTTATTTAATGTTATAAAAAACTGTCAAACCATTTGTACATTATGACGCTGATGACGAAATTGTCATAATGTACTGAGTGAAAAACTGTCAAATCACTCAGTACATTATCTCAATTTTGTCCCTCTTTATAGTACGACAATATTAGGCATCTCCCTCCCCATGTGAAAAAGTGTTTCTTCAATTGTAAATTTTATAGAAACGGTGTAGATGATGGATTTATAATTTATAGGGTACATTCAGTATACGCCAAAGAATTTAGTGTATAAATACGAATCAGATGGTAACACATCGTCAATTGTCCGAAAACTCCTTAAACAGATAGTATTCGGTGATACCGATACGTATTATTTCACGACGATACCAAAATCATAAGCGTAAGTGCACATTGTAAGCATAGCACTTTTGTACGTGGTACAACAACGGGTCCAAGTCTTATGGTTGTGCGATGGTAACTTGGTTACGCGAAGCGCTTTGATTGCAGCCACCTGGCAGATT
The DNA here is from genome assembly GCA_964007375.1 of Ophion obscuratus. Taxonomy (NCBI): domain Eukaryota; kingdom Metazoa; phylum Arthropoda; class Insecta; order Hymenoptera; family Ichneumonidae; genus Ophion; species Ophion obscuratus. The sequence continues at coordinate 75,230,793 of OZ023312.1, forward strand.
GTTGAAGAAATACATTCAGGCTGGAACATTGCCATTTCCTGACAAGGCGACAAAGCGTTTAAAAACCACAAACCAGCTGCTTTACTTTTTACCTCATTGAATAATTTAGTTACTCGTGATGTCCAAATTAATGCTTATTGTAATACCGGTACGTACGAGAGCATTTTTATCCTCGTAGATTATCATCGATGAAAAGGATGCTTTTAATGGTGAATGAATTACAATAGATGTGTTAGTTTCATTCTAATCAATTATAAATATCTTCAATGAGGTAAAAAGCAAAGCAGCTTTTACAGCCCAAGTCGTAATTTTCAGCCTGTTTTACAGGCCTTTGATCCTATGTGAGCCTCACTTGAGTCTGTTTACTGCTAGAAGTCCTAGTATAGGCCGCCACATGCTCTTCATTTGCTGCTTACCTCCTGCATAGGCTCTTATACTTCTACCTAACCTAGCTGAAGTCGTTGCAGCTCCTCTTTTGATTGCGTTTGGACCTATCGCGCATTTGGCTGTTTCGAGGAAACGAGGGTGGAGATGGTCGCATTCAAAAGAGCGAGTCTGATAGTTTTCCGTAACCGGCATGCGTTGGACTACGTAGGACCGCGCGTTCGCCGCAGAGGCCTACTTTTCCAATGGCCTTTCCATTATCTCCACCCAGCGAACCTTTCGCATTCGCTTCAAACTTGCCCCAGCTAGGGATGTTCCGATACCCACAAGGTATCGATACCTACTCACATAACTAGTACTTGGAAAAAATTTCGATTCTACTCATATGAGTACCTTCAAAGTATCGATACCTGCTCATATCGAAACTTTTTACAATTTTTTATGGGACTATATGGGATAATGGGAAAAATATATTTGGGAACCACACATGTATTAATAAATAGTAAGTAGAAGTATTATGTGAATCATCTTTATTAATCGATGAAAATATTTAAGTGAAAAAAATAATTAAGAGGGAGAGAGAGAGAGAGAGAGAGAGAGAGAGAGAGAGAGAGAGAGAGAGAGAGAGAGCTGATTGTGAGAATGGAAACGACGCCGCTCGCCGCGCTGCCAGCCCGGCGTAAACAATGAGCGGTTTAAAAAATTGTTCGTTCTTGTAATTTGTTCGCTAGGATGGTGTTCAGAAATTGTAAAGTTCGCTTAGTCGCATTCGATCTCGGTATCTTGTTTCTTTTGATGTCGAATAAGTATCGCTAGAACGAGTCGATGCTAAAAGTATTTGACATCGAAAATAAAGTACAGAGTACTTTTTCGTATTCACTTGTATCGTAATATTTCTACTCCGAATATCACAACGATAATATTATACATTCGATAAGCCTCGACCAATTGCGTTTGGTAATGGATGCCAATCGAGTAGCGCTATTGGTTAAAATTACCCAATGACACTAGAGCCGCCAGAGCCTGACTAACTACGGCGCCACCACGGCCGGTGGCGTAGGCTCGAAACCTCGGCCAGCATACAAATACTTTTCAATTCGATACAAGTACTTTTGGTTTCGAAACCAAGCAAGTATCGGAAGAATGTATCGATACCATAAGTACTTGATATCGAAAGGAAAGTATCGATACTTTACTTATATTTACTAGTATCGGAATATCCCTAGCCCCTGCATCTACAGCAACTCTCCAAAGTGGAAGAAATGAATCTTGGGCAAATAGTTACAATATTTTTGATAGGAATTGCCCTCACGTATGCATGTACACGCGGATCCCTATAGCAGGCACGCATGCATACGTATAGGTACTAGTATACGTGTGTTGGTGTATGCTTAGGCATGTATGTGTGCGGGCATATACGTGTGTCTACGCATGCGCGTATTCAGGCATATGTATCTCTATATGTGTAATACAGTGTATGCGTGTGCATGAATACGTGTGCCAATCGACGTCCTCCTTAGCGCCTGCAAGTGGAGAAAAGGGAAATTTGTTCCCGTTCTAGGCGTTCAGTAGGAGCTCATTTTATATTGAGTACGAAGCTACTTTACTGCCGTTATCTCCTACCACTGTGAGGATCTGGAGGGGCAAAATAGGCTGAAAATTTCGACTCGGGAGTTCTTTAAATCAGGCTCCACTTTTCAGGAAATTTCAATATTTTTACCGGGTATGGGTTGCGTGAAAGTGTACTTGCTTGCAATATATCCCAGCCAGAACATTATAATTTCCAAACATGGAGGGTGAGCGGCAAAAAAACGATGTTGTGATCTTTCCGGTCTGGTCCATGAGAGGGTTAGGTGAATCAGACGAGGCAAGCCTAGTCAGGTCCCACCACAAAGTAGAGAATGCCTGGTCACATTTCAGCTACACGGCACGTGAAGAGGAGTGTAACTGGTTTGTCCTTGCTTCCAGTACTGTACTGGTAATTTGCCAATGACGAAGGAGAAAACGAACCTTTTCACACCACGATCACACCACAAAGTGATGAAGACTCCGAAGATAGGGAAACGGTATTTTGCCACCGATAGCAACGATGATAACTATCAAGCAATTAGGGATTCATTAATTTATTAGAATATTCTATATGCGTCGGCAAAATATTTATTTCATCCATTTGGGTTGCTTGTAGTGATGCATAAAAAAGTCCTGCAGGCTGAGATTTGTATAAACGAAGTATTCCACCTATGATGAATACTTCGACGTATCCCCAATTCGGCATCCGTCACTATAAAGCTATAAACAATTACTTATTGTCGAATATGCGTGCTGGTCGAAGAGTTCGCAGGAGTAGGATGCGCAAAACGCAGAGAAGAGCCTAATCGTATTAGGCTGCTGAGAACAGAATGAGATCTGGGACGAGACAACAGAAGAGGGAATGAGCGGCGCGGGTTTGGCTAGCCGCAGGGCCAAAAGCGCCATCTTGCTTTCTGGCCACGTACAACCGTAAAACAAAGGGACATCAGGATAGACAGAGGGAGAGAGAGGCGAGAGAAAGAGCAATAGAGACAACGAAGCTGGGATATCGCGGGACGCGCGAGCAGAGTACGCGCTCACCTCAATATTTAATCCCTCATTATGGAGGCTGTGGGCTCGAGCTTTTGAGACAATTGGCAGTTTTAGTACCCAATAAGGTCTTGGATGCCGCCTGGGAGCTTCGCCGGCTAGAATAGCAACTGCATGCCTCCATTCGTCGCGTAGACATGCCCGCAATGTAAACCTTGCATCGTACGCCAATCACGTGCTCCAGCATGTCAGAAGGAACTTAAATACAGAGTTGGTAAGGATAACTAGCCCGTTGAGAAAGTTTCATACGCTTTCAAGATTCCGCTAGGTGAAGGCAAACGGACCAGGCTCTTTTCAATGACTTGTCATAAAGATAGAACATCTTTATAGCGACCTGGCGATTGCTCATTTCAGTTTGATCTCCATTTCGAAATATTCCGTTTATTTTGACGTTAAAATTTCATCACACCGATATCCTTTCGCAGTACTCATGAAACCGTTCAAGTATTTCGAGTACAATTATTGTGATAGAACGGTACTTTATGTCTTGTTCAAAGTATTGTCCATCGCTAGCTATTACTTTTTGCCATTTTTCTGGCAGCATATGGATACCGCATCGGAGGAACGCTTCATCTTTTGAGGGTATCCACAAATCGACCCAATTTTTGGTATCTTCGTATGATGTGAAGTGCTGCTCGGACAGGCCGTGCATCATCGATCGAAATAAATGATAGTCAGAGGAGCTACGTCTGGTGAATACGGCGGGTGGGGTAAAACTTCCCAATTGAGTGTTTCCAAGTAGGTTTTGACCTATGCCTGGCAAGCAGCATTTCACATGTGCAAAATCGGCGTTCAACGTTTCTCGGCCTCGGTTCATATGGAACCCAATTTCCGTGCTTTTAAATCATTCCCAACGATTGTAAACGCTGTGAAATTGCTTGTTGGATCACGCCTGATGTAGGGGAGACCTAGGAGGATTGAAACAATTTTCAGATTTCACCCCATATTTCGGAATCGAAACGAGAGATTCGGGTAAATATAAAGTTGTTCTGTAGCTTTTTTGATCGACTAATCGATGTTCGACTAGAAATGACTCCAGGAATTATGTAACCGGTACAAAACCATTTAAGTACAATGAGTCGTTTTGTTTCAACTCTCCTCATATCGAGGTAAGTTCAAACAGCTATCGAGATGAGTTGAAACGCCTGGGAATTGGTACAAAATATGGGTATAAATTATGTCAAATCAGATTGTTGTTAAAAAACTTTGGTGAAAAAAAACTTCACCTCGACATTCATGTGTCACTTTGTTATTCAGTCTGACCAATTTTTATAAGTTCTAACTGGAACGAATATAAACGCACGAATCTCACGGAATGAAATAGTAAAATATAACAGAATAAAAAATAAATTGAAGGAGAAATATTATGGTAAGAAAGCAAATCAATCTCTATTCTGACAAACAATTGTGACATACATATGAAAGTTCTCCACCAGTGCAGGCTTCGTGCGACCATGCTTTGCACTCCAGGCATTGCACCCACTTCTTATTTTGCCTGCCGTTTGAATACGATTACATACAACACACGCAAAAGTACTCTTCCTCGTCTTCACTTTCCACGTTCTCTTTGTGCTTGATCTTTCGTCCCGTAGAGTAACGTCTTCAGCGGCGAACTCATATATTTCTCGGCTCGCCATGCCTCCATCCGTTTTCCCAATACATTTATTCGGCACCTGAAATAAAACAAATGCTAGCCTCGCAAACCACACCACAAAATATAAACGTATGAAAATATTACTGCAACCGAGGTAAGTTGAAACGCCTTGTTTCAACCCTCCTAGGTGTCAAAAATGCGATGTCACTTGATTCGGAACTCACTATTGATAAAGAGTATTGCAAAACAACAAATTCAATATGACAAATCGAATGCTAAGTTAGTAAGCTTCCAATGAATGCATATCACATACCATCAAATATATAAACAAGTTAACTAAACCTTATTGGAAAATACGACAGATACTTACTTTTGCCAATTTTTTTGGCGCGGGTGTCGATGTGACGCAACTGAACTCGCAAGAGCACCGGAGCGAACTGACAAGTGGCGCGCGTCGTAGAAATAAAAGAATGTCATTGTTGCCAGCTCGCTAACAATCACATCTACCGAGACATTGACACTCTTTTAACTTGCCTCTGTGTCAACCCTCCTAGGTCTCCCCTAAGTGCAAGTTATTCTTGCGTTTGACATGAATCTGCCTCCAATGATGCTTCCAATTCCGCGTCTTCCTATACTTTCGGCCTTCTGCTACGTTCTTTGTCTTCGACGTCAAACTCGCCGTTCTTAAACTTCTGAAACCACTCACTACTCTCACTTAAAGCAGCCTCACCATATGCTTCTACAAGCAATCCATGCGCCTCAGCTGCAGATTTCTTCAACTTAAAGAAGTGAATCAAAAGTTCCCGCAAATGACGTTTATTCGGCTTAAAACTCGACATTTTCGCACGAAAAAAATTACATGACGCTGATACAAAATCGCTAATATTTCAAGGTTATGGTCTTGCCAGATGTCCAACCTCACGATATGACGTTTGACATCTGGCAATTTCAACCATAACCTTCTGGTGGGGCTATCTTTTGTTAAACGGCGGAAACTTATTTATACCCCCAAAAACATCGAACGGAATCTTTTCTGAGGGAACATCATCACGTATGCAGTAGCGTGGATGTTGTCTACACTTTCTGAAATATTCATTTAAAGAGGTGAATAAAACGGGTGTCTCGTTTTCCTTCTTTTGTGTTTCGGCAAAAGGAAGAGACATCACACGCGGTGGTAGTGCAAAAACCGGAAGTGAAATGTGAGCAGGAGAAAGAGAAATACGAGGAGATGGATAGGGGGTACGGAAGGAGATGGAAGAGTCCGGGTGATACGAGGGATGGCGAGAATGAGAAGTTACCCGACACAAATGAAATTAGAGTTGCCACGAGTCCGGGCTACCCAGCACTGGCTATTTCACTGCTCCCGGTAATGTTTCAGCAGTGTTAGAGCGAGAAAAGCCGTACGGTATAGCCCGTTGAAAAATCACTGCGTTCTGCGGAACGAAACTACGCTGGCGGCAACGTATAGCAAAGGTGCGAGCGAGAAGGGCGCGCTACACTGAGACATTATGATCGAGTACGGGACATTGCGGGCTGTAATGAAAACATGGCCGCCATCCGGTCGTACCTCGCGTAAACCTGGCAAAGCATCTGATTCGTGTTGACTTAAACATTCCTGCACGTTCCTCTCACTCGTTCAAGCTACTACCTTTTGCCTGTGACTATATTTCCTGCGTTTTCTACACTTTTTTGTATAACGCCTTCAACAGCTCCTAAAACTTTTCTCATGGCGGCCAATTCGTTTTCTCGAAACACACCGGTCATCAGTATTAATATTGTACTTCCGCGTCACTCAACTTTTCTTTCGTCCGGTATAACGCAACATGATGCTTGCGAGGATCATTCGTTTTTGATGTCGATGGGTTTCACTAGGAAACTTGCAGTTATAATTGCAATCATACGTTTCGTGCAGAAATTTGTTAGGCTGTCCCCAGATCTTACCACATCCCGAGTTGAAATTTTCAGCCTATTTTGAAGGCCTTTGATCCTATGTCAGCCTCACTTGAGTCTGTTTACTGCTAAAAGTCCTACTATGGGCCGCCAACATGCTCTTCACTTACTGCTTACCTACTGCACAGGCCCTTATAGAACTACCTAACCTAGCTGAAGTTGTTGAAGCTCCTCTTTTGATTGCGGTTGGACCTATCGTGCATTTGGCTGTTTCGACGAAACGAGGGTAGGGATGGTCGCATTCGAAAGAGCGGGTCTGATAGTTTTCAGTAACCGTCATGCGTTGGACTAGGTAGGATCGCGCGTTCGCCGTAGAGGCCTACTTTTCCAATGGCCTTTCCATTATCTTCACCCAGCGAACCTTTCGCATTCGCTTCAAACTTGCCCCTGCAGCTCCAGCAACTCTCCAAAGTGGAAGAAATGGATCTTGGGCAAACAGTTACAATATTTTTGATAGGAATTGCCCTCATGTATGCATGTATACGCGGATCCCTATAGCAGGCACGCATGCATACGTATAGGTACTAGTATACGTGTGTTGGTGTGTGCTTAGGCATGTATGTGTGCGGGTATATACGTGTGTCTACGCATGCGCGTATTCAGGCATATGTATATCTATATGCGTAATAGAGTGTATGCGTGTGCGTGTATACGTGTGCCATTCGACGTCCTCCTTAGCGCCTGCAAGTGGAAAAAAGGGAAATTTGTTCCCGCTCTAGGCGTTAAGGGCGCATTTTATATTAAACGCGAAGCTACTTTATTGCCTTTATCTTCTACCACTGTGAGGATCTGGAAGGGCATAATAGGCTGAAAATTTCGACTCGGGATGCCCATGGGGATTTCTTAGGGACGTCTCACGTAAGCAGTCCACATTGGAATCCAAGTAAATTCGATGCTATTTCCCGATTGACGTTATATTAGAATTGTTTATTTTGCAATTCTCGACTGGAATATGCTGGATGTCGTAACAAATATTCTTTCGTAGTCCCAGGCACAAATTTGTTGAAGAGTCCCAAGATGCACCTACATCTCTAGTGATATTATGTCATAGTACATATTAGTGTCATAGTAGTGTAGTAATATTATGTCATAGTACAGTAAAGTCATAACGAACGATATTCACAGTGGATCTTTAGTGATGTGATTCAAATCGATTTTTAAGATATACTTTTTTGAGCTATTTATCCTTTTCCATGATAAGATTTGTTCTCTTTTAAGACCTTGTATACTTTTGGATGATTGGAAAACACTTTTTTGGGAATTGAAAAAAAAACTCTTAGAGCAATTAAAATGAGGTTTGACAAGTTTATTTTTCAAATCTGTATATACGAATCTATTTTTTATTTTTCCAAATAGTTAAAAATGGCGGCCCTGTGGCCGGTAGAGAGAGAACGCCCTTTTTAAGCCCTCCACTGGCGGACTCGTTAGAGATGCGCATGAGCGCCCAGAACAATTAAAACAAACAACACCCGTGCAGAAATTTTGGCAGGGATACAGCTGGATTCTGACTTGTATCCCGGGCTCCCAGTCGGGATCTAATCCGATATCGGATCAGATTCGAAGACTAAATGTAAGATCCGTAAACTGGATTCCATTAGGGATCTAGAACCGGATCCTTTAATGACTCTAAATAGATTCCCCATGGAATCATTGAGGAATCTGGGAAGGATCACGGGTGAATACAGGCGGAAATAAAATGTCAAAAATGGAATTATGACATGTTAAATTCATTATAAAAATAAATAACATTTATAAAGTTTTGATGCATTAAACTATCAATAAAAAAAAATTGTCCAAAGATTCCAATGGCAGATCGCGCTCATCGCGAGATTTTGATGTGAATTAAAAAAAATTCACATCAAAATCTATGAATGCAAATGTATTGACAAGAAATTATGAATACAAAAAAATTCACAAAATCAGTTGTGAATTTTTTCGTATTTAAGACAAATTAAAATCAAATTCAAAATGATTAGATTAAATTTGGCGCCAAAAGTGAGTTCGTACGTATTTTGAGAGAAAACATTGCCTCGAGGCAAAGAAATTTTTCCACATAACTTTTTGGGCGAACATTTCTTTGCCTCAACACAATGTTTTCTCTCAAAATACGTTTACACTTGTGGTGTAAATTTTAATATAACTGTCGTGAATTCGATTTTTATTTTCTTCAATTTGAGGAAATTCACAACTCATTTTGTGATTTTTTTCATATTTATAATGTAATATTTGAAACTCACAACATTTTTTGCAAAAATGTCTTCGCCTCGACGAAATGTTTTCTCTCGAAATACGTAAGAACTCACGGTTGGTGTAAATTTTAATCTAATCATTGTGAATTTGATTTTAATTTGTCTTAAATACATGTTTATACCCACCGACATGTCGGTAGGTATAAACAGAGACTTATTCCCCAAAACCGGTATCCCGGTTAGAATCCAACTTGCATCAGTATCGGAATATGTACGACGACGATGGCATAATTTTGAAAATTTTGGCATCACGTGTATTTTCGGTATTACTATGTAATTCCTATCTATAGATAGGAATTTTATAGATACCAATCTATAGACAGAAATTCCTTTCTATAGATAGGAATTCCATAGTAATACAAAAAATACACGTGACGCCAAAATTTTCAAAATGATGCCATCGTCGTCGTACATATGCCGATACTGATTCAAGTTGGATTCTAACCGGGATACCGGTTTTGGGGAATCCATGACAAATCCTGATCAGGATATGATCGGACATAGGGTATCCCGGTCAAAATTTCTGCACGGGCATCTTCATCTATATGAGTTTTGTTAGTGATGTACATACGATTATTACAAAATATTCATTTTTGCAAATTTGGCACTACTGAACCGATTTTGAAAACATGGTTTTGAGCAAAACGGGTTTAAAGTTTCAAAATCATTTTTTTCGGACTATATCATTATTCAGATGTTTATACATCATTTGAGCTAATACAAAAACGATAATTTTTTTTTTTTCAAACGTAGATGTTTTTTCAAAGGCCTTAAGATCTACTAATTGTGCATATCTATATATTTTATTTAGAAAATTCAACGTACAGGATGCTATGGGTTCCATAAAGTGTAAAAACATCGATAATGTGGGAATCTTTAAGGCGGGCAACCACTTTACATGCTTAAAAAATCAATTTGTTGTTAATTTTATACATCGTTAGCAAAATATCTTAAGAATACACCCTGAACATGTCAAAACGATATTAGGATTCTTTCGAACGATATGTATATAAATGATAAAGACTCTCCGCTCGACTCCCAACCACTGTGACGGGTCAAAACATTCGCTTTTGTTTTGCTTTTTTCACAGTATGCATATTCAAAAATATGTGAAAAAATGTTAAGTAAAAATATTGAAAAGTGACGAAGTGACAAACGATTTAGTGAGAACAGGTAGCGCAACGATGTCCATATACTAAAACGTTCAATCGCGTTTTTCTCGAAACGACATTTTTTCAATTTGCGAAGATTTAAATTTACTTTAGCACGTGTGATGACATTAAAAAAATGCATCATAGATTTAGAAGACCAGTTGTCTTCACATTCACAAAATCAGCTCGATTTCACCTCGAGCGAGGAATTTCACGCTCGAGGTGAAATTCCTCAGACACTGTTCGGACCGAAAGAAAAGCTGATGTCAAGAAAATACAATGACATCGTTTAAATACATTAAACAGAAGTGAATGATGAACGATCTCCCGTTGTTGGAGTTCCGTCTTCAATGTTGATAATTTACGCGACAGTTTTACTGGACACTATCGTTTGCCTATTCATACTAATCATCATTAGTAAACATCATTAAACACCATTAAGCCCTATTACTTATAATTGCACACAAGTGTTCCTAGATGTTTGACTATCTTCTTTGACTCCCATTGAAGGTCTCGATACTCTATTAAGGAGAGAGATACCTTTAAGCAAGGAAACAATTGCTAATTTTCATTATTCGTTAAAAAAAATAATAATTTTGAAAAAGTGAGAAATATTGAAGATCGATGAAATGATACGCTTTGAAACAAAAAGATAGAATTTTTCGAAAAAGAATGCTACATTTTGCAATCAAAGATTCTTTTTTTAAATTTTCAAAAACATTTAGCGTCATGTTTTAAACAATAAAGTTAGGAAGATTTATAGCGAATTTCATCAGAATGGGTCCTTTAATTTTTTAGCTATACGCGTGACAATTAGCCACGCCAGTTTCGAAAATGCAGTTTAGAAGACCATACCTCCGCTATTTGTAAATATTATTGTTTTAAAATCCCACGTCACACCCAAAAGTAGTAACATAACATACCCTAAGTCTCAAAAATGGTGAAGAGATCTTACCGTTAAAAAAAAGTCATGAAAATCAGTAAAAAAACATCTCGCCTGAAGTTACCTCCCCAACTCATTCCTGTTGGTCGAATAATTCGCACTCTCGTCACGATCAGGATGACCTCGACGATTTTCAACGATGATCGTCATTCAAAGCCCATGTTTTCCATACGAAGTGTGCTCTCTGGGATTTTCTTCTCATGTCAGAACAAAAAGTAGTCACCGCGAAACTCAAGATGAACAGGTAAAAGTATTTTATGCAGGGTGGCATATGGGGCAAGATTCTTCGGTGGCTATCATGCTCGTGGGAAGAAGTCCTCCCCCACCCTATCCCCTCCGCATACAGAGTCTTCATGGCGGTGAAAAATCACCGAGCACCCGGCCCTTCATCCATTATTAAATCGATAGAAACCATCGCTCGCCCGTCCAAGTGAAAGTATATGTATTTGCCTTGCATTGTTAAGATCCCTAGCCAATAGGCCTCTGCGGTCTTGTGCGCATTGGCATCGGCGTCTCCGCCCACACTGTACACCCACGCACACATGATAAGTTGCCACTGTGGCTCGATAACTTTTGGCCCTTTTCCCGATTTTTACGATACACACGGGGATCAAATCGCACGATCCACCGCCACCAAACTGCTAGAGCGGGAGAAAGAGAGAGAGAGAGAGAGAGAGAGAGAGAGAGAGAGAGAGAGAGAGGGTGGGGGAGAGAGAGAGAGAGAGAGAGAGAGAGAGAGAGAGAGAGAGAGAGAGAGAGAGAGAGAGAGAGAGAGAGAGAGAGAGAGAGAGAGAGAGAGAGAGAGAGAGAGAGGGAGAGAGGGAGGGAGGGAGGGAGGGAGAGAGAGGGAGGGAGGGAGAGAGAGAGCGAGAGAGAGAGAGAGGGAGAGAGAGGGAGGGAGGGAGAGAGAGCGAGAGAGAGAGAGAGAGGGGGGGGAGAGGGGGAGGGAGAGAGAGAGAGAGAGAGAGAGAGAGAGAGGGCGTCATACCTTTCGCAATTTGCTCATTCCGATACAATGAATCGCACTGGGATATTTTGGAGACGGGAATTATACCAAGAGTGGAAAGCAATAACGTTACCGATCTTCTGTTTCGTGCACTGTGCTCCTTGTCCTCGGGGCGAATTTTTGCCGTTCACGTAAATCAATTACAGGGGGGTTCACGGAGAAATAACGAATAAAACATACATGAATGGGTCAGATTGAGATGCGGGAGCATTGGCGGCGATTGGCATTGCTCCGTTGGGAATCAGAGGTTTTTAGGGAAGGGCCTCCGCGGTGATTGCTGCTACAATATCGACAACATGGAATAAATACTTAAAGGAGGAGAGAAATAAGGATGCAACTTGTATGAAACGATTTTGGGAAAATTGCTTTGCTTTCTCAGTTCACAAATTGGCAAGCGTAAAGTATGGAGGCAAGGACAATATGCCTTTTTAACTTTAGTACTTGTTGATGAAAAGGCCAAAAGTCATCTCGCCATCCCTCTTCGGGTGAAGTTTCGTTCTTTGGAAGAAAAAGGAACATAAAGAGTTGCCACACGTCACACATCGCACAAAAATTTACAATTGAATCCTGTTTGATTTATTTTTCTACTTTCCCATTGCATTCCATTACTGGAATTATTTATTTTTAATATATTTATTTATTCAAATCAAGATCTATTTACTATTGTCTAATAATTAAATATTTTATTTATTCCTAATAAATCTGTGTATGAATTTCTGCGGTTTAAAGAACAATTTAGTTGAATCCACTAAATGTATCTATTAAATTTTTTTGATTAAATTAAATTTTATCGAATTTTCGTAGAGTCAAACATTTTTCTACTTTCTAGGCCAAAAGTCATTTCGCTATCCCTCTTTGCGTGAAGCTTCCTTCCTTTGGAAGAAAAAGGAACGTTAAAAGTTGCCATATGGTATCACAAATCGCACAAAAATTTACAATTGCATCCTGTTTGATTTATTGACCGAAAAGTGTAGGTTCAAAGCGCTGGAGAAAATTGGGTGCCTACACTGACAGAAAAATTCGTTTTATATTAACTAGATGTGTCTATTTGGTTTTTTTTTAAACTTGTATTAACTAGATTTCTCGTGAAAACAATTTTTTTTTATTGCATTTTATTATTGGAATCGTTTATTTTGGATATATATTTATTTATTCAAATCAAGATCTATTTACACTGAAAAAAAAAATTCGTTCATCCAACCAAAATTCAGTTGGTTTAACAAAATGTATCTTTAAATACGTTCAACTTGATTTTACCATCGTCTAATAAGTAAAGATTTTATTTATTCCTAATAAAGCTGTGTTTCAGTTTCATCTGTTCAAAAAAAAAACTTAGTTGAGTTCACTAAATGTAACTATTTAATTGTTTTATTCCAATCAAATAGAATTTTCGGCAAGTCAACCGTTTTTCTATTTGATTGAATTAATGGTCTGTCTCTATTGCAACAAATATTTACTTATTCGAATCAAGCTATTGACCAACGTTTGGTGATGACACTTTTTATTTCATGCTACAAATGTATTTACCTGTTTTCATCCCGTTACTACACGTATTGTACATCTATGTATGCTATACAAAAATATAAAATGCAAATTCATTTGATTCACATACACCTTTCGCATGATGGCCATAAAAACCTATTTGAGGTCAAATTCAGTTGAATCCACTAAATGTACGTATTTTATTTTTTCTTTAAATTAAATCGAATTTTCGTTAACGAAATAAAAAAATATTAGGAGTACAACTTTGCAGTGACCGTTTTACTTAGAGAGCCACTGCGGCCGAAGTAGTGGCCCTAGCTCAATAAAAAAGTGGCATTTTAAACTAGAGGCTCTGCCAATGTAAACAATTTAAAAAAGCTAACGGATACGTGTATGCATTATAAAGTTATTGGCACTCGAACATGGCAACCTACGAGCCGAATTCTCAGCATTTGCGGGAACTGCTCCAAAGACAACAAAGGAAGGGATTTTTGCACCGGATTGTGACTGGAGATGAAAAGTGGGTTTACTGCGATAATCCTAAACGCCGAAAATCATGGGGACTGCCTGGTCATATTCCGTCATCGACGCCCAAACCGAATATTCACGGATCCAAAGTGATGCTGTGTATCTGGTGGGACCAGCTGGGCGTTGTGTACTATGAGCTGCTCAAACCATCCGAAACCATCACAGGGGAACTCTACTGACGTCAGTTGATGCGCTTGAGTAAGGCACTCAAAGAGAAACGGCCACAATTCAACGAAAGACATGACAAGGTGATACTGCAGCATGACAATGCCCGACCCCATGTTGCAAATGTCGTGAAAAAGTACTTGGAAACGCTGAAATGGGAGGTTTTATCCCACCCGCCGTACTCTCCAGACATTGCCCCTTCCGACTATCACTTGTTCCGGTCAATGGCACACGATTTGGCTGACCAGCACTTCGGTACTTACGAAGAAGTCAAAAATTGGGTCGATTCCTGGATTGCCTCCAAGGACCAAGACTTTTATCGACGCGGGATTCGAATGCTACCTGAAAGATGGGCCGAGGTCGTAGCTAGCGACGGGCAGTACTTTGATTAAAAAATATGTAGCCACTTTTTTATAATAAAGCCTTAAACTTTTGAAAAAAACGGTCACTGCAAAGTTGTACTCCCAATATATTTGAAACAAATAGGATCGCAGTAGGCCGTGGTACAAGGAAAACGCTTATTTGATTCAATCAAAACATATATTCAAATAAATCTATTCAAATAGATTTTTTTGCAGTGCCTTGAGTGAAAACTTTTCATGAGCCCCCATTGAGAAAAAAAACCAATTGAATCAAAAAAATATATTGGTTGATTCAAATAAATCTGTGATCGCGGAGTGCCACCGATATATGAGATTGTTACAAGCTATAAAATATTGGAAAATGTGATTGATTCAAATAACATATTATTTTATTTGAAAATCTCTTCTGTTTTTAGTTTTAAGGCTTTCACGGCTCTTTATGTAATGAGAAGAGTATGTGGCTTCCGGATGGAGGCCGTGTTGAGGATCAGCGGCACAACGCTGATCCTCAACACGGCCTCCATCCGGAAGCCACATACTCTTCTCAATCTCTTCTGTTCTCTGAATATCTTCATTATCGTCCAAATTAAATTATATTCTATTGAAATCCTTCTATATACAATCCGTAGATGTATGGATGAAATAATTAACCGGTTGCTACAAATTTTTTATTTCGTACGAAAATATAATCTATAGAATGAATTATGTCTTTAGTACATCGAAACGAATATGCCATGACACCTACGTTTTTCAATTTGTTTTGAATCTTAAATAAAAAGTGAACATTAGAATGATCATCCACGAAAATAGTGAAGAGAATATCAGATATCCAATGGAAAAGCCATGGAGATAATATCAGATATTCAACTGATAAGAACAGATACTACACTTTGATCTTAGCCACAGGCCAAGAAACGATACTCTTTAGAGTTTCTCCGGCGTTTAAGTAGATTTTCGGTTCGCGCTACGCTTACGAGAAAAGAGCGCGCGTGCGGCTTCTAGCGGTCACTCCGAGAACTACGGGTTTCCTCACACCTATAATTTCGGTGGCGCTCGGCCATGATTTGGTTGAATTTTTTCAACCAAATGCGCAAGAAGCAAATATTATCTTCGCATAATTTTTTAACCAATTCAGACTTTCGCTTAACATTTTCCAATCAAAATAAAATATTAATATTTCAACGAATAATGTACTTGAAAATCGATATCGGATATGGTGAAAAAAATAAAATAACACATTTACCCATTAGAAATTTTTCTGAGTCAAACGAGCGAAATTCAATTTTTCTTGTGTACTCGAACCAACAATATTAATGTTATAAATTGAAACCCTTTTTTGAGCGTTGCAGAAAAGGCATTCAAAACTATGTAATATGTTCGCGATAAGTTTTGGGATCGTTTCAATAACACGTTGTTCTCGGCTAACAATATATCTTTTGAATGAAAACAAAACTTTTAATTTGATCATGTTATTAAAGTCAATAGCGTTTTGTTTGGACTAATAAATCCGATTACTTAGACCAACAATTTCACAATTGAGTGCACATTGCGGTTTAGGGTCCTAACATTTGGTCAAACCAACTAAGGCTAGATATTTCAGAAGTCAATGTTCGGCTATTTTTTCCGTACAACAAAAATACCGGATTGCACATTAAAGTCTCCCCCGAGGAGGTGAAACATTGGAGAATCGTGGGTACGTAACAGAACCGCCCGATCTATCTCGCTGAGTTTTCCGCAGTCGGAAATTAAATCGAATTTAATCACGGGACGAGGCATGTAGTGTCATAGAGAGAGAGAGAGAGATAGGGAGCGAGATCGAGGGAGGGAGCGTGGCCACGGCTACTGTCCCGCTGCGCGGGTCTGGTTAACGTCGAGAGCGTAACCACTTAGCGTATTGGTGTTTGATTTATTTGTCGCAGGTTGAAGCATCGCCTAGGGAGGGTGCAAGGCTCCGTCCTCGTCCCTTGCTCGGTCATCCTGTTCTTTCATTCTTTCGTTTCTGCTCGCCAGTATGGCATGGAACTGGGGCAATAGACCCCACACACACACACACACACACATACATACGCATCCCAACAGACTTCATCTATTGTATTTCTATTAAGTTGAGGACTCACACCCCCTGCTGGGACCTAGGATGTTCCTGTGGGATTTTGCCATATTTCCTGATTTGTCTATCCAGCCCTCCCTCATTCAAACGTCTCCATGGCATGAGGATGCCAGAAAAAGTGTTTCCAATAACGGTTATTGAATCATACAAAATAGAGATATAGTAGTATGTTGCTCTGACCAATCAAGTAAAACTTCATGCCTTTTAGGCGATGATAGGGGAAAGGTGCATGAGTTGATCCTGAGGTAAGATGATCATTTTCAATAGCGATGAAACTTTTAACTTTATCTAGTGATATCCTTTGGCGAGATATGGCACCTCCCCCCCCCCCCCCCTCCGCGTTAGTCGATTCATGATGGTGGTGTGAGCTACTCACTTGTTTCGACGGAAAAAAAATTAAACTGCCAGCTGTTGATCTCAGGCAAGGTTGGCTCTAAGGGAATGTACAAGGTCAACATAACCTCACAATTTTCAAACCTAATTTTCTCATAGATGGTTAATTTTTTTAGAAAAAAACAAAGCATTAGGCTCTGGAGAATTCCCTGACGCGGAGCTTTATGATTTCCTTTTGCCCTAAATATTATTCATCTCTGAGAAATCTGCGTTCGAAAATTTCAGTTATCTCTCTCGCACTCATATGTCACGTAGTAGATCTTCTACTTGGCCTTAAGCGTAGGCGACTTTTATTGTATACTGTCAGTTGCAATCATTGTTGTATTTGTGGCTTTATAAAATGCTCAATTTGGGTTTTGGTTGGCGTGGTTACGGTGGAATACTTATATGTTACCGAGCAATGAATGAAAAAGTTGAGTTTGGGACAAGATGATTCGCTTCTAGGTGTACAAGATGATCTCTAGGGATTATCTTGTACACAAATAACGTATCTACTTTATTTTTGGTAAATAGATTGTCTATTTATGTTCAAACTAAACTACTAATGTATAATTGATCTCACAACTAATAATTGATATACCCAAGTCATTTAAGACTGGCTGAAAAAGACTAGTTTAGGTTAATTCTAGTTGGGTGAGATAAGAGTTATAATGCAAAGGTAATTTAACTTGCAAGTTCAGTTTATGTTGTATACCTATGGGGCCGTCCATAAATTACGTCATTTTAAAATGGGGGGGGGGGGGGTTCGTCTGCGGATGACGGTAAATGACGGATGAGGGGGGGGGCGTTTCGAAATTGACGTCATTCTTGTGATACCAGTTAGTTCAAAATGTACAATAGTATATTGTACAACTAGAGCGGTTTGCCCGCATGAGTGATGAAAAATATTTTGCAAGTACCTAATGGTATTAATTATTGAACTCATTATTTATTTATTTATTACATAAGGTTTGTCTACATCATATTCGAGAACTTCAAATAACAGCGTACCTATGAAAATAGTTCGATCGAGCCAAAATGAATATGGGGAGGATACGGAGATATTACCCGTGATCCAGGATTTGCAAGAATGGGTGAAAACTCCGTGGGAGCTATCCAAAGAAAACTAAAGAATAGGGAAGAATAATATTATTATATTAATAAACATTGCCAAAGTACAAAATAATAAAAGATGATTCTATAACAAAATGTTTTAATATTACCCAATTTTTCTCAAATCCGCAAATGTTTTAATTTTGCCAAACTGGTAATGACGTCAATTTTGCGAGAGGGGGGGGTCATTAGGAAATGACGATAGGATGATTGTAGGGGGGGGGGGGGCGAAAATCGGCAAAAATCGATGACGTAATATATGGACGGCCCCTATGATTAATATATATAAAGGTATTGATAACTCCAGCAAGTTTTTATTTACATTTACCTAATTTTTCCAATATAACAAAAAATCCCAAAATAGGGACCAGATGATCCGGGGGATCATCTTGTCCATATCCCAGGGGTCAGCTTGAACACTGGAGTGTTCAAGATTATCCTTATGTATGGTTTATAAAAAGAGGAAATATTTTTATTGAAATCCTCATGAATTGAATATTTCGAATATGCTTTTTGTAAGATCGATAAGTATGTCAGTAGTAAACGTTTTCAGATCTTAATTATGTTGAATATCTTTCAAATTACGAGCATTTATTTCCGTTTAGAAATTCCAGGGAACGTGTTTTTTTTTTAATTGTCATTAAATTATATTTAAATAGAGATACAGCACAAAAATATCCACGGCCATTACTTTGCCTTTCTGTACTCGCATAATCCAAAAATCGACATCCGAATAATAAGCTTATCGAGAGCTTAATTAATTATGATATCTCGATGATCCTTATGTAAGATTAAACAAAAGGAAATATTTTTATTGAAACGCTGATAAATTGAATATTTCGAATCTGCCAATCGTAAGATAGTTGAATATGCCAGTAATAAACGCTTTCAGATCTTAATTACGTTGAGTATCTTTGACATTACGAGCCGTCATTACCGTTTGAAAATTCGAGGGAATGTTTTCTTTTTAATCATCATTAAATTATATTTAAATAGAGATACGGCGCAAAAATAGCCACGGCCATTACTTTGTCTTTCTGTACTTACACAAGCCGAAAACCGACATCCGAATAATAAGCTTATCAAGAGCTTAATTAATTATGATATCTCGTTTCGGGGTGAGATTCTCGAGTCTTCTCATCTCGAGTTGGTGAAGATTTTTCGCTCGTTTTTTATGAATTCTCGCGAGCTATGGTGCTCCGCGGTTGATTCGCGAGAAGAGAGGAATTGCCGGTTGGGGAGTCCCAGGTCGTGGCCGCCGGGCCATAAATTCACCGTGAGACGGATTAATTTCGTCGTAACTCGAGAGCACTGATTATTTATGCCCATTCCCGGGCAAAAGCCAGAGTACTTTTGAACTTGAGCGGTAAATCCGCCGCGATCGATGTCGCGAAATGTGCATATTTACACCTATTGTCCGTCACCTCAAAGTTGGAAACAAAACAAACTTTAAATATACCGACGTTTGATTCTGTATGAGATAAATGCAAAGTTCGATTTTTTTCGAAAATGTTTGAACATATATAAAAAACAATATACCGCTATTTTTTTATTTATTTAAATAGGATCAATTTAAATGAAATAGATTTTTTTCACGGCTTACTACGATCCTATTTGTTTCGAATATATATTGTTTAATTAGTCGCAGCTATTCATGTTGAAAATTAAATATATTCAAATGAAATAAATAAAGATTAGATTCAAGCACATTCTTTTTTTAAACGTATGGGAGATACGTTTATAGATGGACAAATGAATATTAGATAACTATATATATAAATGTAGATGTAAATATAGATATAAATATAGACAGATAAAATTTGAATAAGAATATCTTTATTAGCATGAATAAACATCTATTGTATTCAAATAGATACTTCTGTTAAATTCTGGAAAAATCTTTTTGAATGAAATAAATCTTTGATTACAATATATGTGTCTTTCATTTAAATCATTTTTTCACTTCGACCGTATGAAAAATATATTTGAATCGTCGATATATCGATTTGCATATAGCAAACGTATATTTACGTCAAACAAATTTTTCTAGCCATCAGATGACAGGTGTATGTGAATCAAAAGACATTTTACTTTATATTTTTGCATAGCATATATGCATGTATAATGCGTGTGGTAAGAGTATGAAAATAAATACATTTTTAGGATCAAATAAAAATTTCATGACCAATAAGTATTTGTTGCAATAAAGATCGACCATTAATCCAACCAAACAGAAAAATGTTTGGCTCTACGATAATTCTATTTAATTTAAATATTAAAAAATTAAATAGATACATATATTTGAATTTCAACTAAATTGATTTTCAAGCAGATGAAACCGAATGACAATTTTATTAGGAATATATTAAATATTTAGTTATAAGACGATATTAAATAGATCTTAATTTGAACAAATAAATATATTTAAAACAAATCATACCAATAATGGAATACAACAGAAAAAAATTGAGTTCGCGAAAAATCTAGTTAATTCAAATTTTAAAAAATCAGATAGACTCATCTAGTGAATATTAATAGCATTTTTCTGTCAGTGTAGTGTTCCAGACATACATTCTGTATTTATTATTGTGCTCCATTTTCGGAAGGGCACAAGGGCCCACGCATTCACCCCGCTACACTTCCCGCGATTACGTTGAGCTCCGGTGATCATCAACCGCAGATTACTGCCAAAATTGAACGGGCGAAAAAGGGCAGAGGCGTAGGAAAAGGGTAGTTGAGGTTTTGATCCCGTTGGAGCCGCGGTTACACTCTCGCTATTGCAAACGAAAAGGAAAAAAAATGTCCACCTCCACAGTGCTGCAGGAGGGTTCGAAAGAGAGATGAAAAAATAAGACGGCGATGATAAAAAATAAGAGAACGAGGATCGTCTGGAAAAGAATTAAATTTGAGTGGAGCCGAGTCAATTATCCGACCTGGGATGAAGAAACGGCGAGTATAACGATTGAGAGTTCCTTTTGATGGTGTTGCGAGCTGCGGGGAAATTAAACCCCTCTGAAAGGGCACCAAGCGAGACTTCAACCACCGAGGGCGTTCCTCCCTCCTGCAATTAAACATTCTTTTATCTTCGGATATACAAGATGGCGTATATGGGCTTTTTAGGGCCGCCTCGACACGAATTGCCTGTTAATCAATCAAAAGATTAAATGTTGTATCCATTGAGGATGCGACGCAACCATTTTTCCGAAACAAAGTTCACCAAAAAGCACTGCGTTAATAGCCTACTTGCTACATGAGAATACATGGAAATATAACTGATTAATTTTCAAATTAGTCAACAAAAACGCTAATGCACATAAACGGACATTGGAAACATTTTTAAGCTCCTCTTTTGCTTCCTGGAACATCAATTCCGCTAGAAAGCTCATGCATATAGATCGAGAAGATTGTATCATTGGCCTGTACTTTCAATCCAAGAAACGATATACTTAAGAGGCGGTAGACATAAGATCGAGAGAAGTATACATGTGTGTGCATGTATGTCACTGTATATATATATATATATTCACATACACACAAGCATACACAGCTGAATCGAAAAAGAATTGAATAGGTAGGGGCTGAAGGAGTCTCTTGGCTCCCGGACAAAACAATACGAGATGGTGGTGGTGTAATAAACTCGTCGGCAGACAGAATACAGATCGGAAGTCGGCCGGATAACCGAGTTATCGCGCCCTCAACTATACAGCTTGGAATCCCACCAACGTAGCGGTGATGCGAGGGCATCCGCTTACCTTCCATCTTTTTTTCCCTCTTCTCGGTCCATTGTTCCTCTTTTTCTTCCACATGTACATTCTCCACTTCGAAAATCCTCCGCCAGTAAATAAATGTTTTACGCTGTATCACCAGCAACAAGAGATACGATAAATGTACACAGACACACACGCACACACACGCACACACACGCACACACACACACACACACACACGCACACACACGCACACACACACACACACACACACACACACACGCACGCACGCACACACACGCACGCACGCACGCACGCACGCACACACGCACACACACACGCACACACGCGCACACACACACACACACACACATACACACACACACACACACACACACAAAATATACGAGGACAAAATATCCGAGCACAAAATATCCGAAAGACAAAATATCGGAAAATCAAAATATTCTCATGACAAAACATCCGCGTGGCAAAATCCTAAATCTCGTCCACCACAACAACGGGGTCACGCACAAAACACCGTTGTGGGGTGTGTGAGATAGTGGGGTGGGGGCACAATACGAATTTCTTCATTGCACCCAAACAAACAAACCCAAACATGTCCGTCACATATTAATAATTTTTCGTGATGTTGAGGAATCGGCTTCGATTCGGCCAGTGAGATTTCCAAGGTCGTGGTGGAAAGAAAAACAGGGAGTTTTTTTCGTTACGTTTCGATCCTTGTTTCGGGATCCTCTTCAGAAACTTTATTTGTTCTATAAATTTCGTGATACAAATTATATTAATAGAGTTTACAGATTTTGTATAGTTGTGCTTTGTATTATGAATAAGTTTTAAATGTGTTTTAATGGTTTGTGTAAATTATGTGTTAGTTTTTTTTTCCTTTTTTTCCCTCCTAATTTTTCACTCATGGTGATATTGTATGAGTGATTATTTGTGAAATGTTAATTTATTCTTTTTGTTGAGTAACAAGGGTGGTGTGTGAGAGTGTGATGTTATGAGAATGATGAGAATTGTGTTAGATGACGAACCTGAATGTTGTCGATATTTCTAGTTTTCTTTGGTTTGTGCTTGGAGGATGGTTGGTGTAGACCGTATTTGTGATGATAAATACTTTCTCGTGAGGTTGAATCGGAAGATTGATTCGGAACCGTTCTTTTTTTTCCCATTGATAGGCTTAATCGTTTTTTGGCGATTCTATTATCTGTGAATGTTAATAATAATTTTCCTTCTTTTTGTGATGGAATAAATTTCAACGGCATGACAGTACACTTGACATGGAATAAATTTCAACTGCACGACTGTACGCTTTAAACTGTATATAATATCGGCAGATATTTTGTCTTGCGGATATTTTGGCATGAGGATAAAACACCTTTGTGAGGTGTCTGAGATAGTGGGGTGGGGGCATAATACGAATTTCTTCATTGAACCCAAACAAACAAACCAAAACAAAACAAACAAACAAACCCAAACATATCCATCATATATTAATAATTTTCCTCCTTTTTATGATGGAATAAATTTCAACAGCATGACTGTACACTTTAAACTGTATATAATATCGGCAGATGTCTTGCGAATATTTTGTCATGAGGATATTTTGTCCTGCGGATATTGTGTAGTCGGATATTTTGTCGAGGATATTTTGTCGTCGGGTCAAAACGCGTGTTACCGGATAATCCAGCAACTGTCGATAGGTCGGATCGCATCCTACTGGATGCTGGAATTTCAGTTGAGTAAAAGTCCCACGATTTTCGAGATAAAAATCATCTGCATTTGGTTTTTCGCATGTCATTTCTGCAAATGACAACGTTTTTTTTACTCGGCTTCTTTTTAAACACGCTTGGTTATTTGTTTTATCTAGAAAAGTCTTCTTTTTAACCTTAAATGTTAATGAAACTTTATGAAATATGATTTTATGCAGAATTTTCATAGAAACCGATTCGAACATCTGACTTTGATAGGTTGCGGTGTGAGAGAATGGACTACGCGTATCGTGCCAATTACTTTGAAAAGTTACTTACTCATTGACGATTCATATTGTTTGTAGAAATGCCATGCGAAAAATCGAAAGCAGATGATTTTTTAAAATAACATGAAGCCCTAAATCTCGACAACCGTGGCACTTTTACTAAACTGAAATTCCAGCATATAGTAGGTCAAGATCTGACCTATCGACAGTTGCAGGATTATCCATTTATAACAGGACACCCTGTATATATACAGATTTATGCAGTGTATAGCTATTTTGAAGATATTGTTGTACCATCCAATTTTCAGGTTTCGTACAGAAACCGGGCCTGTGAATGAAAAATGAAAGAAAGAAACAATTATAGACCGAGGTATTGGTAGACGGAATAACACGCATTGTGCTTCAGGTTGCAAGTATCTAATTGTCAGTAGGTACGACCGACGATCTGACACTTACAAAGAACATCACTTAAGGCCTTAATTGGAAGGTCCAAACACAGCGTTTTTTCGAAAAAAAATTTAAAAGGGAAAAAAATAAGTGATGACAAATATTTAAAATGTATTAAAAAAAGGTCATCATGAAACAATAAATGACTGCAGATTTATCAGCCTATTTCACGTGTGCCACTGCAGTGCCTAATCGGCGGGAAAGATGCAGCTCGTAAATCTTGACTGAAACAAAAAACCAATAAAACTTTCAATTGTCATAGATTTTTCGTGTGGGTGAATTAAGAAAAAGCTGAAAAAATCGTGAAACAATAACTTTCATCAGGTTTGAAAAAAAATGTGTTAAAAAAAGCTCTTTAAGGAGGTTGGAGCGATTCAGTTGAGTCAAATGACAGTTTATTCATTTTTTTTTCAATGAACCTCAAAAAAATGTATACGAGGTACAGATTTATTCTATATATGCTAATTTTTTTAAATATATAATTAAAGGGCAAAATTATGCATTTTAACCCTATTATTACGTAAAGTATTTAGAAAAACTTTTGTGTTACTACCAACTTGAAAAAGCATAACATTATCGATGATTATTATGAAAAAACTACGACAACGAATGTTCTATACAATTCACAATAAAATTTTGAGTAATTCATAATTATGCCTATTCATATTTACGTCACGAAATTATTGGCCCATGGTTTACGATGGGCAGGATGAGGATTTTTTTTTCTAAATGTTCACAAAGATTCAGTTCGCGTTAATCCCTTGTTAGAAATGCTTTATCTTGGTGCTAAATAACAATAAAAATTACATAACCTTTAGTGTGAAAGTCTTGCCCATCTAACCGCACGTTAAATTACATACATTAAACTATTTTTTATCTCTGCTGTTCAGTGGTGAAAAAAGTTCAAAAAATTCGTAAAGACTCAGTATAGTGTAAACAATAACATGTATTTTTTAAGTTAAATTTCACCTTGGATTGTGGCTAACGCTCCAACCTCCTTAACGTTCTATAAAAATTGTTTAAAAAGATTTTTCAACGAATATTTTAATACACTTAGAAGAAATTTTCATACTGAATAAAATAAACTTTCGTTTGATTCAATAGGTCGTTTAGTTTTTTCGCTATCACGCCCGCCAATTCGGAAATAACGTGAAAACGAAAACTGGAAAAAACGTGCTTCAAAGTTTTCAATAGGAGGAAATATCAATATTCAATCTCAATCGTTTCTTTTGTATCGTCGCTTTTGGCCTTGTATCGTCGATAATATATTTACAATTGGTCTCAGTTACTTTGTAAATATATTTTTGGATAGTGTATCTATCTATTTAAGCAATTAAAAAAAAAAAACATTTTTTCGGACCTTCTAATTCAGGCTCCGACTTTGTTTTTGTTGAAATTCATATATGTGATAAATCACTGAAAACGTTAAGAAACGTATTTTTTTTCATCAGTGGAAAAACGGGTACACCACCCCTTAAAGAAAGACGTGTCGTCCCTCAAGGTATTCCGTTCGCGGAGGGCCCTATTTTGTTGGGGCATAAGCAGGACCTTCCTAAATCATCGATAAATTACGGTGGCGTTTAATTTAATGAAATTATAAGGCCTAAGGCCTTAAGAAGAATACCTTAAAAACTTTAGGCCATTCTGGAGGCCAAAACAGTTCATATTGTGAGATTTTTTCAGCAAAACCATAAAATAAATCGAAATCACAAAATAAGGGTTTTATTATACACGTAATTTACTATAAAAAAATATTTTTTCACAGCTGTACATGTCTAAATGGCGACTGTGCAGCATTTTTGCGATGACGCCTTTACTTCTGGAAGGTCAACGGCCGTACCAACAGCTCCTATGATTTTTGAGTTACGATGAGACGATGAAGATTTTGCGATTATATATGTAAGAATAGCTATAGAGGTACGAAGGATTCTTTTGATATTTTTTTTGTCAAAATGGCGCATTTCTAAAACACTTTTTGTTTGTAAAAGTAAATGCCATGAGAAAATAGACGGACAATTGTTTTTAAAAAATAGACCTATGCAATATAATTTGAAAAATCCTACGTAGTGCCTTAGAAAATGCAGTTCTAAGTATACAGTTAAAATGTCAAGTGAATCGGTTGAAATTTGTTTGAGTTATGAGCCCGGCCGACTTCAAAAATGTAGTTTTGAGATAAACGGGTTTAAAGTTAGTAGAAAATCACGACATGAATAATCTATCTATACCTTTAATTTTCAAAAATCTTCGAAATTCGAGTACTCAGGGATTTTTCACACCCATAATCTTTTAGAATATAATATTATAGTTACTAAGGTACCTTTTTTAAAAAAAGTCGATTTTTGGAAAGTTCGAGAGTGACCTCAGGTCTTAATTCATTTTTCATCCAATACTTCTATAGTGCATTTTTCATCGCTTCGCATTAAAAGAAGTGTAGTTTTTGTTTCATTCAGATGGGCGGTTTACTTGGGGCTGAAACTGCAAAATTACCCTTCTAGGCCCCTTCTTTCAGGGGTGGTTTCCCCCCTTGAAACTGTTTTTCCACCGATAAAAAAAATACGTGTCTAATAGTTATCAATGCTTTATCACATGTGTGAGTTCCAACAAAATCGAAGGCTGACCCTCAAGTGATATTCCTTGTTAGATCAAATCAAATCGTTGCCAAAGATAAGCTACTTTCTGATGAAAAGCACGCCTAAATATTTGTCATGCGTTTCGCAGCTTGTAGAAATCGAATAACTCTATTCGGAAGACCTTTCCTCTTCATGGGAGAAAAAATGAAAATTGAGTGTGTTGTTTTCTGGTTGAACCCAAACAAATCGAAACAATTCGAAAGACTTCTGAGACGAGGGTAACATGCAGCACATGTCATGCTGGGCGATTTTTATGGATTGTCCAGGACTTCATACAAATCGGAGGACGAGCCGATACCATGCCTTATCGTTTAGGTTGGACGCATTTTTTTTTCTTTTGAATGGATATTGCAAGTGATTTGTGTGATTTGCAGGTCTTTGCTACCACCCAGGGTGGTATGTTTTCCCGATCGTACACTGAGAAAACAGTTCAATTATAGTAATAAAATACATTGAGATAGCACTTCTATTCAAATATTCATTAACTATCACAAAATTTGTTATTCGTTAAGAAATATTCGTGTTCTCATGACAAAATTTTATAGCCATAGTATTTCTTTGAAAACAATGATTTATTTGATCACTTTTATTTCTCTCAAGGGAAGGTTCTGCCTCATTGGGCCAAAAAATGTTCGATTTTTCACCAATTTTTTATGCGAAAAGTATTAAATATAGAATGTTGATATTTGGTACGTTGACTAAGCGGTCTTTATTGAACAGAAAAATATTTTTCAAAGTTTGACAAAACATGGTGGTGGGAGTGTCAAGAAGAAAAATTGAAAGAGAAAAAAATTGTTAGCAAATAACTGCGAAAATTTTTGGAAAAAAAAAACAAACTTCCTTCCGATCGCTCACTATTTTTTAATTTTGTTATTTTTCATCGTGATTTTAGGTCAACTTATACACAATATTGTACAAAGTAAAAATATGTTTGATTTTTTTGCTTCAGATCACCTGTCCGGGACTTAGGACTTCCGCAAGCGAAGAATGTCATCACCCCCGCACCGATATACGTGGCTCCTCCCACTCCCACCACCATGTTTTGTCGAACTTTAGAAAACATTTTGATGTTCAATAAAGACCGCTTAGTCAATATACCAAATATCAACATTGTATATTTAATACTTTTCGCATAAAAAATTGGTGAAAAACCGAACATTTTTTGCCCCAACAAGGCAGAACATTCCCTTAAGTCAGTAGATGTTAATGGTCATCGAGTAACGAGTTGAAATTGTGATGTGATAATACAGTTCAAAGGAGTAGAGATTTGTTAACAATTAATATATTCAGATTTGGGGCTGTTGACGTATCGTTGCAGCGACTATTCTGTGTTCAATGCAAATGAACATGTCACAACAATTAACGGAGATTTTGTCCTTGAAATTTAGCGGGAGATGTTAGCGGCTCAACATGAGCAGCTAGAAGAAGAGGAGGGATGCCTCTACGGACCAGTCATTGCCGATTAGCGGTACTTATAAACACATTTGTGTAAACACATTACAAAACTTTAAACGCGTTTTTCTCGAAAACACGTTTTTAAAAATGGCTGACATTCTCCTGACCGCTGTAATTAACATATCGACCTGAAATTTTGAGAGCATACTCAGAAAATACGTCTTCACGGAATGACGGATCGTTTTTTCGATAGATACATTTTTGCATTTATTATTTATTTTTTTATGCGAAAAAAAACGCGAAAATTCGATTTTTTTTAAATTGCCGCCATTTTCCGAAATTTGTACTAAACGAAAAACCCATCCGTCATTCCATGACCAAAGGGTCACAGATTGATAATATGCTTTGAATTTGTGTTTCAGATCAACAAAAAGGGGGCAGTGATGTCAGCCGTTTACCTCCCGCGATTTAAGGACCTGTTTTCGCGGAGCTGCAACGGCTGCCATTTTGGTTTTTTCTTTTTCAAAAAAAAATTTGTTAACATTCTGTATATCATGAATAAAAGCAAGAAAAAAACCGCACTTAAAAAGCTTTACTCGTTTCCTTTAAAAAAAATAAAATGTAAACACCTGAAATGTGGCACTCCAAGGACAAAGTCTCCCTTAACTGATCTTCATTCAAAACGACTATCTTGGCCGCATTTAAGCCAAGAGTCACACAGTTGACGCGACAATTTTCCTATTCAATGCAAATGAGGATTTATCAACTATTTATGAATCTGTATTTAAGATGTTGGCCCAGTAGTTCCATGAGATAACAGTCGTACACTCTATACAAAATGAATATTTGGTAATCATTTAAAAATCTTCAGTTGAACCAAATATAGCCATGTTAATAGTAAGCCAATAACTGTTAAAAAATCGACGAATCGTCTCAAATAATGATTTGCAAATAGTTAACAAATCTGTACTTGAAATCACTTTCGTACATTTGGCAAGACCGTTTGCTTTGTACTTCACAATGGCCCTTTGTTGCACAAGTTTGTTCGTGCGCAGACGCGAAGTAGATACGATCGAGGTACACTGGAGACTGCGTGACCGCATGTCCACATACCTAGAGGATATCAGTTTGTGACCGTGAAAACTTGAATTTATTCTCTGCGCCGATGGCATCAATTAACGATTTGCTTGTTTTGCGGGACCTGTCGAATCTTTAGGATACTTTTGAAAGTATATATAGAGAATATTAAATTATGCATTAGAGCAGGGGTGGCCGAGACGTCGACCGCGGGACCAGTCGACCGCCTATTTTATATGAGAGTTGTTCCTTGCTCTACGACGTATTGATGCTATCATCTCTGTTGTCCTCCGATTAACGGACTTGCTACTTGTAGAGCTACAAGTAGCAAGGAACAACTCTCATTTTATACACTGAGAGAAAAAAACCAAATGAATTAAAAAGATATATTGGTTGATTCAAATAAATGTCTGATCGCAGAGTGCCACCGATATATGAGATTGTTACAATACTATAAAATATTGGAAAATGTCATTGATTCAAATAACATATTATTTTATTTGCAAATCTCTTCTGCTCTCTGAATATCTACATTATCCTTCAAATCAAATTATAATATATTCTATTGAAATCATTCTCTGTACAATCCATAGATGTATGGATGAAATACTCAAGCGGTTGCTACAACATTTTTTATTCCGTACAAAATTATAATTAATAGAATGATTATTTCTTTACTATTATACATCGAAACGAATATGCCATGAGGCGTAAGTTCTTCAATTTGTTTTAAATCTTAAATGAAAAGTGAGCATTAGAATGATCAGTGACGATAATAGGGGAGAGAATATCAGATATTCAACTGATAAGAACAGATACTACACTTTGATCTTAGCCACAGGCCCAGAAGCGATACTCTTTAGAGTTTCTCTAGCGTTTACGTAGATTTTCGGTTCGCGCTACGCTTACGAGAAACCAGCGCGCGTGCGACTTCTAGCGATTACTCCGAGAACTACGAGTTTCCTCACACCTATAATTTCAGTGGCGCTCGGCCATGATTTCGTTGAATTTTTTCAACCAAATGTGCACGAAACAAATTTTATTTTCGCATAATTTTTTAACCATTTCAGACATCTGCTTAATATTTTTCAATCAAAATAAAATATTAGTATTTTAACGAATAATGTACTTGAAAATCAATATCGGATATGGTGAAAAAAATAAAATAACATATTTACTGAATAGAAATTTTATCTAAATCAAACGAGCGAAATTCAATTTTTCTCGTGTACTCGAATCAACGATATTCATGTCATGAATATCTTTTTTTGTTCGTTGCAGAAAATGCATTCAAAACTATAATTTGCTCGCGATAATTTTTTAGATAGTTTCAATAATATATTGTTCTCGGTTAACAATATATCTTTTGAATGAAAAAAAAAACTTTCAATTGTATCATGTTATTAAAGTCAATAGCGTTTTGTTTGGACTAATAAATCCGATTATTTACACCAACAGTTTTACAATTGAATCAACGAAATTTCATTCAATAACACAAATGATTTTTTTTCTCAGTGTATGAGAGTTGTTCCTTGTACACTTGCCCACGAGCACTATAGTGCTACATTGATTCAACTGCACATTCATCTGCCGACAATCAATGAACGACTTTGTCCAAATATTCATTCGATATCTATACACGAAGCCTGATTTGTGCGAATATAAAATATCGTTCACGCAACTATCCTTTACGAGTACATCTGGGACAACTTTTCCACTGATCTCGTTGAATAAACGCCTCGGTTGTGAGGAGCAAGTATTTATAGTATATTGACACGAAACATCGGGTTAGACTAACTGTATATCTACTTATTGGCTGTTAAGAACAAATACGTTCGATTAAAGTACCCATTTCTTAAGTATTGCCAAATCTTTATTTGTGACAATTCAGAGGCTCGAATAAATGATTCATTAACTGTAAGAAGATATTTATTTGGTTGTAGTTCCGAAAAGCCCATACCGCTTTTTTCTTTGAAACTTTGTATACTTATTATTTTAACTCGCTGAACACGAAAATGATAATTAAAATTGGCGCAAATTTAATTTGCAAGATAAAAACTGAAAAAAACGGATTTTTGTAGTTTTTTAATTCTATTT
Source organism: Ophion obscuratus (assembly GCA_964007375.1). NCBI lineage: Eukaryota > Metazoa > Arthropoda > Insecta > Hymenoptera > Ichneumonidae > Ophion > Ophion obscuratus. Next base: position 75,262,170 of record OZ023312.1, read on the forward strand.
CAACAAATGTTGATCGTAAAGGAAAATGTCTTCTATAAAAGTTGTAGCCCATTAAAAGATTGATAATTTATGTTCTATACAAGTTTTGTCTTAAATCATTATTTTCCAAGAAAATAGGATAATACTCCAATAAGTATATTTTGCTAAACTCTTCTAGTTTCGATGTTATCCAAGGTGCCCAACAAACCCACCCACCCCAGTGTTCTACGCACCCCGCAATTCCACACACCCATTCGAGGTGCCCTGCGCCCACCCCAGTTAACTACACACCTCACAATTCAACATACCCGAGTTTGTTTGGGTTTGTTTTGATTGCTGTTTGTATTTGTTTTCTTGGGGTTTGGTTGGGCCCATATGCAGTAAATTGCGTAAGTAGATAATATCGAAACTAATGGAGTTTAGCAAAATATACTTATTGCAGTATTATCCCATTTTCTTGGAAAATAGTGATTTAAGACAAAATTTATACAGAACATAAATTATCAGTCTTTTGATGGGCTACAACTTTCGTAGAAGACATTTTCCTCTACGATCAACATTTGTTAAAATAAAATAAAAAACTATGCAAATCCGTTTTTTTTTCAGTTATTATCTTGAAAATCAAATCTGCACCCATTCTAATTGTCATTTTCGTGTTCAGCGAGTCAATATACACAAGTATACAAAATGTCGAGGAAAAAAGCCGTATGGGCTTTTCGGAACTTTATCCATTTATTTCGCCATATCCAACTGCATCATTTGTTAATAGTTAACACATCCTGGTACATAGAAATATATTGTTTTCTCGGTGTATGCGCAAGCACATCCGAAGCGTGCGGACCGAACTACGTGCCATCTCACACGCCAACATGCATTTTACACTTGACCTGCGACCTTAGGCGTAGAATCCCTCAGGGCGATCCCGAAGCGTACCCCGTGTGGGTGTCTATGTCGGTGTGGGTGTCCATGTGTACATCGGCTTATTCCAAGTGTCACCAGAGACTATACGAAAGTGTATACACGATCACGGCATCTTCCATTCCACGGGGCAGAGCATGCCGCGAGTTTAAAGTTTCCTGAACGAAGAGATTCGCGAACGATAAACCACGGGGGAGACGAACTTGGCTCTTCGTTTCCTTGCCAATCCGAGTTGTCTGGAGGGCCACCGGAAACCTCCCGAGACCACTACCACCTAGCTCACGTCGATATATAAGCTTCGCGCTACGTTCCTTGCGAGAGTTTATCGTGTCAGCCAGTTTATCTTGCTGTCCACCAATCTGGATTCCTTCCATTTTCAAAACGTACACATCTATAATAAATTGTTGATTATAAAGCTTTGATGAGATCTGCTAACCCGCTTGAGTCATCTACCGTTTCGTCTGGAAATGCACTCTATTTTGTCATGTGAGAATTCACTTATAATTATTCAGCTTTGTAATTATACGTCGCAAATATCGTCATTATACGAAATCTCGCCTGACGGCGAAATTCTTACTGCAACTTCTATCTCATGTAACTCAAGGCCCTATTGCTGTCAACAAATCTTAAAAAGTTCTTTTTTAGTTTCATTACTTTATGATTGTTTTTTTTTTCATGTAACTCGGGGCAGTATTGTTGTCGAAAGATTTGGAAAAATCGTTTCAAAAATTTTATTTTATTATTGTACAGATTTTTTTGAATACGTCTGTGAACACCGTTTAAGGGGTCTTCTCACTTTAGACGCTAAAAGGGCTATTTTCATGAATTTTTTTGATAGGTTTATATTATAGACATTGATATGAAAGTTATTACACTTAATAAATGCACTACCCGGGAAAAAAAGATCATATCTGAACATATCTGAATCATATCTGTAGAATCAGATATGATCAGACAAGAGATTTGGTCATATCTGTTCATATAGTGTCATGACAGATCATGTATGCTTATATCTGAGCATATCTGTAGAATCAGATATGATCAGACAAGAGATTTGGTCATATCTGTTCATATAGTGTCATGACAGATCATGTATGCTTATATCTGAGCATATCTGTAGAATCAGATATGATCAGACAAGAGAATTGGCTATATCTGTTCATATAGTGTCATGACAGATCATGTATGCTTATATCTGAGCATGTATGATCATCCCGAGAAAAAATTATCAGACAAAATCACATCTGATTATATCTGGATTATACAGGGTGTCCCAAAACTCAACGATAATCTGAGACCGGATGAAAGACCAAGTTATACCAGTTCTGGGAAAAATAAAATAAAAAATCCATATCACTCAGTTCAGCGATAATAGACATTTTTTTAAAAAAGTTGAAATTCGTCACCCTTGGTCGCATTTTCAAGTCCTGTGATTACCAATGTCACAATTTCGCTGTGATTTTTTTAATTTCGTGATCTTCATTAACGATGCTATTAATCGCAACTACAAATTAATGCAAAAAACATTGTTAATTTAATAAAATAAGTTAAGTTTTAGTGAGTCATGGTTCACAAAAATATTGTTAGTTAACTTTGACACTTCATTTCGAAAAAAAAATGTACTACACTACCCTTGGCAAGTTATTTCAAAAGATGGCGCATTTAATCAAGATTTCAAAATGGTGCAACACTTGCCACTTTTCTTGCCATTGAAAATTTTATTTCTTATTTTTTTTCAAAATGAGCTCAATTTGAAAAAAAATAAGAAATAAAATTTTCAATGGCAAGAAAAGTGGCAAGTGTTGCACCATTTTGAAATCTTGATTAAATGCGCCATCTTTTGAAACAACTTGCCAAGGGTAGTGTAGTATATTTTTTTTGAAAATGAAGTGTCAAAGTTAACTAACAATATTTTTGTGAACCATGACTCACTAAAACTTAACTTATTTTATTAAATTAACAATGTTTTTTGCATTAATTTGTAGTTGCGATTAATAGCATCGTTAATGAAGATCACGAAATAAAAAAAATCACAGCGAAATTGTGACATTGGTAATCACAGGACTTGAAAATGCGACCAAGGGTGTCGAATTTCAACTTTTTTTTAAAAATGTCTATTATCGCTGAACTGAGTGATATGGATTTTTTATTTTATTTTTCCCAGAACTGGTATAACCTGGCCTTTCATCCGGTCTCAGATTATCGTTGAGTTTTGGGACACCCTGTATATGATCCAGATATGATTGATCATATCTGGATCTTGTCTAATCATGCATAAGAAAAATAGCCATATCAGAGCATACATGATTAGATTTGACGATATCAGAGCATGTATGATTAGATTTGACGATATCAGACCACCCGGGAAAAAAAGTTCATGCCTGAGTGGATATGCTCATATATGTTTCAGATATTGTCATATATGTTTCAGATATCGTCATATATGATTCAGATATTGTCATATATGTATCAGATATATTTATATCTGACATTTTACAGTATCATATATGATTAGGTCTGATCATATTCCACATCACATATGCTTAAAGATCATATCTGATCACATATCCCGGGGAAAATGGTCATATCTGAGCAGATATGCTCATGTAGGTGTTTATCTGCAACATAAATGAATCTGATCTGATCATGCATGGTCAAAGATGAACATACATCTATTTTTATGCGCTCAGGGGTAGCTCTATATCTGGTCAGATATGATCGCGCATAAGTAAATATGTGCAGATATGAATTTATAGCTGAACATGTCTGCCCATATGTGGTCATGTCTAACCAGATATAGTACAATTCACGACTACATTCGAGCTCACCCATGAATAGACTTGAATATGTGCGCGCATGCATGAACATATCCAACCAGGTATGGATGAATACGTTCAAATATGAATCAATTGATGAAATATGAATCAATTGATTCATATTTGATTAGATCTGATCACACGTGGGCAAGCATGTTCAGCGATGATCATATAGATCCAATTGGATGAATTCGAGTATAATTCCATATCTGGGCAGATACAATCGTACATGGGCAAATATTTTCAGACCTGATCATGCACGAGTTGGGTTCGGTTGCGTATTCATCCATACCTGGTTGGATATGTGCATGCATGCGCGCACATATTCAAGTCTATTCATGTGTGAGCTCGAATGTAGTCGTGAATTGTACTATATCTGGTTAGACATGACCGCATATGGGCAGACATGTTCAGCTACAAATTCATATCTGCACATATTTACTTATGCGCGATCATATCTGACCAGATATAGAGCTACCCCTGAACGCATAAAAATACATGTATGTTCATCTTTGACCATGTATGATCAGATCAGATTCATTTATGTTGCAGATAAACACCTACATGAGCATATCTGCTCAGATATGACCATTTTCCCCGGGATATGTGATCAGATATGATCTTCTTTAAGCATATGTGATGTGGAATATGATCAGACCAAATCATATATGATACTGTAAAATGTCAGATATAAATATATCTGATACATATATGACAATATCTGAATCATATATGACGATATCTGAAACATATATGACAATATCTGAAACATATATGAACATATCCACTCAGGCATGAACTTTTTTTCCCGGGTAACGAAATACTTTTTTTTTTAAAGTTATGTATTTATGTAACCCAAACAAACTTTAAGCGCGTTTTTCTCGAAACAATGTTTTTCGACGGCGTCTTGATAAAAATCTTTGGAACTACTGATCGTTATGACATTTTAACCACATATTCTTTACAACTATAGCTGTAGCGCATAGCAAGGATTTTTTTTTAAATTTCATATTTACTATTTTTTTTGGCCAAAAACGATAATTTTTTTTGTTTTTTTGCAAAGTGTCCGCCATTTTGTTATTTTTGCATATATAAAAAATCCTGTGAGTTTATTGTTTCGGATGATACATCTCCGAGATTTCATCAACAGTGCAGACCTACAATTTTTTAACTACCATTTTCGTCTATAAATAATGACTTAAATGAATAAACATTTTAAAAAATGTATTTCGAAAGTGTATGTCGAAATTAAGTGTAACAACTTTTATATCAATATCTATAATATAAACCTATCAAAAAATAGCCTTTTTAGCGTCTAAAATGAGAAGACCCCTTAAAAGAGAAATATTGAGTCATAAAATAAGGATCATTAACTAAAAAAAAACGTATCTACAAAACAAAACGAAAAAGCATATTTACCGAAATATAAAGATCTGAAAAACATCTGGGGTCAGCTTGAAAGTTAAAGAAAAAAAAAATTTGTTGATTCTCGTAAATGTGTATCCTGCCTTAACGTAGAACGAGCGCGCGCTCTTGATTCCTATAGATTTTATTCAAATTTTACCCAGAAATTATTCATATGATTATGCATGTTTCAGCGAAATTTCAGAACCTTCGGTTATTTAAATTGGAGGATAATGGGTTTGAAAACGGCAACTTTTAACAATGCAGGGTCTGCATTGAAATTTAGACATAATAGTTTTCCGTAAAAAATATTTGTCCCCTATAATAAGAAGACATATCGCAACACCGCATCGTTCGACGTACCCAATAACGTAAGTTTGCGCGGCATAATTAAAAAAATACTGTAACACAAATTTTTATGTGGAAGTAATTTTTAACCAAAGTTTTTAATTAGTTATGAATTAACCAACACCTTTATTCGTTAATGAAGATAACATAAAAAATATAAAATATTAATATTTATAACGCAAATATTTGTTTATCATACAAGTTTTTAACTCTTGGTACACGATAATTATTTTTTTATCTCAAAATATTAAATTATACTGTTCTGCGGTGTTGCCATATGTCTTATTATAGGGGACAAATATTGTTTACGGAGAATTATTCTGTCTTTACTGAACGTTTTTAGCAAAACTGAGTAGTAAAGGCAATCCAAACTTTTTTCACTCTTTCCCGAACTAGTTTGCTATGTAAACAATTTTTTTTAAATTTATAAACACAATAGAATGGTATGCCGAATTATGTGATCTGACTTTCGGTCAAAGCAGACCCTGCAGAGTTACGACCTTAGGCCACAGTAACGGGTACAAAATGATGTGCGAATTTAACAATTCTTGTTCGTATGAAAAAGTGATTCGCTCATGAAATAAATCACACATCTATTTAGTATCAATACCAAGCTGTTAGAAAATGTATATATTTTTTTCGATGTACAAAATGGCCGATTAGGGTGTATACCGTCTGTGCATTATGTACGTAACGATGGGCAAGTCCACGTGAGACTATGGCTGATGAAGATCGACGAGTTCGCGGAGTTCTCCATAACCCTCTCCAAATGCGACACGTCGTGATTCTCGTGCGGTGGAGCTTGTAGATAAATTTCAGGTTTGGTAGTACGAATCTCGTATTAGATTCTCACTTGAGCCAAGGTTGTTTTTTAATGAGAGTTTAAAGCATTTATTCCCGGAGCATACGAATTGAAGTTGGTGACTACCGCGCGAAAGGACGTCTATTATATCAGCACCGTGGAAAAACAGCTTTGGCGTCGAGACAGGAGGTCGCTACTTTCACACATTATGCGTCGCAATGTAGGTTAATCCTTGGTAGCTCTTGGTACGCGTTCAAGACTCGCTTACACCCCCGCCTGTATTCGTCACCGCGTGGGAGTTACCTCGCGTCAATCCACGTGAGTTACACGTAGACCACGCTCATTGGCGCGGCATTTATATACAGTTGCAGTAATACAACAGGGCCGGGTGATATGACGAGCTTGCGAATTTTTTTCACCAGCCTTTTCAGAGCTTCATTGATGACTGTCGGGATACTTCAGTTTGGTTGGGTTTGGAAAACTGAGGCAAAAAAATCATTGATCCGACATCATTGGTGTTATTGAATAAAATTTCGTTGTTTCATTTGTAAAATTGTTGGTGTAAATAATCGGATTTATTAGTCCAAACAAAAAGCTATTGACTTTAATAACATGATAAAATTAAAAGTTTTTTTTCATTCAAAAGATATATTGTTAGCTGAGAACGATATATTATTGAAACTATCTAAAAAAATTATCGCGAACAAATTATATAGTTTTGAATCCATTTTCTCCAACGAACAAAAAAAGCGTTTCCAATCATAACACGAATATTGTTGATTCGAGTACACAAGAAAAATTGTATTTCGCTCGTTTGTTTCAGATAAAATTTCTATTGAGTAAATATGTTATTTTATTTGTTTTAGTACAGTCGTGCTGTATATTGGAATCGGAAAAAACTAGAAGGCTAGTGTTTTGACAGGTGATTTTGTAGGTGCCGCGGGTGCTAAATCCAAGTTTGCCTAAAAATAGGGGTGTAGGGTTTTTTTAGGGGATGAAAGGGGATGGGGGTGGATTAACGCTAAACTACAACCCCTACGAGGTCGGTGCCGGGAGACAAAATGTTCAGAAAAAACCGGGCTTTATTTTTGTCCACACCGTCGAAGTCGTGGAAGTTCATTTTGGGGGTGAAAAAGTCGGGTGAAATTGTGAAAAAACAGTTTTCATTCGATAACTCTTTACGAAAAAATCGTACACTTTTTGTGCAAATGGGAACGTTGTAGCTCTTGAAAGGACGCGTCGACCGAGTATTTGATCATCACTCTCCGATAACATCTTCACCCCCAAAAGAATTGTTGAAGTATAAACAAAAAAATTGTTTATTGAATAACTCAAAAACAATCGATTTTTCAGGGATGGTTTAAGTGTACGAAATGTAGAGAATAATTTTCTCTATATTTTCGTTCTTATGGACCACCCTTGAATTTTGCTTTTTCGAACCCCTCTCAGGGATTGAAAATTCAAAATGAAATTCTGGAAAAATTATTTACCGAAAATAAAGAGATACGAGTTTGGCGCTGTGAAGAAAAATGTAGCTGAGGGTTCAAGCTACAAATTCTTCCACGGTGGCGAATTCGTGCAGTCAATAGTTTTCCCAGAATTTCATTTTGAATTTTCAACCCCCAAGAGAGGTGGGAAAATTAAAAATCAAGGGTGGTCCATAGAAACAAAAATATACAGAAAATTATCTCTCCATTCCGTACATTTGAACTATACCCGAAGAATCGATTGTTTTTTAGTTATTCAATAAACAATTTTTTGGTTTATACTTCAACAATTCTTTTGGGGGTGAAGATGTTATTGGAGAGTGATGATCAAATAGTCGATCGACGCGTCTTTTAAAGAGCTACAACGTTCCCAACTGAACAAAAAGTGTACGATTTTTTCCTAAAGAGTTATTGAATTGAAACCGATTATTCAAAATTTCACCTCACTTTTTCACCTCCAAAATGAACTTCCACGACTTCGGCGCTGTGGACAAAACTAAAGCCCGGATTTTTCTAAACATTTTGTCTCACGGCGCCAACCTCGTAGGGGTTGTAGTTTGGCATTAATCCACGCCCATCTCCTTTCATCCCCTTAAAAAAACCCTACACCCCGATTTTTAGGCAAACTTGGATTTAGCACCCGCGGCACCTACAAAATCACTTGTCAAAAAACTAGCCTTCTTCTAATTTTCTCCGGTTCCGGGGTTTTTCAGTGACAGCACGACTGTATTATTTCAACATATCCGATATTGATTTCCAAGTACATTATTCGTTTAAATATTAATATTATATTATGATTGAAAAATATTAAGCAAATGTCTGAATTGGTTAAAAAATTATGCGAAAATAAAATTTGTTTCTTGCGCATTTGGTTGAAAAAATTCAACCAAATCATGGCCGAGCGCCACCGAAATTATAGGTTTGAGAAAACTCGTAGTTCTCGGAGTAACCGCTAGAAGTCGCACGCGCGCTCGTTTCTCGTAAGCGTAGCGCGAACCGAAAATCTACTTATACGTCGGAGAAACTGTAAAGAGTATCGTTTCTTGGCCTGATTTAAGACGACCCATTCAAAATTTGGAGGGTCCATTCAGTATTTGATAAAGAATTGACTTTAAAAATTTGAATCAAATGGCATCATTTTGTCAATTGTCTCGAAACGACAAAGAGGATGCTGGATTAACTGCCTAGAGGGATCACCCCAACTCGCAGTGGAATGAAAAAATGGTCCACCAGGGGCTCCTATGAGCGTTGCAAGTCGGTAGTGTATCACAGATTATCTCGAACAACAAACGATTCACCTGTAACCGAGACCCGTGGCATCCAATGCTGTACCCCAAGTCCTCGTCTATTTCTCTCTAGTTCCATATTCATTTTGTCGTACCCGCGCCCACCCTAGTTATCGCATGCACACGAGGGTGTTACGCGCTTCAACGATCGTTGCCAGCCTGCAAAATAGCAATCGTCTGCCCCCACGACCCTTCACAACCTATTCAATTTCACAACAAGCCAATCGAGCGATCTTCCAGTAGGACCCTTCCCTGATGCCGACTGCCCCATTCAGATGGCAAGTGCCGTACAGGCGCACAAATACCCACAGCACTTTCTCTCCCTCTCTCTCTTCCTCACTACTCAACCCAGATGTGAATAATACATTAAGGGGTCTTCTCACTTTAGATGCTGAAAAAGGCTATCTTCCTGAATTTTTCTGGTCGGTTTGTATTACAGATATTGATATAAAAATTGTGACACTTAAGGGGTTAGGCCACAATAACGGGTATGCAATCATGTGCGAATTTAACAATTTTTGTTCGTATGAAAAAGTGATTCACTCATAAAATTAATTGAACGCCTATTTAGTATGAATATCAAGCTGTTAGAATATATATATATTTTTTTTTCGATGTAAAAAATAGCCGACTAGCAATATTTTTTTACCTTTTTTTAGGCGCTCCGCGGCGTGACATTTAGCATCGACATTTTTTTGCCTAGAACGAAAAACAAAAATTCTCGTCAACCTACATTAGAATATCTAGAAAACTACGTACGAAATTTAAAAAATATTGTTTTATTCAAAAGTTGTAGGCATTTGGATGAATTTTCAGTGAAAAATTTCGTATAAAACTGCTCATGAAATGAAAAGTTTTCGATTAACCAGAAATTCCGTATGTACTTCTCTGCGAAATGCAATTAGGAACATAACTCAAAATTTTTTAAGTAAATCGAGTGTAAATTGTTGAAGTTATTTGTCACGTCCATTGGAAAAAGTTGTTTCGAGAAGTTTCGAGTAGTCGGCCATTTTGTACATCGAAAAGAAATCTAACAGCTTGATATTCATAGTAAATAGATGTGCAACTAATTTTATGAGTGAATCACTTTTTCATACGAAAAAGAATTGTTAAATTCGCACATGATTTTATACCCGTTACTGTGGCCTAAAGCCTTAAGGGGTAAGGCCACTGTAACGGCCCAAAAAAAAAGGTTTTTTCACTAATTTTTTGCTCCCGAAATTGAAGGTATTTGAAAAAAAACTTTTAATGGTGTTATCGCGCATACATTAAACTTTATTATAAAATTTTTTTACAGTAAAAAAATAACAAAATGGCGGTTCCACAGCTATCTTCCCGGGACATGTTTTGCTTCCAGGGCTCCGAGGCACGCAGCACCACTGGTGCACTTTTGAATCTAGAAAAAAAAAAACCATTAATCTAGAGGGCTATAGCTAGAGAATGTCGATCGGATTTTAAAAAGTATCAATTTTTGTGGATTTGGCGTGCGTTTGAAAAAAAAAATTGATTTTTGACGAAAAAAACGGCAAGTTTTTTGTTAATAAAAAATCAATAAATAAAGTTCTTGAAAATTCCGATCGACATTCTCAAGATAATGTAAATGTTCACATCTGGTTAAAATTTCAAGTAAAAAAAATGAAAATTGTTCGAGTTATGCTGCGTGCCATTTTGAAAAACCATGTTTCGAGAAAAACGCGTTTAAAGTTTTGCGAATAGTTTTTTATTGGAAAAAATTAAAAAAAGAAGTTAAAAGGATTTAAACTATTTTTAAACTAGAGGGTTTAAACTATTTTTTAAGCCAATAAAAAAAAATCGATTTTTCAAAAAATTTACAGTGGCCTTACCCCTTAATAGAATTAGATTAAAGTCAATTAGACTTATATAAAGTCAAATACAGTTAATGTCAATATAATTTTTCTGTCAGTGTAGAACGTCATTATGCTAGTTCTTCTATCCAAAGCAGTTCGCTGCAGAGCATACGAACGATTGATAACCGGCCAATATTGCAATTTTCTGTAGTTCATAGATGTGCATTCGCGTTTAGTGAGTATTTTATAGGGTGCGCCTGGTGCAAACGAACAAAAGAAAGGGATGAATCAGTCTCGTGGGGCTCCGGGCAATGGGCTTGCAGTGCTCCCATCCATTGAGGGACTAGGGCACCGCGTATCGACTCTGGGGTCCTCATACCGGTCGCACGCCCCCTGTTCTATTCCCTGGGGTTCAACGTATCGAGAATTATGAAGTTGTACGTTAGCACGCGGCGGGAGCGTCGAGGTGTCGTGCAGTCATCGGCGTTCACATGGGCCACGGCCCATGTACTTTCGCTACATAGTATACGTTTCTACATTCATACCCAGGACAACAAATGAAAGCCGATTGATCCAACTCTCGGCAATGAGAAAAATATTGATCTCTCCAGCTCGTATCAGATAACACGCTCTCATTCGGACCCTTTCTCCTATCCGGAAAACCTTTCGCTGAGAAAGCAGCACTGCTCGTTCATTCTAATTGGTCGTGCGAACATTACCAGTGATGTGATCGCGTGATTTTTGTCATTGGTTCACGACACATTTGAGTGGAATAGGTAGATAGGTAGAACATGAATGGAATTGACGTTTTTATTTTTATTACTAATTTACGCTTTGCTTTTATTTTTTATTTATTACTTTTATTTTTATTGCTAATTTGCTCTTGCATACTATCTTCTGATATGTAGACAGTACACTTCGGGGGTCTTCTCACTTTGGACGCTAAAAAAGGCTACTTTCATGAATTTTTTGATAGGTTTATATTATAGATATTGATATAAAAGTTGTTACAATTAAGGGGCTATACCAGTGTGAACGCTGAAAATTTGGGTGATTTTCGGGATTTTTTTGGAAGAAAAGTGCTCAATTAAATGTTTCGGAAAATTAAGAATATATTTGGCTACATTTCATAGTTTTTTCATAGAAAAATATTGAGATCCAAGCCACTTATGGGCTGCCTTCGGAGACACCAAAAAAAAGTTCCTCCACTGCTGACATGATTCCGGCCGATTGAGTAGCTGAAACCAAAAAAGGAAAAAATGTCGTTAAGCTTGAAGGTATTTCCTGTGAAATGACGTAGGATTTTAGAAAAATATCGAAATTTAACAAAATGGCGTAGTTGTGGAAAAAGTCTGTGTTCTTGCCTATAAAGTGGTTGTTTTTTCAATGCCCAATCGTCAATTTTCATCCAATCAAAAATATCCTACGTCATTATAGAGTAAATATATTAAAGATTACTCAGTTCAAATTTCAAGTCAATCGGATAATTGCTCTTTGAGTTACAATGTTAGCAAATTTGAAAAGTCTCATTTCTAGAAAAACGCGTCAAAAGATTTAACTATCGATGTTTGCAAGAAAAAATGATATTGATATAAATGATATAAATGATAATGATATTCTTGAAAATATAAACAGTCGAGAAAGGCAAAAAAAATCGGTTGTTTGAAAGTGTCACACTGGTATAGCCCCTTAATAAATACACTTTCGAAATACATTAAAAACATTATTTATTTAAGTGACTATTGATAGACGAAAATCGTAGTTAAAAAAATGTCCTAAAATAATCGTAGGTCTGCGCTGTTGAAATCTCGAAGATGGATCGTCCGAAACAAACAATCAAACGGTCTTAGATTCAGTATGTTAATGGCTAGAGCGCATATCATACGATTTTTGGTATATGCAAAAATAACAAAATGGCGGACATTTTTCGAAAAAAGGTGTTTTTCACCGTTTTTGGCAAAAATAAATAGTAAATATCAAAATTTCAAAAAATCCTTGATATGCGCTATAGCTATGGTTGTAAAGAATATGTGGTTAAAATTTCATAAGGATCGGTTCAGTAGTTTCGAAGATTTTATCAAGAAGCCGTCGAAAAACGTTGTTTCGAGAAAAACGCGTTTAACGTTTGTTTGGGTTTTCCTTAATACATAAAAAAAAAACTTAATGTATTAAGTGTATTTGTTTAAGTGTAACAACTTTTATATCAATATCTATAATAGAAACCTATCAAAAAAATTCATGAAAATAGCCTTTTTCAGCGTCTAAAGTGAAAAGACCCCTTAAAAAAATGTAATTCATGTAGGATCTACTACGATTCTATTTGTTTCTCGTATATATTTTTTTATCTGTTCTAGCTAATCTTGTTAAATATGAAATATTTGAATTGAATAAATGAAGGTAAGATTTAAGGGTTACCCCCACTTGCGATTTTGAAAAAATCGATTTTTTTATTGCATTTTTTTGAAGTATAAATATCTGAGAATATGTCCTGAAAATTTCAAATCGGTCCGAACAAAATTGACTGAGATATGAGCGTTGAAAGAGAAGAATCCGTTGTGTAAACGACCGGAAATTGAAACTTTAAACGCGTTTTTCTCAAAATGGCATTTCCGAAGTCAGTGACCAAGATTACTCGAACACTAATGAACCGATCTTCTTGACATTTTGCAGGCTTATTTGATACATAAAAATGTAGTCTTTAACCGTTCGATTTTTTTTTCGAAATAAAATGGCCGTTTTATAGCCAAAAAACGGCCGTTTTTTCGTTAAAATCGAACCATTAACTTTGACTGTCCGCCATTTTGTGAAAAATGAATATTTTTTAAAATCCTTCGATTAAAGACTAGTTTATACTTATATTTGACTAAATCCATCCGCATTTTTTTTCCAGATGATCCACTTTGCCGCAATGTCGGTCACCGCAAACCGTGTATATAAAAACATTATTTCATTGACGGCCATTTGCCACTAAACAATGTAATATTTTTCAATAAAAAAAATACTGAAAGTTCTTCAAGATGTGTTCTTTAAGATGGTATATTGATCGATTAAAAAAGTTTTGTAGTTTTCTTTAAAAAAAATTCATGAAAAAGGCCTTTTTTGCGCTACAAGTGGGGGTAACGCCTTAAGAACTTTCTTTCTTTGCACGTATGGGAGATATTTTTAATAAAAAAATATCTTCATTAGCGTGATTAAACGTCTGTTTGGTTCAAATATATATTTTTGTTAAATTCTGGAAAGTTCTTTGTAAATTAAATAAATCTTTATTTGTTTACAATATATGTGTCTTTCATTCAAATATATATTCACTTCCAACGCATGAAATATATATTCGAATCGTCGATATTTCGATTTGCATACAGCAAATGTATATTTACCTCAAATTTCAAAGGATTTTTGTGGCTATAATGTGGAAGGTGTACTTGAACCAAAAGAATGTTGTGAAAGCGACGGTTTCTTTCGGCACTCTCGTTGACGATATGGAGACGTGCTCATCAACGTCTCAGGTCGGGTGGCGGTCAACCGATGTGTTTATACAAATACGATGTCCGCTCACGCGAACAGCACGAAGGGGCTGGTGAGCTCACGGCTCAACAAGGGATCGGTGTTTTCACCGTCGAGGCAACGATCACTTCTCGAGAGACTTCCAAACTCGAAACATTGTCTAATCTCTACTCATACGTACTTTACAATAAATGTTATATTCGGCTATCCTCACATATGGCGTTTCTTGCAGTCAATTTTATATTTTTGTACAGCATGTATACATGTATAATGTGTGGTGTAACATTACGAAAACAATTACATACATTTCGAGGATCAAATGAAAAATTTCTAACCAAACTTTAGTCAATAGTTCGGCTCAAATAAGTATTTATTGCAATAAAGACAGACTATTAATTCAATCAAATAGAAAAATGTTTCACTCTACGAAAGTTCCACTTGATTAATTTTTAAAAATAAAATAGATACATTTAGTGGATTAAACTAAATTGATTTTTGACCAGATAAAACCAAATCACAGATTTAGTAGCAATAAATAAAATATTATTTTATTTATTGCTACTAAATCTGTGATTGATTGATTAGACGATATTAAATAAATCTTTATTTGAATAAATAAATATATTTAAAATGAATAATTCCAACAATGGAATGGAATAGGAAAAATTTTATTTCAAGAAAAATCTAGTTAATACTAATTTGAAAAATCTAATATACGCATCTAGTTAATATCATTGGAATCTTTCGGTCAGTCTAGGATCCGTTGATATCGAAAACTAGATGTTTGAACAGCACCCAACAACCTGGTAATGCCACTACGTATTTTTGTAAAATACTATTTTTAGAAGTTAATATCTATAGCACTCAAGTTCTTCTATAAAGGTCTAAGTACGCTTTTGAGGCTAAGTAGCAACTGCGTGTAACAAGACGATTTCGTTAATTATTCAATATATCGTCCTTGCCTCTGTTAACCGAACATGCTTGTATGTTCCACATGAGTGATACAAACGTAGTACGTGTGCGAGCTTTACGCGTAATTTTTGCCTCGCGTGATACCTGCGTTAAACTTGATATTGATATTTTGTGCAATTATGGCCCTCCTCGTTTTATCGTGAACCCTAATGGCTGCCCTGACACGTCCTACTACACATGATTCCGCAATGAGTTGTATTATCGTTGAAACGGCTGTATGGCGGATGCTCCAAAAATGGTCACGGAATTGTTAGAAACGAACATTTGAAATCAATGTGTGTTATCCGTTAACTATGATCTACATCACTGAACGTTTGGGAACGAAATAGACACACGTTACGGAAACAAATATGGCGTGGACCGGTGCCAAAACCATACAGAAAAAATCTCTATACCGTATGCAAACGGCAAATAAATTGAGCAGCTGAACGCATGATCAATCGTGTTGTTGAAGACGTCACAACCCGTGCAGAAATTTTGGCAGGGATACAGCTGGATTCTGACTTGTATCCCGGGCTCCCACTTGGGATCTAGTCCGATATCGGATCAGATTCGAAGACTAAATGTAAGATCCGTAAACTGGATTCCATTAGGGATCCAGAAACGGATCCTTTAATGACTCTAAATAGATTCCCCATGGAATCATTGAGGAATCTGGGAAGGATCACGGGTGAATACAGGCTGAAATAAAATGTCAAAAATGGAATTATGACATGTTAAATTCATTATAAAAATAAATAACATTTATAAAGTTTTGGTGCATTAAACTATCAATAAAAAAAATTTGTCCAAAGATTCAAATGGCAGATCGTGCTCATCGCGAGATTTTGATGTGAATTAAAAAAAATTCACATCAAAATCTGTGAATGCAAATGTATTGACAAGAAATTATAAATACAAAAAAATTCACAAAATTAGTTGTGAATTTTTTCGTATTTAAGACAAATTAAAATCAAATTCAAAATGATTAGATTAAAATTTGCGCCAAAAGTGAGTTCGTACGTATTTTGAGAGAAAACATTGCCTCGAGGCAAAGAAATTTTTGCACATAACTTTTTGTGCGAACATTTCTTTGCCGCAACACAATGTTTTCTCTCAAAATACGTTTACACTTGTGGTGTAAATTTTAATATAACTGTCGTGAATTCGATTTTTATTTTCTTCAACTTGAGGAAATTTACAACTCATTTTGTGATTTTTTTCACATTTATAATGTAATATTTGAAACTCACAACTTTTTTTGCAAAAATTTCTTCGCTTCGACGAAATGTTTTCTCTCGAAATACGTAAGAACTCACGGTTGGTGTAATTTTAATCTAATCATTGTGAATTTGATTTTAATTTGTCTTAAATACATGTTTATACCCACCGACATGTCGATGGGTATAAACAGAGACTTATTCCCCAAAACCGGTATCCCGGTTAGAATCCAACTTGCATCAGTATCGGAATATGTACGACGACGATGGCATAATTTTGAAAATTTTGGCATCACGTGCAATATTTTCGGTATTACTATGTAATTCCTATCTATAGATAGGAATTTTATAGATAGGAATCTATAGACAGAAATTCCTATCTATAGATAGGAATTCCATTGTAATACAGAAAATACACGTGACGCCAAAATTTTCAAAATGATGCCATCGTCGTCGTACATATGCCGATACTGATGCAAGTTGGATTCTAACCGGGATCCGGTTTTGGGGAATCCATGACAAATCCTGATCGGGATTTGATCGGACATAGGGTATCCCGGTCAAAATTTCTGCACGGGAAGCGTTACATGTAGCAACATTTTACAATACGTGATGTTCGAACATTTTTTACTAGTTGGAAGGCTACTAGGTATTTCAAAGTTATTGTAAATTTGCTCGGTTCTTATTTTGACGATGAGATAATAGGGTAAACCGACCAGTTAATAGACACGGAACAGTGCATGGACGAAAGCTGATTTATATTTAAAATAGGTAAAGAATGCGAATTTTTTATAAGAACTCGAATAACAGTAATTTAGGGAAAAATTACAGGTGTCTTTAAAACCGATTTCTCATTTTAATATCGAACTTTGATACC
The DNA here is from genome assembly GCA_964007375.1 of Ophion obscuratus. Taxonomy (NCBI): domain Eukaryota; kingdom Metazoa; phylum Arthropoda; class Insecta; order Hymenoptera; family Ichneumonidae; genus Ophion; species Ophion obscuratus. The sequence continues at coordinate 75,279,570 of OZ023312.1, forward strand.
ACTCGGAATTTGTCTAGTTTCTGGTACTTGCACACCGCGCAACTCAGTTACGATGCGGCTGTGCACAGTACCGTAAAATGGGGTTACTTTGAACAGGTTATGGAAGTTTTTTTGTAGGTTACTTTTTTTAACATCCTAAATTCCAACTTTTTTTAGCTCCAATAGAACAATGTGTGCTTTGGCTATGAATTGTATAAGATCCTCGAGTGTTGGGTTTCTTTGACAAGTCTTTAAAATGCAACTTATGTCAATGTTTAAGGGTTACTCTGACATCATTTTGATAAAAAAAAAATATTTTAAGTACTATACATGGAACTAAATGAAAAACAATGATTTTTTACAATAAATTTGTCATCTTTATTAAGGAAACATTTTACAGAAATCTCAAGTACGTAGGGTATTGATATAGGCACTTAATCAGTCTTATGATTATCATTGAGATCAAAATCAACTTGAGTAACATTACAATCAACTTTAGCAACATTATAATAAACTTCAACAACAAATTTGAGCAACAAGAGAAAAACAAAAGTTTGCCGCGCAGACATTTGTACCATATTTCGGCGCTCTGTTAAAGTAGCTCCAAAAACTGTCGAAGTTACCCTCAATGTCAATTTAACCCCGTTGTACAGTAGGTGTTTTAATGGCGCAAACAATAGTTTTTATAAGTTCTGAGGACTTACTTTTAATACTTAGGATTACTTTTAATACTTTTAATACTTAGGATTACTTTCAATATTCGGTATTTTGCATTTTTTAATTCGTAATACTACACTGAGAAAAAGAAATCGTTGAATGTGCAAAATGCATTTTGTTGTCTCGAAATTGTGTTGTTTCAACAGTTGCTCAGACATGCTAAATAAGCTACAGTTCACACCACTAAAACTATCAGTTAGATTAACAAAACGTTTGCTATGCCAATTAAAAATCAAGTTGAACGTATTTAAAGATACATTTTGTTAAACCAACTAAATTTTGGTTGGATGAACGAATTTTTTTTCGGTGTAAGTCAGAACTAGGCATGCTTATTCACTGATACTGTATTCTAACCTCATTCCAGCGAACGGACACATGGGCGCTGGTCTAATAATTATCAAAGCAAAGTTAAACATTTAGCTTATTTGCGGAAAATTGCAAAATTACTATCAGGTGATGACAATGTACATTTAATTGAATGTTGTTATAAAATCGTATTATTGGTTTTTTTATTTTTACTAAATTTGGTTTTCTATTCTTAGATGAAACAAATGTTACTAGTTTTTTTTGAGAATACCACGTTCAGATGCAAATAAGCTTTGTGTATTTTTTTTTTTTTACGAAATCGTAATAACAAATATAATACTCATAAGTATAAGAATATTATAATTCTGTGCAATACGGTGATCCCCAAACCTAGCATAATAGCTAGATAATAATCTAAATAAATCTAGCATAATAATCTAAATAAATGATAAATCGTTATCCTCTACATCATTGATCGTCACTATACGTCCATTTATTGGTGATTTCGTCCATTCACTGACGATTTAGTCATTTCGATACTTATTCATCAATTCCTCTAACATTATTTGTTGCACTTCGAATATTTTTTCTACTATCAGAATAGTATTTTCTGTTAGCTATAGCGATTAAAACATTTGTTTTCATAATATTTTTAATTTACAGTCCATCTAAAGCTGTAAAAGTATTAGTAGTGACTAGTCCGAAATGTGGGCAAAATTCCTATACGTACTTGATAACACAGAAAAAACTATGGAATGGAGTAGATATTTAGACATAAATAAAAAAATCCTACAATGCTTGCTGATCTTCACACTAAATCTATGGATATCGATGCTTTGCTAGTTTTAAGAACAAAATATATAATTTCCCCTCGCAACCTCCCATCGTATCCGGGAGCGTCATCCAATGGTGCTGGAAGGTTTTCAGCACCCATCGCAAGCTTCATTCGACGTAGGGTTGGGGCGTAGCTGTTGCTACGAGTGAAGAAAAAGGTTCTACCGTCGGATTTTTCCCCCTGTTTCGAGTATCTACTCGTCTCTTTCTCTCCCTCTCTTTCAACCTGTATAAACGTCGTAAAGTTCTGAATAAATAATGATTTTAACGTTAAGGGAGTATACAAGCGACGAGCCCTGCCGGTGGCTGGGCCATTTCAACTGATACGCTGTCACCACGCTTTTCGAGAGTGGTCAACCATTTCAGCAGTTTACGTCTATCCTGCTTTTTTATTTCACCCTGGAAGTCTGCACCGACAGAAAAATTCTATTGATATTCGCTGGATGCGTCTATTTGATTTTTTTCTTATGTGAATTAACTACATTTTTCGTAAAATAGCATTTTTCCTATTGCATTCCATTATTGAAATGAATAACTTTGGATATATTCATTTATTTAAATCAAGATCTATTCAATATCGTCTAATAATAAAATATTTCATTCATTGCTAATAAATCTGTAATCGTATATCATCGGTTAAAAAAACAATTTTGTTGAATCCACTAAGTAAATTTGTTTAATTTTTCAAAATTCGAATTAAATAGAATTTTCGTAGTGTCAAACATTTTTCTATTTGATTAAATAGAAATATAGTCTGTCTTTATTGCATCAAATATTTATTTATTTGAGTGAAGCTATTGGCCAACGTCATGACATTTTTTATTTGATCCTACAAATGTATTTATTTGTTTGCATAATGTTACCACACACATTATACATGTATACATGCTATCCAAAAATATAAAATAAAAATTCTTTTGATTCACATACATCCTTCATATGATGGCCATAAATATCTATTTCCGGTAAATGTACATTTTGCTATATGCAAATCGAAATATCCTCGACTCAAATATATTTTGCATAGGTTCGATGCGAAAATATATTTGAATGAAAGACACACACTTTCAGCAAATAGAGCAAGACATACTTTCAGCAAATAAAGGTTTATTCCATTTAAAATGATATTTCCAGAATTGGACAGAAATACATATTTTAATGAAGTAAACGTTCAATTTGAATCAAACTTGAACCAATTTGAATCAATTTAAATCAGACGTCTATTTGAATCAAAAAGACGTTTATTCACGCTAATAAAAATATTTTTGATTAATAAATATCTTCCGAAGATAAATGAACGTATTTATCTTCTTAATAAATACGTTCATACAAAGAATGTGCATAAATCTAATCTTTATCTACTATGAATATATTCAATATTTAACATAAACAGCTGGAACACATGAAGAAGCTAATTTGAAACAAATAGGATCGTAGTAGTTCGTGAGACAAGGAAAAAACCTATTCGATTTAAATAGATCCTATTTTAAAGTTAATTTTTTTGGCAGTATCGTACGGTTGGCCGCTCATTGCAGTAAAAGAGATCTGCATCATTGGGGCAGTCTCCGATTACGCTTTTTCCTTTTTGTATTCAAGTGTACACACTTACCAATGGCGTCGTGGGTATAGGTCCGTCAACGGTATAAAACTGGGACAGTGGTGAAAAGCTCGGCATACTAATGCAAAACACACACACACACACACACACACACACATGCATATATATATATATTAGGGTGGCCCTTGATATGGGTAAAAAAAAATTGATCGCGCCGCCCTCCAAAACGGTTCGAAATAATTTTTAAAAAATCTACGCGAAGCACTAGCTATGTCCGTTAACAGGAAGGCGTGCCTGTAAGCATGAACTTAAATTTAAATATCAATTTTTTTCATGATCGGAGAAATTTCGATTTTTTAAATCTAGTTTATTTGTCAATTTTTCAACACGATATTTCTGTGGTTTAAATAAATAAATTCGTACTGAACGAACTCGTATCGATATCTTATGTGTACATTTTTTAAATATTGTGTTTTTTTCCGACCAATTGGATGGCTTGGGCGAATAAATAATTTCTTTGTTTTCAATAAAACGAACAAGCTCGCCAAGTTTAAAATCCTGCCAAGTTTAAAATGTCCCTATGCATTGTTACGAAAGTAATTTTCGAATACATTTTTATCCACAGCACTGGAAGTCTGATCTCAGTGAAATATTAATATGTTTGTATCTCGGCACACAAGGAATATTTCTAACAAAATTTGAAAAAAAAAAACAATTCTCGCCAATCCGGAAGTTCGATGTGAATGATTTATCGTGAATTTATATCCTTCGTACTTAATAGATTTTTCTGACAAGATGCAAATTTAAAGTTTGATTTTGATATGATTAAAAGCGTTCGACTGCAGCTAAATCGAACTATTGTTCCAAAATAATATGATGGTAAAACTGAACGCTCATCAAATCTAGTATGGAGGACCTTATTGTTTGATCTGTATATTGAATACCAATATACAATAGGTTCGGAAAGTAAAAAAAAATTGACAAATAAACTAGATTTAAAAAATCGAAATTTCTCCAATCATGAAGAAAAATTGATATTTAAATTTAAGTTCATGCTTACAGGCACAGCTTCCTCTTAACGGACATAGCTGGAGCTTCGCGTAGATTTTTTTTTATTATTTGGAACCGTCTTGGAGGGCGGGGCGATCAATTTTTTTTTGACCCATATCAAGAGCCACCCTAATATGTGTGTGTGTGTGTGTGTGTGTGTGTGTGTGTGTGTGTGTGTGTGTGTGTGTGTGTGTGTGTGTGTGTGTGTGTGTGTGTGTGTGTGTGTTCACTTTGGGCATAATCCCTCGGCCTGACAGTTCTCGCACCAACATGACCGCATCCTGTACATATTATACTACCGGTTAAATCTACGAAGTTTCCGATATCTCTGCTCCGCCTGCATCTTCTCACACGGACAAGCACACTTTCATTCGGTTCCCCTTCCGCGTTTCAGGCTCCGAGAGGCCAACGGGTGCCATTAATTATTTGCACAGCGGTGAAGACGCCTAAGTGACGCGGGGATTACTGACATTCAAATTGATCCTCTATCGGATGAGAAAACGACGAAGGGGCGCAGAATCGTTGAGGTCGTCGAGAATACCGAGCGAATTTTTCCAGCCTTGGGGAGCCACCTCAGGATCGCGTTCCAGGATATGAACTGGAATGAACTTCCTTGCATTATTCCAAAGATCCTGAGATACAATGTTACCGTGGCTGCTCCGGTGGTGGAAAGATGGAGGGGCGAAAACGTCGCTTGAAATTCAAACAGGTGCATAGCCTATTCGTTGATTCGAATGTCTTCTACTCTCCACCCCTCAGGAGCATCACCGGCGGGTGTGCATGTCACCTTTCCATCTATTACATCCTCGAGCTTCCCCGCTCCTACCCTTTTCAACATTTACCTTTTGCTCTCTCCTCGTTCGACCGGTCCCACAGGGCTTCCCCCTGCCCGCTTTCGCGAATTACATCTCACTGATTCGTTTTGTCACTCTCGCCGAAATCGGCTCACTCGTATCGTGAACTCATCTCGTTTTTGCCATTACCATTTGATGGTCCATCGGAAAATACGAACTTTACCCTCATCTTCGACTCTCGCCATACACGTTTCCCTTTTGCTTAAAAGGACATGTTTGCCAGTCTTTGGATAGGTGGTAAAGCGAAGTCAGGTACCTGCGGTAATAAAGCCTGTCTGCTAATAAGGCCTATGTAACGAAGATCGCATTTAAGGAGGGAGGTCTAGTTAGAATTTTCAAAAAATCGATTTTTTTTCATTTTCTTAAAGTATTATATCTTACGAGTATTTTCCAACTAATCGAATGTGAATCAGACCATTATTCACCGAAATACATAACTTTGAAGGACGCCGTGGACGCTGCATGCAAATCGTACTCAAAACTTTAAACTCGTTTTTCTCAAAACCATGTTTTCGAAGTCGGTGATCAATGTAACTCGAGAACAGTTTTACCGATCGGGTTGAAATTTATATCACTTCTTCTATACATAGTTTTCCTCCGGATGAATCAAGGATTTTTTTTTGGACAATTATTTTTTTTTTATAGTCAATTTTTGTAAGTGAAATTTTGGTCAAAACAACACTTTTGACTTTCAACGTCCGCTATTTTGTGAAAAATGGAAATTTTTCAAAACCCTTCGTTCAACCGGAGCATTATATCATTAACTAAAGATTCCCCTCTGTTTTGTTGGTTTTAGATAATCCGTCACAGCGTGAGAGTGATCACCGCAAAACCTGTTTTTTTCCGGCGTCCTCGGCCATTGATACGTATCGGCTTATTTTGAAACATATTTCTTTTAAAAAATTATAATGTTTACTTTAAATATATATCTTTTAAACGGAAGAACTTTTGTTGTAAATTATTATATCGTTTGGTCGAAAAAAAATCGGAAAAAGGCCTTTCTTTAACGTTCCAACTAGACCTCACTCCTTAAGGGGCCAGTCCACTTTGGAGCCACGAAAAAAAAGCTATTTTTGCGATTTTTTTTGAGGATCTTATAAAAGATATGAATATAAAAGTTGTTGGGCTTGATAAATAAAGTCTTGAAATACAATTTAAAAAAATTAATTCATCTTTATTTATTTTTAAGTACAAAAACTGTAGTTTAACATAACGCCTTAAAAATAGGCGGGTTAGGTAGCTCTATCACAACTCGGCAACGGCTTGTCTCTAACAAAAAAAAATCAAAGTCCATTAGATTCAGTATGACACCAGCTATAAAATGACCCTCGGATAGAAAGTTTTAACAAAAAATAAAAAAATGGCAGATGAAAAACGAAGAACGTAAAAGAATCGCGTTTTTTTCGCAGGTTTTCGCAAAAAAAAAAGTAAAAATCAAAATTTTTAAACCATCAAGGGTCATCTTGTTGCGAATCATGTTTACAATATGTGGTTCAATTTTCAAGAGAATCGGTTTATTAGTTTTAGAGATATGATGGAACTAGATTTTGAAGACGTTTCGAAAAAAACGCATTTGAAGTTTATACTATGAAAAACTCTTACCTAAATTCAATCAGCAATTCCTGCACCGTACAACATCCTTTCTGATTGCTCATTATCGATTTATTCAAATCTTGCTTCCTTTCGATTTCTCGAAATTTTCAAAGTGGACTGGCCCCTTAAAATAACCGCTCACGCGCAAGGCCACACTCACAGACGCCTATTGCACGAATATGTCGCCACAAGTTTACGGAGGCGCGATACCCCACTTCAGGCCCCCAGTTTTGCATCATCCATCATAAGACGCGGCCGCGCAGCACCGACAATAGAAATCGGTCCGAATAAATCGTAAGTATTTTTGCAATTGTATTACGCCCCCCTTCCGAGATCAGTGTGCAGTGCCGATGTCGCCACAATATTTACAGTTTTTTTTTGTTTCGGTCCTGTTCCGTCTTTACTCCGATATTTTTTATTTTGTTTTTCTTAAATGCGTGGTCGGGGGTTATTAACCCCTCGTTGGCAGACGGAATTCGACAAAAAGTGCCCAAAATGGCAAGAAAATTGTTTTATCCTGAAAACTTGTACTCTGGGGTTTTTGAGGGAGCTGATTACGAATCTGAACTCAAAATTCAGGAATTCACAATGACGAACAAATATGGCGAATGAAAATACAAATAATACAGATTGATTTAGATGAATCTCGGTACTTATAGGTTGTGTGGGCCACTGATTATGAGTCTGAACATTTTGAATTTTCAAATTTAAAGTTCAGATTCGTAATAAGCGATCTCAAAAAACCCGGAGTACTAATTTTCATCTAAATCGAGTAAAGTTCTAGATTTTCGTCCGCCATTTTGAATTTCCAAATTTTGACTTCAAATTCGGATTCAGCGAGCCCAAAAACCCCCGAGTGAGGCTTCGATTTCAAATCAGAACAAGTTAAATAGGGAAATAAAGGTTGACGCACTATTGCGTCAATGCCAACGAAGGGGTTTAAGCCTACTAAGTTTACCCATAAGCCTTATTATCCTCCTACTTCTTGTAGCAAAGTTTGTTTGTTGTATAATGTATTTTACATTGCTTTTAAGATGCTACGAATGTAAATAAGTAGTAGGCATATTTATTACTAATTAATTGATCGTTATTTTTACCGCTTCGATCCCGAAGCCCCAAATCGAGTGTTATGGTCGGAAAACGATCTGGTCCCAGCTGTCCGAGCAGTGCAAAGAGGAACTTTGAGTTCATACAAAGCTGCAGAGGATTATTGATCTCAAATACCAAATATATTACGTGTCGTTTGATCATTTAAGTACGTTAATAAAGCCTTGTTATCCTACCATAATATAATAAGGCCTACTACCAAAGTTTTTAAACATGTTCAAGTTTGTTTTCGTTTATGGTACTAGATACCATTTTTCGTTTATATTTTATAGAACCTGAATTTAAATAATGATTAGAACTAAAGTATGTCCAAATATTGGATATTTTCATTTCATTTCAAATATCCCTTAGCCTTATTAAGACGGAATGACACCTCATCGCGGTCGGTATGGTAGAACAATTATAGATACCCAAAAATCTCTGAAACGGCTCTTAAGATCCCGTCGAAACATTGCCAAACGACGTCAAATAGTCAGACGAACAGCTGTCTGCCCCTCAAATTTTCTGAATTTGAGAAAAAAAACGTAGATTGACTTATGATAAACAAATCTGTTTTTTTTTCTCAAATGAAGAAAATTTGAGGGGCAGACAGCTGTTCGTCTAACTATTTGACGTCGTTTGGCAAAGTTTCGACGGGATCTGAAGAGCCGTTTCAGAGATTTTTGGGTATCTATAATTGTTCTACCATACCGACAGCGATGAGGTGTCATTCCGTCTTAACCGCAGGTACCTTGCTCATACGCGGCCATTGTGAATTTCACATGTCGTGATAGACTCTATTGCATCCCTTTACGCTCGCAACAAAGCTTCTAGCTTTTGATCCACTAAAGCATGTAAGACAAAACAGAGACCCAGTTGTTTTTTGGCGAAAAACGGGTAAGAAAGGTGAAGATAAATGTTCGCAGTGTCGTGACGACTATGCGGTACGAGATTGTCAGGTATGGAGGAGGAAGGTAGTATGGGTGGAGCGCTGCTGGTTTTTTTGCGTAAAAAACGGAAGAAAGAAGGGTAGAAAGTGAGTAGAGCAGCGTGCACAATTGCCCTCGTAAAGCCCTGAACAATATATCGCTCAACCGAAATGGGAGATAAGATGGCCGCTTTTGTGGCTGTTCGGTCTAGCTTATTCGTTTACACAATCGCCATAACCACTTCTGCAGGGCAACGTTCATTCGAACTCTCTCCCTTTCTCTCTCTCTCTCTCTTTCTCTCTCTCTTTCTCCCTCTCCCCCTCTCACTCTCTCATTGGCTTACTGTTACGCCGTTGGTCAATGTGCTTCAAGTTGCATTCGTCACCGTAACATTTGAAGGCTCGAGTACGTACCTACCTTGTTTCATGACTCTGTGCATTGCCGCATACACAAGTACCGACGCACTGTACATATTCTCACACTCAAGTACTGCGTCGTTACCATAGATGTGTGTACGATGATGCTGACCGAAGTTTTGCCATTTTTTCTGCGGTACCTTGCACCGCGAACGTTCTAAAAGCTAGCCAGCTTCATTGCGCAAAACGAGATTTTAACTACACTGCCACATTCACCATGTTCCACGTAACGTTCGCGCGAATGTTGCGGGGTAACAGTTGTTGAGCAGTTCCCGAAGCGCGTCTCTACGTGTAACGAGTGCCGATATGGCTTTTCCGAGAACCTCGGATCGAAGACCCTTATCGCGAGGAAAGTTCCGCTACCGCTACTTTCAATGGCCGACTTCAATACACTATGTGGAAGGGATCTTTACGAGAAAAAAAAACACTGGGTAACAAAGGGCAAAGACTATCAGCGGTAGTCCGTTGTCCTGGCTCAATCCTAACCCTGCTTTGAAATCTTAATTGAAGCCGGGCGCGATGACGAAGTCCATGAAGGCAGGTAAGCCGTTTACGCTGATGCCAAGGTGCAACGGAAATATCTTGGGAATCACTAAAATTGCTTCTAATGTTTGGATGTATCTACTTCGTCCAATCTGGTTTTCATTGGCGTCTGAAGAAGTTCAACGAGTAAACAACTAGGTGCCGAAACTGGGAGAAACGTCCATGGTATTTACAAAATGGCACCCATGGTAAAAGCGGGGATGGTAAAATTCCCTATAGCTTATTGACACCCCAATCATAATATGGTTAACACGACTATAAGCGAAAAGTATATGTAAACATTCGATTTGGATGGCGTGTTTGACTGTCTATTATCCCCGAAAGAATCACCAACTATTGTGAAAGGCCTGGCAATACACATATGATTCATTCCTATCACCACACTCGCACCCAAATACTAATGGTGCGTAGGGGATGAGCAGTGGAATATGGTGGAGAATGTTACAAGGGGGAAGACCCCGTACAATGGAATCTACGATTAAAAAATACTAATTTTGTATACCGATTTTGTTCAGGTCAAACTTCTACGATTTTATTCAAGTTGGTACAACTCATATGGTTAACATTAACGTTCGTCGAGTATGATTTGTTAGAAGACCTCATGAAAAGTGACTATTCGAAAACGATTATGGTGATGTTTACTTGTTGCAGAGACGTAAATCATTTTCAGTTGGAGCAATCAGTAGACTTAGTATTTTAGTTTTTAGAATTACCAATGCCTCACAAACTGTTACAAAGTTTGCATGTTGCATTGCAAAAATAGGATGTCATTTGTAGGATGTAGTTGTACTTCACGTTCTGTTTTCGTAGAACACACATTGCTGTTCATATAGCAGGTGGTATCATGTAATATGGAAAGTATCACTATAATATGGTACAAAACTATTGCGATGTGCCAAAAACTCATCAGAGCAGTGACCCATATCTTTTTTTAAAAACCACTGTACAAAGTTTCACATAAATCGGAGGAAACAGCTATTCGGAAGTACAGCCAGAATAATTTTTGTCTGTTATGCCACATCTGCAATCAAGATGCCACAAATACTTTATAACGTAGTGACAGCGTACGTCGTACAAGCAGAAGATAAGCAGGTAGGTTATAGGTTCGATTCCATGTACAGGGGAAATATTTCCTTCGAAATCAATAACTACAAGAGGTCAGGGAATATGTTGGAATAAAAAGTCATCAAGGTAGAACTCTTATTTGCGTATTTTATTTTGGATATATAAAAAAATCTATGCATTTAGTAGACGGGCATTGACGCTTTGAACCAACACTTGAATATCACAACAAAACGCATATAGCAGGTCATATCTTATACTATGGTAGAAATCACTAAACATCGTCGCAAGTCACAAGCAACCTTTTCAATCAATGTATACAAATTTTAGTCCTGTTCACTGTTAGGATATTGGGGGGGGGGGGTAGATTTTTAATAGTGCCAGGGAATATCTATTTTATGAGATCCTACTATATTATATAGCATTGAACAATCAAGGTATGCTTGTAAGATTAGTAATTGTGGATAACATATATGCATAATTCACGCAACTACTAAAATATTAATGAGCAGTATTATACTTTTGGCAATAACTATGGCTATAAACTATTATTGTCCTCTCGGGAAAATATAAAATATCGTTAAAATGTGGTTGAAAACACCATACGTCTCCCTCGGTGAAGGTAGATGGACTCATGATGCTTCGGGCAGCTCAGCTGTGGAAAGTGCTGATTTTGAACACCTTCAAAACAGTTTCTTATCGGTAAGATGCTTGGATCCAGTCGTCACCAGTGAGTTCCTGATAAGCAGTTATGTCTAAACCTTCATCCATCGACGATTGGGCCTTGCCACTTGTATCCAACGACAGATACAATCTACTCATCATCAAGAAACGAGCCATGTTCCGATAACGCATCACCCTGGCATGGTATCAACTATTTCACAGCTCCCAGGAACCGCATGACTCCGTCCAACTGGCTTTTCCTCTTCAGGGGAGGAGCAATGGACACCAAAAGCATGTTAGTTTCGTCGTGGAATGCAGGCACACCAAAAAAAAAAAAAGTAAAACATCTCATGCGTAAGAAAAATGTTCCACAAATGGCTTGTCAGCACAGTGGCCTGACACATACCGCGGTAACCTATTTGTACGCAGTCTTGTATCCTTCAGAAGATGAAAATGTATACATACATAGGCCACAAGTGCACCTATCGTGGCGGTCGGACGAAATTTATAGTGCCTATCCGATTACCGACCACCAGCTTGTATAACGCTGTTGAGCGCGTGTGTTCCTACGATCTGCCTGGTAACTACGCTAATATACGAGACTTGGCGGCGGGGCGAGGGGGTCGTGTGGTTCGTCCGTCAGCATGGTCGATTACGGGGGCGAACAAGCCGCGGCGATTACGCTAGCGGGCACATTCCAGTGGTGAAATTGTTAATGCGAATCGTACGCCCGTGCTCGCCTCAAAGTGGTCATCTCCCATCGTTCGCGTTCTCCCATTACTCGAGAGACCGAGAATCGTATGAGAGCCTGGCAAATATGTATGTACGTACAAACGTATATGTACCCTGTATAAATCTGACTATAATACTCGCATATGCACTGACTGCAAGAGCCGTCACTCTGGAGAAACTGTTCAGCGAGCTCGTGAGCAATATACAGACATACACATTCGGAAACTCAGCATCCAGTTGGATTGTGCACATCAAGTGGATAGAGTGATTCCTCGATTAGTGGGGGGGGGGGGGGGGGTGCGGGTAAGACGAACAGGCGGGGTGAGATGACTCATATGCCTAGCTATATACTAAACAGTGTGCGCGAGAACAGTACTCCTGTTGGAGTTTGGAGGGGTGGCGAGGAGGTTAAGGGGCTACACCAGTGTGAACGCTGAAAATGTTGGGTGATTTTCGGGAATTTTTTGGAAGAAACGTACTCAATTAAATATTTCGGAAAATTGAAAATATATTTGGCTATATTTGACCTATATTACATAATTTTTTTCATAGAAAAATATTGAGATCCAAGCGACTTATGCGCTGCTTTCGGAGGCGTGAGAAAAAAGTTCCTCCACCGCATGACGCGATTTCGGCCGATTGAGTAGCTGAAACCTAAAAAGGAAAAAATGTCGTTAAACTGGAAGGTATTTCCTGTACAATGACGTAGAATTTTCGAAAAATATCAAAATTGAACAAAATGGCGTAGTTATGAAAAAAAACGTCTGTTTTCTTGCCTATAAAATGGTCTTTTTTTCAATGCCAAATCGTCAATTTTCATCCAATCAAAAATATCCTACGTCACTGTAGAGTAAATATATTCAAGAGTACTCAGTTCAAATTTCAAGTCAATCGGATAATTGCTCTTTGAGCTACAATGTCAGCAAACTTGAAAAATCTCATTTCAAGAAAAACGCGTTTGAAGATTTAACTATCGATTTTTGCAAGATAAAATGATTAGAGATACGGCCTTGAAATTTTTACAGGATATTCTTGAATGTATAAACTGTCGAAAAAGGCAAAGAAAATCGATTTTTTTAAGTGTCACACTGGTATAGCCCCTTAATGAGTGTGAAGGTATCAACTGTGGCGGAAGCAGGCGTCTCGAGTGAGAAAACAATATTGATTTTTGGAGAAAACGATCTAATTTTTGGTAAAGTTTACCATCGTTTCAGTGCATTTGAGTTCGTGATATTAGAGACAGGTAACTAAACACAATGAAAGTACTAACTACTAATATAATAAGAACAGTTTGTCAGAAATTTTCAAGGTTATTGCGTGATTTTTTGTTAATTCGTTAAACATCTAATGGGACAAGATGAATACAAGCTATCGCAAAGCCGCAATATTGTACAACGTACCAATATTTACATTAGAAAGGGTGAAATGATCCTAATAAATCCTTTGGTTTCTCTTCAACCGGTGTTTTTACCAGGGGAAGAAAAAAAATTACAAATTATTAAAATGATATGGAAGCAAGATTATTCGTACTAAATACTACAGAACTTAGACGATTCGCTTGTCACATTGCTGGTATTGAGAATCAAACCACTTTTATATACGAAAGATGCTAATAATTCGTGTCCCATCATTCTCCCATCGTTGTTTCATCTTGCCCCGCATAAGGGGTAAGGTGGTTTTAAAAGTTTGATTAAAAATATATATTGTGTGGTAACAATCAGGAAGACTGATTTTTTTGCTTCTAAAATTAAAAGATTAATAAATGTTGATTAGTTTAAAGAATAATTAAAGTGGACTGACTCATGTATGAATTGTTTTATTTGAACATGACCTTAGCGTTATCATCTTGCTCTTACTCCCCATTTGCGTCGCGCCAAGATTGGTATCTTATTTTTTCTCTATTATATCCTCAAGATTTCTATCACTGTCAATTCTAAACATTTCTCTCTCTCTCTCTCTCTCTCTCTCTCTCTCTTGCTATCTCGACCCCCTTCAGTCTCCGTCAATATGACCGTTTCATCGCTATGCAGAATGGATTGATTGCCTCCCGAGTACAATTAACCATCATGAAAACCATCAGCAGTCGGCTATGTTGCTCTCGGCAGTTATGCACTCTTCCCCATGAGATCGTGATCGCGTGTTGCATGCGTTACAGACGATACGTTTGTACGTCCGTATACCCGTACGCAAAGCCCAATGAGCTTAACATTCCTTTTTGCACATAATCAGTACTTCGGTAAACATTTTTGTGGATGATACTTCGAGCAAAAAAAAACCATCTTAGGATTTAATCACCTCGTCGTGCACGTGAGTCGAGCTCTCCTTGTGAAAGTTCCAATTTCATGGTCGATGTTTTGCACCACGATAAATGCTCGGATTGAATCGATCTCGAAAATAAAAGCCAACGCAAATTGAAGATGAGGCGAATAGTATACGAATAAAGGCGAGTAATCGGTAAGAGTCAATGATACGAATAAATCCAGATTGAAGAAAAGACGAAGAAGGAAAGAGCAATGCAGAAGACATTCCGTGAATGAGTATATTTTGCTGTCCTTCATTGAAGGTTTCGTAGATTTGCCGAATTGGTACATAAGCAATGATAAATAAGCGTACCCTGACAGACAAATTCTGTTGATATTAACTAGATGCGTCTGTTTGATTTTTCTTATTCGAATTAACTAGATTTTTTTGTGAAATTAAATTTTTCCCATTGCGGTCCATTATTGGAATGATTGATTTTAAATATATTTATTTATTCAAATCAAGATCTATTTAATACCGTCCAATAATTGAATATTATATTTATTGCCAACAAATCTGTGATTTTGTTTCATTTATTAAAAAACAATTTTGTTGAACCCACTAAGGTACCTATTCCTTTTTTTTAAATTAAATATAATTTTTGGAGAATCAAACATTTTTCTATTTGATCGAATGAATGACTTGTCTTTATTGCAACAAATACTTACTTATTTGAATAAAGCTATTGACCAACGTTTGGTCACGACATTTTTCACTTGATCCTACAATTGTATTTATATGCTTCCATACCGTTGGTACATGCATTATACACGTATGCATGCTATACAAAAATATAAAATCAAAATTCTTTTGACTCACATACACTTTTCATCCGCCCGAAGAAAAATATATTTAAATAAAAGACATACAATGCAAGCAAATAAAAATTTATTTCATTCAAAAACATCTTTCCAGAATTCAACAAAAATATATATTTAAATCAAATAGACGTTTGTTCGTGCTAATGAAGATATTTTTCATTCTAAAATATCTCCCATACGTTCAATATGGAAGAATACCAATAGCAAGAATGAAAATTGCCGTGAGACAAGCAAAAAACCTAATTGGTTTAAACAGACCCCATTTAAATCCTTTCTTGCCGGTTTAGTTGTTCAGCAGAGGAAGATTGATAAGTTCTCATTGGCTACAACGATACAACAGAAGAAAAAAAGCGAAATGGCAGAGTAATCGAGATTACACTCCGACTTGAAAATTCATTCGATCAATCGAACGATCAGGGTCCCGCCGATTGATCGGTCTCGTTAGGCGTTTCGGACGTGACGCATCTTTCTTCATGATCCCTGAACACATACATATACACGTATACGCGTGTATCTCGCAGCCATTCCCGCAGACAAAAAACTTCCTCGCGGTGCTGGAAGCAGCGAGGAAAAAAGGAAGACAGGAGGCGAAAGGCAGGCTAAGGATGCGAGAAAAGATACGGAACGGAAGTCTACTGGCGAGCGTTCGCGTACTCGCAAGTATATTCGCGTAATTAAGTATCGCAGCTTCTCAGGCGCGTTTGCTGCTAGCGATCTGGATGAAGCAAGCGCGGCGAAGGTGGAAGAGGGCGTGGGAAGGGAGCGCGGAGGCTGGTCGGTTGAGACAAAGTTGAAAAAAAAGGTACGTCGAAGGTACAGTTCGGGATGTGCACACGACAAAGACAGCGATAGCGGGGAGGGGACAGGAAGGGCAAACGAGAGAAGCAAAAAGGGGGAAAGGCAATGGGAGAAGGCTAAAAAGGAAGTGAGACAGGATCATGCAGTTGGCGATTAGACGGAGCGCGGAATGTCAGAGGTAGGGTGAGAAAACCAAAACCCAAAGGCATACCGGGCAAAGGAGAGAAATGGAGACAGGGAGAGAGAGAGAGAGAGAGCGTAAGGTAAAAAGGCCGAGGTTGGTACGAAAAAAACGAATGGAATAACGAAGTCAATAAATAATACAGGCAAAGAAGGCGATCACCGGCAACATTCTACCCAAATGTTAAACAGGTATCAATTTGCGATTGGCCAATGGGATACTGCGTAGGCGTGCCTCGAATGTTCATGATTGGTAGATGTGCCTTTGGGGGCGTGCAAACAACCCAACGCAGGCCATTCGATTAAGCCACGGTTTGCCGAGGCAGTGGTGGGATAACCACCTGGTTTTCATGGAGTGAGCAGAGCCCCTGCTGTCCGTTTGCCTCGAGCCGCTTCACTCTACCACGACGAAGCGAAGGCGCAGGGCCGCACCGATATTACCGCCAGAAGGACGTGATTTTTTCGAATCTTTGTTTTTTTTGTTGCCTTTCACTTCGTACACGGTCTTTGTCACGGTGCCTCTCGTTCCCAATACCCGACCCAGCAGCCGATGCCGACAAGTGACGCCCGATGATGGATACACGTTGATAACGTGAGACACGAAAGGGACCAAGCAAGAGGCTGCTGATTCATCATACGAAGTTAGCATCGCGTTTGAGGGACAACTCAAAAACATCACGTCTGACGGACAAAAGTGCTAATCCGAGTGTCGATCATCAACGGGAATATCGGGGGATGACGCGAGCAAAGATTGCCGGGCCATCGATGATCCACAGTGACGCGCAGTGATCAACGAAAACAGGACCTATCCAATGTGTCATTCAACATCGAGTGGTTGCCTAGTCGGCCATTTTCATTGTGCGTGCATGTAGTTCGATATCAAGGTCCTGCAATTGGCAAGTGAAGTTTTCGGTAACCGCGTCTTCGGTGGAGAACACCTCCAAAGTCTGTCAAACGAAAGCCAATACGTTGCAAAGATCGTCCAAATGTGTTGCGAGAATGAACTTGGTTGAAGTGTAAAGACATCACATTACGCCAGTCGAATTTCGATGCTTGGTTGTTCGTTGTAACGTTCGAAATGCGGATGGTAATGATTGTTCAATTAAAAAGTTGAGTTAAAGGCTGTGTGGAATCTTGGGTGATCGAGCGGTCAAGAGTGGCCGTAAAAGAGGTTAAAAGCGCAGCCGCTTGCGGCTCAGTCGCGCATAACCTCGGTGAGGAGTCTTTCAAACGTCTGAGCCAATTAGACGAAAGCCGGCAAACCGATCATCCAAATGATAGTGTAGAGTGAGAGAGAGAGAGAGAGAGATAAAGACGGCGAGAGATATCGTGCACGCGGCAACAAGGTAGCGTATAGCATATATCGCTGTATACATGTATTTATTTCCACCACATACGGTGGGGCCTTTACCTGGAAAAGCTACGGTAAACGTTTATGGTCCATAAAATGGCCGACGAAAAACGATCACCGGGCGCATCATCGTTGGCAAGAGGATCGGGACAACAGGGATACCTGAACGATCGTAAGAAGGTGCTCCCGGCAATATTGGGACTCGTACTCGCGGCTCCCTAATTTCCAAATCATTATCCGTATACGAAACAGGTACCCACTACCGGTAAACCCACGGGTTCCGCGGCAGAGTACTCCCCAAACGAGGGGCCGTAGGATACACATTATATTCGACTTCTCAAATTCGACATTCGCGATTTCTTGTCGACCATTGTCGAATACGTTCCTGCCCAACGTTGAAGTTCTTCAGGTGTATCGGTTTATTGAGAATAAATTGTACTTAGAATCGACGTAAGTCCACTTCATTGGTAACCAACGCGGTTGAAGATTTCAACGAGTGTGCTTCAGACCTGGGAAGATTGATCGCCGTGTTATGAAGCTCAGGGTTAACGGCGTAGTCATCGATGTGTCAGTGGCACGAAAATTTCGTCTGCGGGTCAATGACAATTGACCGCGTATCGTTGACAAGTACAAAGGATCATCGGTAGTCGAGTAAACTAGCTGAGAGGATTGCCAAACGTTCCAGGCGAGACAAGACGAGACACTTGAATCTTAATCATGTCGGATCGCGGTGGTGACAGTGACGTAGATCCATCCGAGGAGATTAACGTGGACGATCTGGATTCGCGAAGTTGCAGTCCCCGTAACTACGTTAACTCATCGTCGCCGAACAAGAATCGTAACGCAAACGAGGCGCCGTCGGAATGTTCCAACTCTCCACCGCCCAACGGCCACACGAAGGAACATTTGCAGAACGACGTGTCCCCGCGCAGTCATCCGTTCAGTATAAGCCGACTGTTGGGCGAAAGCCGAGGTAACCAGCCCAACAATCCCAAGAGTCCAGCGCCATCGGACGATCCCGACAGTGACAAGGAGAGAAGAACCTCGTGGAATTGGGACGACGGTAACAACAGAAGTTCCAACATTGAGGATGGCAGGAGATCTTGGGGTGTCGAGCTTGAGGAAAAAATGTCGGAAAAGGACGACGACGATACGGGCAGTACACCGGAAATGCACACGACCAACTCGATCATGCATCCCGCTGATCTACTCGCACCTTTCCGATTGTTTCCTGGCGGCTCGGGACTGATCTACACCGGTGGTGGCGTCATCAGAGTCCCGGCTCATAGACCACCGGGCACCAATGGCAGTCCCGGCGGTGGACTACCGACCCAGGGCATTCTACCACCCTGGAGTCTTCAGGCACTTCAGCATAGTCAACAACAGGCGGCAGCCGCCGGTCTCCATAGAGCTAGTCTTCTCGCCAATCTCGCTGCTCATCCACTTCAGGCTCATCCCCATCTGAAAGATCGTCTCGCAGGTTAGTTCCTCATAGCACTTTGTCCGCAGCAAAAGAACAAAATTACTACTGCCTATCGTAGATGTACCGAGTCTGGTTTCCTACTCAAACGCGACACATGATCCTGCGTTGTTGATTATCGGTCCATACAAAGTGGGCGCGGATGCCAATCATGCACGAGCCATTGGCGGGTATCTTCGAGTCTATGATGACATGTGCGAAGTATCGACAATTAGAGTGTAATTGGACATTAGTCGCAGATGAGGTGTTACTCTGTGTTTGGAAATCACTATCTAACCAAGAGGCCTCGGAATCATCGGGTTTGACATGCTGAGCCTCAATACGTTTGATTGAAATCCGCGTAAGCTCGGGTATTCGTATATTCAACGAGTAGATCAATTTCGCCTTCGCATGATGAAGGAATAATTGCGAAGAAAAAGGAGGTGTAGATGTGGAAGGTGGAAGTTGTACATGGATCGCACGGGTTTGTTAAAAGGATGCAGAGATCGAACGGAAAACATAACGTACCGACACGTACACGGTGTGAAGTACGTAATTAGCCTACATTTAAAAAACGAAGTAAACGAATGATCCAACCCTCGCAGCTTTTATCCTAGTGTATTCTCAGGACTGTATAGCGCACTTCTTTTCCTCGTACACTTATAACGAAGCCTGGAATTATCCATCGTTCGGTGTGAGTGGCGAGGATTCGTTACTCGGAAGGGTGCCAGTTATAATGTTCTTTCTCTTTGCCGTTGCCACTTGATGATCATCTTGCGCCGCTCTTTCTGGCAGGAGCTCTTGATCTGTCGATCTTCCTCGATGGAGAGTCACGTGTGTTATATTTGCCGGCGAGAAAAAAAATCCATTACTGGCTGGTCTGGTGCGGCACGCCAACTCGTATGATCAAGAAAGTACCAGTGTAACACACACGAAGTTCGTGATGTTACTTGTCCGTGTGATCTTTTTGCCATTCAGCTTAGCTTGAAGCACTTTGCTGCGACACAGCCAGCTTATTAGGTGCAATAACGGTTTCGGATTAGTTGCAATTCCAACACACATTTCTTACGTTCCTATAATCATACGCGTGATTCCTGCATTCACGATTGAATTGCTCGAAATGGTCTTCATCCACAGGCGCAACGATGATATACCTACGTTTTTCAATGAACAATCTTAATCACGTGCAATCGAACACTTGCCGATGAGAACACAAGCGAAGAAACTTTCCGGGAACTTGTCGGATAATCAATTATCCACAAATACGCATATGCCTGCCGATCGCACCTTCACTCCAGTGATAATTCCTCCGACAATACGATCGACCGTTCACCATCATCACCACGAGTAGTTATATATTCCTCGCTCGATAAGCTTTCGCAATTATTCCCAATAAAATCGCACGCTCCTGGTTACGATGCCATTGTACTCCACCTCTGAGTTCCGATCTGGAAAAACGTGTGATGAAAGAAAGCTAATGTGGCGGGGAGGAGAAATTATCAGCTGAATTGCGATGATTGTTGGGTTTTTCTCAGTTGCCTGGTAGTTTTACTTGCTACCCTGGCTTGCTTCTCTTCCAGGCTAATCATGGATCGTTATTGCTTTTTATCGACTGGCCTCGTGGATCATTTTGCGTAATCACTAATTCGCCAATTACGGAGCGGAGAATCTGTGTGTCGTTCTCGAATCCATTTTACCCACGTTATTGTGGCAGCGTGTGATGAGAAATTATCTGACGCTCCTTCGATCTGCTCCAATCGAATGCCTACGGCTATTTATTTATATGTATATCACTTTTCCATATACATGCGCGTATGTCTGTGCGTCACTTGTCAGCTTGAGTTGTTAATAGAGAAAACTAGTGAATCATAATTGTGGAACAGGACAAACGTGAATGTAAAATAACTCGCTAAGCTTCGAGGAGATGAATGATAGTCAAGTATTAGGAAGAAACGTAACGGGGCAAAAAAAAGTAAATGTTCATTTCCAGGCGGTGTAAGTCAATGACACAAGTCATCGACTTGGACTTCAGTAACGATATTATAACTGTTGACCAAGGAACGTTGAGCAATCATTTATTTCAACTGTAACTCAAACGTGGAGCGAAACCTTTCGCTCTAACCACCATGAACGATTGTGCAATCACCACTGACAATGCCCACCCCCCCCCCCCCCTCCATTTAGAATTTCTATTTGCACCGCGGTGACGAACTAATTTGCAATGCGTTTCCTAAGCTGCAGATCCTTCGATTTCCCTTCTTATAATGAAATTATCGCAGTACGAGAAATTCGTGAGTATATGCGAGGCTGAAACTAATTCGGAATAGTACCGGTCTAACTAGGAACATTACTTAACGGGGCATATAACTTTAGGCGAGGAAAAAATGGCTGATTTTCGGGGTTTATTTATAAAGGAAAGATTTATTTACTATTATTGATATGGTTTATTACTACTTTTGGCTGTTACATGGTATTTTTTTTTTATTGATCTTTGGAAATGGCGGAGGTATGACACGGTCTTCTAAACGGGTGGCGGCGGTTGTTGTCAGGCGTGACACGTAGCGTCGGTGGGATTAATCCGAAAAAAACCAACGATGATTTTTCTTTCATTGACACTCATACGCAAAATATGAACCAAGAAAAAGTGAGAAATGTTGAAAATCGTTGAAATGGTACGCTTTGAAACAAAAAGATTGAATTTTCCGAAAAATGGCTACATTTTGCGATGATAAAATACTTTATTTTTATTTTTAAATACATTTAGGATCTTGTTTTAGACGATAAGGTTAGAAAGATGTAGATCAAATTTCGTGAGAGTCGGTCGATTAGTTTTTTAGCAAGTCGATCAGTTTTTTTAGCTAGTCGATTCGTGATTTTCAGCTTTATACGTTACACAACTTTTGAAAATGAAAATTGGAGTTTAGAAGAGCGGGCCATACCTCCGTCATTTTCAAAGATTAATCAAAATAATACCATGTAACAGCCAAAAATAGTAATAAAGCATAACCTAAGTCTCAAAAAGAGTAAACAAATCTTTCCTTTGAAAAAATCATGGAAATCAGAAAAAATGTCCTCGCTTAAAGGTATCTCCGCCCTTAATAGTCCGCACTCGATTGTCTTGAAATTCATATATGTAATAAAACATTGAAGACTATTAGACACGTATTTTTTTTAACGGTGGAAAAACGTGTACAAGGGGGGAAACTACCCCTAAAAGAAAGGCTCATTGAGGGGTGATTTTGCAGTTTCACCAACAAGCAGTTCACGGATCCGAATAAAACAAAAACAAAAATTCTTTCAATGGAAAGCAATGAAAAATCTCTATAGAAGTATAAATAAAAAATTAAATTAAGGGATGACGCGTCTTTCTTTCAGAGGTGGTTTACCCCATAATTTTTTTTTAAACGTGTTTAATAGTTTTCAATTCTTTATCACAAATATGAGTTTCAACAAAATCGAAGGCGGAAACTTAAGTGATGTTCCTTGTAAATGATGTTTCGATGATGTTCATTCTCTTCGTATTTATTATTTTCCAAATAAAATCAAGTGCCAATTTCTATCGGCACTTGATAGAAGTATTATTTGACCGGTACATTTTCACAGCGATGAACGAAAACCGGTTAAATATAGATCCACACTACAACCTTTCGCATCGTTGTATTAACCGCGGCGATCGTAAAATTGCACTTTCCGAGCAATCAGGCGTTCAATTTACGAGAAAATTAGTTATTCCTATTAACCTTTTGCGGGGGCCACAGGAAGAAGGGGGGAACGGACAATTTCTCAACATTTACCATCATATGTAATACACCTGTACAGTTGGAGCTCGTTTGAGGATAATGCATAAGTTGTGCGTCAGGGCTTATTTCCGGTAGCAGATGCGACGTGTGTGCCCTTTTGCTACAACTAAGTTTCTCAACTATACAATTTATAATATTGCCTATAAACGTCGTATATCATTTATTCCCGGCACTTTATAACGACCTGCCCTCTGAAATGACACTCTAATAGCCCCCCGGGTTCGACCTCAATGTGCTCGTATATAAAACACACGGAAGCTCGAATATATCCACGTTGATACGACTCTATACCACCATGAACATCATTGCGGGCTGTCTATTTTTCGCTTTCCCTTTCCAGAGTTTAACACGACAGCGTGGAGCATCTTAAGGGGTCTTCTCACTTTAGACGCTAAAAAAGGCTATTTTCATGAATTTTTTGATAGGTTTATATTATAGATATCGATATAAAAGTTGTTACGCTTAAGGGGTTAGGCCACAGTGACGGGTATAGAATCATGTGCGAATTTAACCATTTTTTTCGTATGAAAAAAGTGATTCACTCATAAAATTAATTATACATCTATTTAGTATGAATATCAAGATGTTGGAAAATATATATATATATATATTTTTCGATGTACCAAATGACCGACTACGAATATTTTCTTTTGTTATCTATTTTTAGGCGCTCTGCGGCGTGACATTTGGCATCCACATTTTTTTACCTAGAATAAAAAACAAAAATTCTCGTCAATCTACATTAGAATACTTAGAGAAGTACGTACGGAATTTAAAAAATGTCGTTTTATTCAAAAGTTGTAGGTATTTGAATTGAGTTGTAGGCATTTTAATGAATTTTCAGTGAAAAATATCGTATTAAACTGCTCATAAAAGGAAAAGTTTTTGATTAATCACAAATTCCGTACGTACACGGAAAAAAAGAAACAGCGAAAATCACAGTATAAACCGCATAAAAAACAGGGTGCCATATTTCATATTACAGTAAAACAGAGTAATGTAAATCCTGTCCTACAAAAATGACAAATTTTCCTGTACACACTGAGATGTTTACAGTTACACTGGCTTATTTACAGTTCGGTATTGTGAATACATCAGTGTTTTCAGTAACAATATTCAATTGTAATATTTACATGAGATCATTGATTTGTATACCGTATGCAAACTGCAAGGGTTCTCGTGTACACTGTATTGAGTACAGAGTAATTCATCAAATTGTACAGTGTGGCACGGTAGTTTTACTCTTCTTTCGACAGTTCGTGACGTAATCTGTGCACACTGAAATTTTATACAGTTACACTGATTTATTTACAGTTTGGTATTGTGAACAAATCAGTGATTTCAGTAAAAATATTCAACAGTAAAATTTAAATGAGGTCACTGATTTTTATACTGTACGCAAATGAGGCACGAGGTAAGGCACGAGGCCAGGACACAAAGGATTGCCAGTTAGTAGTGCGTGGTTCATGGGACGCGGACATCGAAATTTGTGCGACAGAATTCAAGAAATTATAAAGAAAGAGACATTTAAAAAAAGGGTACGTTCTTGTCTAATTAGGACTTGTCTCGCGCGTGGGGTGAGGCACGTGGCCAGGACACAAAGGATTGCCAGTTAGTAGTGCATGGTCGATAGGATGCGAACGTTGAAATTTATGCGACAGAATTCAAGAAATTATAAAAAAGAGAGAATTATTTACAAAAAGGTACGTCCTTGTGTATGTGACTGATTTTTTAATATTTTATACACATTTTTTTCAAACTTCTTTTGTGGATAAACTTTTTTGTAGCTCCTGTATTTTGTACTATTTCTTTTTTTCCGTGTACTTCTCTGCGAAATGTAATTAGGAAAATAATTTTTAAATTTGAAGTAAATCAAGCGAAAATTGTTGAAGTTATTTGTCACGCCAATTGGAAAAAGCTGTTTCGAGATAAACGCGTTTAAAGTTTTAGGTACTCTATCGCCGTGCCAGAGGTGGGCTTACGTTATACGCTCATAGTCGGTGAAAAAAAATGTTTCTTGCTATACATCGAATAGTAACTTATTCTTATGATGATAAAGCACCCTTTTAGCGGAAAAAATCAATTTTTGGAAAATTCTACTGTGGCTTTACCCCTTAATAAATACACTTTCGAAATACATTTTAAAAAAATATTATTTATTTAATTCACTATTTATAGACGAAAATGGTAATTCAAAAAACGTCCGCAAAAAATGTCCTCAAAAAATGATAGGTTGCGCTGTTGATGAAATCTCAGAGATGGATCATCCGAAACAAAAAAATCAAACGGTCTCAGATACAGTATGTTAATGGCTATAGCGCATATCATACGATTTTTCATATATGCAAAAATAACAAAATGACGGACATTTTTCGTAAAAACAAAAAAACGTATTTTTTCACAGGCAAAAAAAATAGTGGAGATCAAAATTTCTGAAAATTCTTGATCTGCGATATAGCTATAGTTGTAAAGAATATGTGATTAAAATTTCATAAAGATCGATTCAGTAGTTACGAAGATTTTATCAACAAGCCGTCGAAAAACGTTGTTTTGAGAAAAACGCATTCATATTTTGTTTGGGTTACATAAATACATAAACATTTTTTTTAAATGTATTTCGAAAGTGTATTTATGAAGTGTAACTACTTTTATAGAATATAAACGTATCAAAAAATTACATGAAAATAGCCTTTTTTAGCGTCTAAAGTGAAGACCCCTTAATCATCGTGATCGAGAATTTGCGATCTCTTGATATTTTTTTTTACCGCCGGTAGTTTGTGGGTATTTTGTCAGCTTTTGGGGTAGCCATATTTTAAGGTTGCTGCTTAACAATATTGGGGTAAATAGGTATTACTGAAAATGTTACTAAACGTTATGGTATATTTTCTGAATGTACCGGCAAAAGGAAAACGGAGGTTTCGGCACTCGTTTGTTAATTATTAAATTTTAAAGTTTGCATCAATTTCCCCTTGATCGCATTGGTTGTTCGGGGCAACGCCGTTACCATTTCAGTTTTTCGCGTATACTTTCCGCATTTATGCAGAAAGTGATCCAAAAAACAAATATTGTGTGCAGAATAGTGTGCAGAACAATATTACCGAAAAAAAAATAGACAGGTTACCGATCTAATTAATGAAAATCTATGAAAAATATGCGACCAGTTTATGAAGAAGTGAGACTTGTCGAGGAGTGTTTATTAATATGTGGCAACGTCGGAACTATGGGAATAGCAGAACCAATCATAAACCTAGCGCGCCAATTTCAAATACGTTAATATCAAATGCGACTAAGGGGAACTTATTTATTTATTTATTATGATGTATTCACTTTTTTCTAGCTTCGGTGACTATAGTGCGATGCTTGTGGGCATTCCTTTTGCTCGGACATAACCTCGGAAAACGCCGAAGGGCACGAAACGCGCGTGACACAGCTGCGACCTGTCAGTTTGACAGTCACTGCAGTCAACCCAACAGTTCGACGTTGCCAAAGCTCGTGTCTATTTTAATAGGATTTTTAAACATCCACATTAAATTTTCTGATAATCCTAACGCCTTCAAATTACCATATATGTAAATAATAATTACGATTGTCTACCGCACATTTAAACATTTTCGCGATATTCAGTCGTAGACGCCATTAATATTTTCCTACAATAAGTTGGCACTGGTGACGTCGCACAATACATTAGCACAGGAACTTCGTTTCTCCCCCCATCCTTCAAAAATGATTTAGCAACAACTTGATTAAGCCTGATGTGTCAAGCAACGTTAAACGAAAGCAGCGTTGGAATCAAATTTTCGATTGACATATACTTTTCTTCCGGGTGAATTAAGAAAAAGCTAAAAAAATCGTGAAATTATAACTTTTCTCAGCTTTGAAGTAAAAAATGTGTTTAAAAAAAACTTTAACGTGCTATAAAAATGATTTGAAAAGACTTTTTCAACGACTTTTTTAATTCACTTAGAAGAGATTTTCATGCCGAAGAAAATAAACTTTGGTGTGATACAATAGGTCGTTTAGTTTTTTTTGCTATCACGCCTGCCAATTTGGAAAGATCGTGAAAATGAAAACTGGAGAAAACGCGCTTCAATGTTTTCAATAGGAGGAAATATCAATATCAAATATCAATCGCTTCTCTGCTTTTGGCCTTTTATTTTCGAAAATATTTACAATTGGCCTCTGTAACTTTGTAAATATATTCTTTGATAGTTTATCTATCGATTTAAGCAATAAAAAAACGATTTTTCGTATCTTCTAATCCAGGCTCCAGCCTTAAGGGGATGATGTCGCTAAAGCCCGCAAGGGCGTAGGGCAGTTGTGTTTGAGATCACGTACTTTCTCGTCTACAATAAATACCTGAATAAATGACGCCGTATGAATTCAAAACCAAGCGTATATCCATACAGATGCATTATTATAATGAAACAGAATCAGTTTCCGGACATTAGTTACTTAAATAAAAAATAGAACAATAAAAAGCCTAGGTAGTTCGTCTAGGTAGACGTATGCAAGATGACATACTTCAGTCTAAAGATGACATATGTCATCTTACACCCGTTGACCGAATTATGCTCAGATACATTAATTTCTGGGTTAGAGATTAGTTTATAGCAAAAAATATTTACTGGAACATTAGTGGAGTGACGATGAAGTGTTGCATGCGGCACGTTAAAAAGTCCGAACGCTAAAAGCCAACCCAACCTATCCTTTACAGCTTCAATGGTGTCGGTGGTGCGTTCTTGTGATTACCTCTTACGTGTCGAGGTTCGTTGATAATAGCCAGGCATCCTATAACGATAAGCCAAAAAGACTGATTTGGGGCCGTCCATATATTACGTCATCGATTTTTGCTGATTTTCGACCCCCCCCCCCTACAATCATCCTAGCGTCATTTCCTAATGACCCCCCCCCTCTCTCGCAAAACTGACGTCATTACCAGTTTGGCAAAATTAAAACATTTGCGGATTTGAGAAAAATTGGGTAACATTAAAACATTTTGTTATAGAATCATCTTTTATTATTTTGTACTTTGGCAATGTTTATTAATATAATAATATTATTCTTCCCTATTCTTTAGTTTTCTTTGGATAGCTCCCACATTTTGTTATAGAATCATCTTTTATTATTTTGTACTTTGGCAATTTTCATTAATATAATAATATTATTCTTCCCTATTCTTTAGTTTTCTTAGGATAGCTCCCACGGAGTTTTCACCCATTCTTGCAAATCCTGGATCACGGGTAATATCTCCGTATCCTCCCCATATTCATTTTGGCTCGATCGAACTATTTTCATAGGTACGCTGTTATTTGAAGTTCTCGAATATAATGTAGACAAACCTTATGTAATAAATAAATAAATAATGAGTTCGATAATTAATACCATTAGGTACTTGCAAAATATTTTTCATCACTCATGCGGGGAAACCACTCTAGTTGTACAATATACTATTGTACATTTTGAATTAACTGGTATCACAAGAATGACGTCAATTTCAAAACGCCCCCCTCCCCCCCCCCCCCTCCTCATCCATAATTTACCGTCATCCGCAGACGAACCTCCCCCCCCCCCCAATTTAGAATGACGTAATATATTGACGGCCCCTTTTAAATCCGGTTTTATACGCAGCAGGGTAAGATGACAGCGTGTCATCTTATGCCGATGTTGGGTATGTCAACTTACCCATGAGTGAGTGCAGATTTTGCATATCTGTTGTGGCAAAAACTTTGGGCTTAGAATATCCGTTGTGCAGTACTTATTTGTGAAGTCCAATGAGCCTAGATTATGAATTAATTGGTTCAACTAGAAAAAATCTTACCCGACGGGTATTTTTAGCACCAGATAATAACGTGATCAGTCTTTTTTTGCATTTCATCATCACTTTCATCATATTCACTACGCAGAAGCTCGCATTCAGTTTCAAAATGTGTTTATTCATATATTGTTTTTACATGGGTATATGTATTGATGTCATTGCCCCTAGGATCTCTAACACACGGATTATTACCAGTTTATTTTTGGGTTCCACTTGATCTAGATACTTCGCCTTTCGGTTTCCTGACATTGGTTGACTGTTAAGTTCATTGGAGGTGATTCCAGCCTGAGATGAGATATTAATATAGAGTATAAATGGTTGGTGAGAAGCTCGCGTTCGCTGAAGGCTATACTAGATTCCGCTACTGGCAACACTTACCAGCCAACCATAGAATGTCATCGTTACTAGTATAGCGCGAATATTGGAACAGATATTAAGGGTAGGTCGTCTTATCTGACTGTGTCATCTTGGTCACAACTCCCCCATGGAAGAACCTTAAAAACAAGAGAAAACAAGTCCCTGGATCCATTGGACTTCGCTTGAACGACGTGAAATGCCAACGTATTCGGTAAGCGTGCTGGCGAGTTTACGTTTTGATATTCCGAAAGCAGCGTGCATCGCGTTCCGCGGGTTATAGATCAGAACGCGTTGCAGTGAGCAGCGCAGCGTCCATCATCCGAGGTTCCCGATCGGCTTACGTACGCAGATAAAACACACGAAGATGCAAGGAACGATGTGGTATTTGCGAGGAGCCGGGAAAGTGGTAATGCACGTGGAAGAGCATGCATCAAATCCAATAAGAAAACGCGACTGGAGCATGTACATAATATCACGAGGCCCAACACAGTCGACAACAGAGTCGTTGTGGTGAACCTCTCCAGTGGCTCCTCCAATGTTGTGTAGTACGCGTATGCAGCCTTCGTGTGCACACACACACACACACACACACACGCACGCACACACACACACACACACACACACACACAGACACACACACACACACACACACACACACACACACACACACACACACACATCATTAAACAAGAATCGAAGAAGAGAGGAGAGTAGAGTAGTCTGTTTGGCTGGCTTGCCTCCGGCAAGAGATAACCATGTACCGGGAAGCAGAGAAAAAAGGCATCGCGTGACCAAAACCTGAAACAGTCCGAGTCCGATCGTACTGCTCTCGTCTCGCTGCAACTAACTCCACACTTCGGATGAAATTCTCTAACTATACATTAGTAGTAGTATTGCCCGGGCTCTCGCTCCACCACGGACTGTTTATCTCTTTCTCCGTCCATCTCACATCTCTCTACATCCTTCTCACTGCTCGCTCTTTCGCCCTCTCCTCTGTCTTTATCTTCGCTTCCTTTACGAACCCGCGTTTCCCTCACAACGGATCAGAAGTGGCAGCCACCAGTTCAGGGTTGACCAGGGATTACGGTAACACAGCGGTCAATGCGGGCCGTATGAAATGATGACTTCCATCCACGGCTGTTCCATCGCTGATTGTCCCAGTAAACAAGGATGACGTATAGAGCGTGCTGCTTCCGGAGCCGAGAGAGAGACGTCACGTTGGAGACTGCAGCGGTTGACAGGCCGGACAAGCCGAATAAAAACAACCCAACGATCAAAAAGAACCGTAGTCCTGGCGTATCATCCTATTGTCCGTTTAATCGGCTCGGGATGTTGGATCTGTTTGGCCAACAATCAACGATATCGTAGCCACATATTGTCATCATCCGGTCGTCATCTCGTAAGGTCAAGATGCTAGGGTTTCTGAAGTTGTTTCGGCTACAATTGAAGATACTGTAGTCATGCAAGGTCATCATCATCATCACCACCATCATCACCATCATCATCATCATCATCATCATCATCATCATTATCATCATCATTATCACCATCATTATCATCATCATTATCATCATCATTATCATCATCATTATCATCATCATTATCATCATCATTATCATCATCATTATCATCATCATTATCATCATCATTATTATCATCCGAATGTCTTGTCATCTCGTAAGACCAGGATGTTAGGTTTTTCGATGTTGTTGGGACAACAATTGAAGATACCGTAGCCACGCAATGTCATCATCATCTGATTGTCCTGTCATCATGTAAGATCAGGATGCTAGGGTTTTCGAAATTGTTTGGACAACAATTGAAGATACTGTAGCTATGCAATGTCATCATCATCACCATCATCATCATCACCATCCAAATGCCTTATCATTCCGTAAGACTAGGATGTTAGGGTTTTCGATATTGTTGGGACAACAATTGAAGATACCGTATCCATGCAATATTATCATCATCCGATTGTCTTGTCACCATGTAAGATCAGGATGCTAAGGTTTTCGAAATTGTTTGGACAACAATTGAAGATACTGTAGCTATGCAATGTCATCATCATCATCATCCAAATGCCTTATCATCTTGTAAGACCAGGATGTTAGGGCTTTCGATGTTGTTGGGACAACAATTGAAGATACCGTCGTCATGTAATGTCATCATCATCATCCGATTGCCCGTTTGATCGGACTAGAATTTTCATAAATTGCAACATCGATCCATCTTGATCATTATTGGTCACTATTCACTTGGAGCCTCACCGCAGGGGAAAGCTCCCCGAAGAATTTCCCACCAATGGTATGCCACAACGCGATTTACGAGGTGTCTGTGCGCACATGTGTACAGGCGCATACCGAATAATTCGCAACGGCAGAGCGAACAAGCTTCACGCCTTTGCTAAGTAAGATGCTGTCACGCTGAATAGTGCTCATATAACGTCCGCACTTGTACATTGGATACGGTGAAGTTGTTCAACGCAAGTGTAAGCGCAGTAGCGACCACGCTTCCACGCTAATTAGTAGGTGTACTCCCTAATCACCTATTAGCGAAACAT
Organism: Ophion obscuratus; assembly: GCA_964007375.1. Classification (NCBI taxonomy): domain Eukaryota; kingdom Metazoa; phylum Arthropoda; class Insecta; order Hymenoptera; family Ichneumonidae; genus Ophion; species Ophion obscuratus. The sequence continues at coordinate 75,311,337 of OZ023312.1, forward strand.
TGAACCGACCACACTTTTCTACCTCGCTCCCTCTACCACCTCTTGTTTTCCACACGTTTTTTTCCTCCGCTCACGCGCGGCTACATTCGCTACCCGAGGTTTCTCATCGCGAGAACAACCTTCGTACATGCAGAAACGACTGGAGAAAGAACTTTCTGAAAAGTGAATTCCTCGCAATTTACACGCCCGGTTAGTGAAAATACAGTCGTCTCGGGCGACATGTTCCTTGATCGATAAACTTTGTCCTCATCTTATGAAAACGATGCTCGGGTCGACTAACGTCCCGCTTTCATTTCCTTCCCCCCGTCAAAAGCTCAGCTGTTCGATCCATGTCTTTCGACAGGTTGATGTATACGAACAATTTAAGGGGCTATACCAGTGTGACACTTTTAAATATCGATTTTTTTTGCCTTTTTCGACAGTTTATACTTTCAAGAATATCATTGTCATTTATATCATTTATATCAATATCATTTTATCTTGCAATAATCGATAGTTAAATCTTTAAGCGCGTTTTTTTCGAAATGAGATTTTTCAAATTTACTGACATTGTAACTCAAAGAGCAACTATCCGATTGGCTTGAAATTTAAACTGAGTACTCTTGAATATATTTACTCTACAATGACGTAGGATATTTTTGATCAAATGGAAATTGACGATTTGGCATTGATAAAAAAACAACCATTTTATAGGCAAAAAACAGACTTTTCATAACTACGCCATTTTGTTAGATTTTGATATTTTTCGAAAATCCTACGTTATTCTACAGGAAATACCTTCCAGTTTAACGACATTTTTTCCTTTTTCGGTTTCGGCTACTCAATCGGCCGGAATCATGTCAGCAGTGGAGGAACTTTTTTTTGGCGCCTCCGAAGGCATCGCATAAGTCGCTTGGATCTCAATATTTTTCTATGAAAAAATTATGTAATATAGATCAAATATAGCCAAATATATTTTTAATTTTCCGAAACATTTGATTGAGTACTTTTCTTCCAAAAAATTCCCGAAAATGACCCAAATTTTCAGCGTTCACATTGGTATTGGCCCAATTACTCATGCACACTTTGCATAAATTTTCTTTCGAAGAAAGCACGTATTTTTCTCAAAACGAGATGCTACCAGGTGATTCCAGTAAGACCACACAATTTGTTCTCGACGAAAATATCCTTGGTGGAGAGACGAAAAAAGAAACGTCCTCGTTTCGTCGTAAGTTACAGAAAAAGGACGGTTGAGATGCTACACGCAACAATTTTTTTTTCGAAGACAGTTCCTTAGATGGATAATTGCTATCAGGTATATCTGTATACGTGTTCTAACTATATATATTTGGGATTGTGTCGTTTCTAGCTAAACTTTTCCGAGAATATAAGGAGCGTACAATTTCTACAATTCCCTCGGAGAAGTTGCTTCTCTCTCGCTCTCTCGCCCTCCCTCTTTCGGACTCACACCGTTCATCGTAGATCGTAAAGCAAAGAGTACCCCGTCCGGAAGTGTTCTCTAATATGCTGCGGTCTCTCGGCTTTCATATATATATAAATATATATCTATACACACGTATGTATGTATATATATATATATATATATATATATATATATATATATATATATGTATATACATATATGTATATCGTATGGATATATATGTATATTGTTGTGTGCAACAATATCGTTGTTACGGTTAGGAGTGTCTCATTTTTGCGGTGGATTCTTTCTCACACACACAAACACACGAACATCAATGGCCACCAAAGCTAAACTCCCGGATGAAATCAAGCAATTGGTGTGTACGATAAAACGCGAACGAATCGGCGAGAATGTGAAAGAGAAGCAGTACGCTTCCCAGCAACAGCGAGGCACAACAATTTTCTTTTACTCCCGTTCAAAGAACTCAAAACTCCTTGGCACGCGTTATATATCCTCGCTAAAAGTTCGCCACGAAGCGTCATAATACCTTCGGACATTACGTTGTATACATAAACGGTACAATTTGCAATAAAAAGGACGCGAGCTACCGACAACGGCACTTTATATATCACGTGGTGTATTGTTTTCACGTTTTTTAAAAATTGTTCGTGTTTGTCCGAAAAACTGGAGTTGAGGTTGAATCTTGCATTGTGCACTGAGAAAACAAATGATTGATCCGATATCATTGGTGTTATTGAATAAAATTTCGTTGATTCAATCGTAAAATTGTTGGTGTAAATAATCGGATTTATTAGTCCAAACAAAACGCTATTGACTTTAATAATATGATGAAATTAAAAGTTTTTTTTTTATTCAAAAGATATATTGTTAACCGAGAACAATATATTATTGAAACTATCGAAAAAATCATCGCGAACAAATTATACAGTTTTGAATGCATTTTCTGCAATGAACAAAAGAAGCGTTCCAATTCATAACATGAATATTGTTGATTCGAGTATACAAGAAAAATTGAATTTCGCTCGTTTGATTCAGATCAAATTTCTATTGAGTAAATATGTTATTTTATTTTTTTCACCATATCCGATATTGATTTCCAAGTACATTATTCGTTCAATGATTAACATTTTCTTTTGGTTGAAAAATATTAAGCAAATGTGTGAATTGGTTAAAAAATTATGCGAAAATAAAATTTGTTTCTTGCGCATATAGTTGAAAATATTCAACCAAATCATGGCCGAGCGCCACCGAAATTATAGGTGTGAGGAAACCCGTAGTTCCCGGAGTAACCGCTAGAAGCCGCACGCGCGCTCGTTTCTCGTAAGCGTAGCGCGAGCCGAAAATCTACTTAACAGCAGAGAAACTCTAAAGAGTATCGCTTCTTGGCCTGTGGCTAAGATCAAAGTGTAGTATCTTTTCTTATCAGTTGAATATCTGATATTCTCTCCATGAATATTCCATTGGATATCTGATATTCTCATCCACTATCATCGTGGATGATCATTCCAATGCTCACTTTTTATTTAAGATTTAAAACAAATTGAAAAACTTACGACCCATGGCATATTCGTTTCGATGCAGTAAAGAAATAATTAATTCTACTGATTATATTTTTGTACGAAATAAAAAATGTTGTAGCAACCGCTTAATTATTTCATACATATATCTACGGATTGTATATAGAATGATTTCAATAGAATATAATTTTATTTGAAGGATCATTTAGATATTCCGAGAAGAAAAGAGCTTTTTTAAATAAAATAATACGTTATTCAAATCAATCACATTTTCCAATATGTTATAGTATTGTAAAAATCTCATATATCGATGGCACTCCGCAGCAGCACATTTATTTGGATCAACCATTATGTCTTTTTGATTCAATTGCTTTTTTTTCTCAGTGTGCTGTGGAATTTTCATTTTCATATTATCAGCTGGAGCTCCAGCACGGCTGGAGATTTTGTGATATTTCTTTTAAATATCGCTTACTTTGGTATAACAAATGCAGGCGGTAATCGAGTTCGGTTCGAAAAATCGCATTGTATGGGGGGTTGTTGAATTTGTTTGACAAAAAGCGCTATTTTTTAAATAATATATGCAGCTACTTTTTTCGTTGTCAGGGAAAAATGTAAGATACATTTTTCAATGGTGTTCGTTCGTTCTATGAAACGTCAATATAACTTCGATATTCCGAGGGTCTTGAAAAATAAATTGCCGTATAGTCGCGCTTACAACGCAGAACATTTTTAGGGTTCCGTACCCACAGGGCAAAACGGTGTATTGTAAACGGAAATTTGGATATTTTGTGTAGAATTTTGACCCCATGGGGGTCCCATACTGGAAAAAGGAGCAGAAAAAAATATTTCTTACCCTGGCATGTGGGGTGTCAATGTTTAAAGCTCATTCAATAAAGTACAAATATATTTTTTATTCTTTTTTATCTTCAAAAATAAAGGAATTAGGGTCGGTCAAAGTTGTCAGTTTTAGACTAGTTTTGTTACCGGGCCTATCGCAAAATGTAAACTAGTTAGAAATTTGGAATTTCTGTATATTATATACCACATACTATATTTAAAGAACACATACTGAAAACGCCGATTCATAATATAGTATATATAATAATTTATTGTATGCATTATACAATAAATTTATAATGAAAATTTACAAAATTATTGTTATTTAAATATTTACAACACCAAATTACTTATTTTTGGAGTCGGTGCCAGACAAGAACGAGAGATTGACGTCACGGAAGAAACGAGATTGCAAATTAAAAAGAGACTGTCGATCGTATATTTCAGTTATTTTGCTTCGCCTCCTCTTTTTTGGCGGAAAACGTGACAATATTGACAATTGGCTGGCACCGACTCCAAAAATAAGTCATGTGGTATTGTAAATATTTAAATAACGATAATTTTATATATTTTCAATATTACCTTACAGCAGGAGTATAAAAAGCTTTCTTTAGCTATCATCATCCCATATGGTTTCAGTTTAGTACTACCTAAGAACTAAGACAGAAAAACTCATTACCTAATTAAATATATAATTTTTCAAAAAAAAATGTTACCCGTACGGAATCCTAATAGAGCGAGGCCCAACTCGCACTTGGCAGGTTTTTTTAAATATACACATTAACATTTTTAAATATACACAATTAAATATACACAATTAAGCCACATTACCACAAGTGTCGATGCATATTCCGTAAAAATGTATTGCAATAATATAGAATTATAATTTTTTCCTTTTTTTTAAATATCTCTCGTACCATTATAGTTGAATTAAAATTTTACAGGTTTCCTTCGATTTCAAAGAAGATTCGTTACAAACCCTAATTGTGAAAATTGAAATTGAAAAATATCTGTGTTCTAACATTAACAGCCGTTTTTCCAAACGATTTTTTGAACAAATTCATTTTTTTTAAACTCGTCCTCAACTCTCGATTTTATGGCACGGTGAGAGTGCCAAAAAGTCAACCACATTTTGAACACGAGTGTACGTCCAGCATATGTTTAAACTCGGGCGTTTAAGAATTCTTCAAGAAAATTGCTTCGCCGCTCGAGAGAGAAACGCGCGGAGAACAACAGTATCGCTCGCCGTTTGAATCATTCGCAAGCTCATTCACTTTACGATTAAAAAAAGAATATCAATCATCTTAATCATTCAAGGAAGTGGAACGGCAGTAGCGAGTGCATTTATTCCCTCCGGTAATAACTATCGTAAGAAGTATTGCGAACCATTATTAATGGTCTTGGACTTTCATCCTTTACATATATACTCGTATACATTTATAGCTATTTTGAGAACGTTGCTTGAAATTTGTTTAAGGGGTTGTGCCTAGCGGTACCAGTCGAAAACAGCGCATTTTAGGGATTTTTTAAATAGAAAATCGTGATGATAAATATCTGCAAAAATAAGGTATTCGAAAAAGTATTCATCATCCAAAGAACTCATTTTGTGTAAAAGTCATTTTTTTGTCATTTATTGTCAAGTCATTTTTTTGTGTAAAAAATATTTAATTATAATCGATTTATAGCCAATGTTCGGGAAGCACGTCTCGAAAACGTCTTTTGCGGTGAGCAATGCCCTTCTGAATCAATTTATCTAATATTTTATTTATCTATACCTAATATACTAATCAATTAGTATATTAATTTATCCTATCATTAACCAAAGG